>OY804596.1:69521793-69869171 GCA_963680895.1 Fragum sueziense | reverse complement strand
AAAAAATGTGACCTCTAGAGTGCACACAAGGTTTTTCTAAGATTTGACCCCGTGACCTAGTTTTTGACGCCACATGACCCAATTTCAAACTTGTCCGAGATTTCATCAAGACAATCATTCTGAGCAAATTTCAGGTTAATTGGGCAAAAAATGTGGCCTCTAGAATGCACACAAGGTTTTTCTAACATTTGACCCCGTGACCTAGTTTTTGACCCCAGATGACCCAATGTTGAACTTGTCCGAGATTCCATCAAGACAATCATTCTGATCAATTTTCAGGTTGATTGGGCAAAAAATGTGGCCTCTAGAATGCACACAAGGTTTTTCTAACATTTGACCCCATGACCTAGTTTTTGACCCCAGATGACCCAATGTTGAACTTGTCCGAGATTCCATCAAGACAATCATTCTGATAAATTTTCAGGTTGATTGGGCAAAAAATGCGGCCTCTAGAGTGCACACAAGGTTTTTCTAAGATTTGACCCCGTGACCTAGTTTTTGACCCCAGATGACCCAATTTCAAACTTGTTCAAGATTTCATCAAGACAATCATTCTGATCAATTTTCAGGTTGATTGGGCAAAAAATGTGGCCTCTAGAGTGCACACAAGGTTTTTCTAAGATTTGACCCCATGACCTAGTTTTTGACCCCAGATGACCCAATTTCAAACTTGTTCAAGATTTTATCAAGACAATCATTCTGATCAATTTTCAGGTTGATAAGGCAAAAAATGTGGCCTCTAGAGTGCACACAAGGTTTTTCTAACATTTGACCCTGTGACCTAGTTTTTGACCGCAGATGACCCAATTTCAAACTTGTCCGAGATTTCATCAAGACAATCATTCTGAGCAAATTTCAGGTTAATTGGGCAAAAAATGTGGCCTCTAGAATGCACACAAGGTTTTTCTAACATTTGACCCCGTGACCTAGTTTTTGACCCCAGATGACCCAATGTTGATCTTGTCCTAGATTCCATCAAGACAATCATTCTGATCAATTTTCAGGTTGATTGGGCAAAAAATGTGGCCTCTAGAGTGCACACAAGGTTTTTCTAAGATTTGACCCCGTGACCTAGTTTTTGACCCCAGATGACCCAATTTCAAACTTGTTCGAGATTTTATCAAGACAATCATTCTGATAAATTTTCAGGTTGATTGGGCAAAAAATGTGGCCTCTAGAGAGCACACAAGGTTTTTCTAACATTTGACCCCGTGACCTAGTTTTTGACCCCTGATGACCCAATTTCAAACTTGTCCGAGATTTCATCAAGACAATCATTCTGATAAATTCACAGGTTGATTGTGCAAAAAATGTGGCCTCTAGAGTGCACACAAGGTTTTTCTAAGATTTGACCCCGTGACCTAGTTTTTGACCCCAGATGACCCAATTTCGAACTCGTCCGAGATTTCATCAAGACAATCATTCTGAGCAAATTTAAGGTTGATTGGGCAAAAAATGTGGCCTCTAGAGTGCACACAAGCCAAAGGTTGACGCACGACGCACGACGCACGACGGACGACGGACGACGGACGACGGACACAGCGGTATCACAATACCTCACCATGAGCACTATCGTGCTCAGGTGAGCTAAAAATCACAATGCAATTAGATATTTTCCTTCTTTGGAAATGTGAAAGAATAAAAAACAAGAGGACCATGATGGTCCTATATCGCTCACCTGAACCAAAATGATATGAGCAACACTTTTGTTCAATTCAATAAATATTTATGACTTTGAGACTCAAAACGAACTTATGGTCAATAACGTTGTGAAATTCAACTCATCCAAGATCTTATGGTACCCATCATTGTGTCCAAGTTTTGTCTTGTTTGATAAATAATTGCAGATTCTGGAGTATAAACAAGGTGGAAAACAGCCGAAAACAGAAAATTTTGTCCAATTCAAGGGCCCATAACTCTGGACTTTTTGATCAGATCAGACTGAAAATCAAACTCATCCCAGATCATATGATCCCCAACAGGGCTCCGGAAAAATTGGATTCTGAATCGGTCCAGATCACCCCCCCCCCCCCCCCCCCCCCTCCTCCTCCTCCATTTGGAAGCAACATTTCCCCCCCCCCCTCGCCATTTTAGCTTACCAGTTTGAACATTTGAACAAAGACTGACTATTCACTCATGAGTTACCTGATTGTCCAATGATGGATTTAAATTTTAGACTTTATTGTCCAGCAAGATTAACCCGGGACATCTGCATATGTAATGACCCCACATCGGGACTGTTTTGTTAAGACGCTCAACTAACGGACTTTGCACAAGGAAATTAAGTTGTCCCGGGTTAATCTTGCTGGACAATAACAAGGAAAAGACAGGGTAAACAAATCGCGGTATCCATTTTCATTTTGTGTAACCTTTGACCTTCAGATACTTTTCGAGCTGTGTACTACAGTACATTTTGTATCAATAACTCCAATGTCAGTTTTATTAGAGTTTCTATTTAATTTGATTTGACTAAGGTATTATTTTTAGATGATTTCTATTTCATTGTTCAAGCGAGTTTTGGACTGAAACTGCGAGAGTCAGAGCATAAATATCACAGTATGCATTTTTTTTTTCTCATCCCAAAAGACCGAAAATGCATAGTAGCAGATATCTAATCAAAGCCCTGAAGGGCCTGAAAGTCGCTACAACAGAATTATTTGTAAAACAAGATTTGCTTTTCATGATCCTATCAGAGAATGCTTTGAAGTATTGAATGAAATGTATGTATGCCCCCACAAGGGTAAACCTTTAACAATTGAAGTAGTGCAATTGTAGAATTAATTTACATCAAGAATGAAAAGGGAAAATTGGCAATAACTCCACGAACATTATCAGCAGAGTTATATTTTTGTACAATACACTTCTACATAATGACACCATCCACCTATGAAGTTGCACGAATCTACCTCGCATAATTTTTAGTAATGCTCTTGACAAACAATTAAATATGAAAATGAACAAAGAGCAAAAACCCAAAAATATGATTGACAGAGTATCAATTCTTACCTATGAAGTTTTATGCGATGTAAACAAGACCTAGATCTCCATTTTAAATACGCAAAATATATTTTGTCAAAATGACGATAAAGTTTATAAACGATGACCGAACTCGTGATTAGATCACATTCTATAGAAACAAATTGAAAAAAAAAATAATAAAATGAAAGAACAAAACAAGTTATAGAATATTTACAGAGAAACACAGCTTTATTTTTCATCCATATCTATATATACAAATTCATAATACCATAGGCTACAGCAAATCCATAGATAATTATATCGTTAAAATGAATGCTACATATGAAAAGCAGTGGAAGCTAGATCTATTTTCAAAATGTTAGATTGGTCCAATTTGTAGGTAATTTTGGGGTGTTTAGTGATTGGGAGTAAAAACGTCGTAACGACAGATTTCTGAAAGGGGCCCATGCTAGGTTTTTATGCTTCTGAACAATTCGGGAACTCATATTTGTACATGGAAAAACAATTTGCAATGCATAAAAACCTCAATCACGGCGAATATCCATCTTTCCTTTGCTATAGATCAATCCTTTACAAGCGTGATTACAGATTCTATTTTTACTTCGAAACGAGACAAGGTCAAGGTCAACGAGACACATCCCCAGCAGTATTAACACACTGTACAACCGGCTGCGTCGATGACTGTGACCTTATTTGCGAGGGATGCGTGGAAAGGTTTATTTTGTAGAAGCAGTTAGCACTGAACATTTATATGCGTATTTATCAACTATAGAATACCAAAGATCCTTTCATTTATTCATAAAAGTAAATTAATTTGACCTACCATGCACCTGACATCAGATGCCAAATCTGTCTTCGTTGACGACGCAGCCGGTTGTACGGTGTGTTGAATCTCGCTGAGCACAGATGACGTACCTCTGACGTAATTGCTTTTTGAAGGTTGGGCATGTGTAACCGTTACAAACCAAAAACAAAGGACAATAGAATGCGGATCTGCACGTTATTCATTGACTTGGATTTTTATACTTGATAAAGCTCAATGAGTGCCAACAATGGACCCCTTCAGGTTGGTAATTTCATACGTTTATATCTGGTTTGTAATTTTTGTGCCATTTGCATTTTCGACAGCCTAGCAGGTCCCCCTTTAATCTGTAGTTGCGATGTTTTGGCTGCATGTCCCGTAAATTGACTGGAATTGATACTAAACTAAATAAAATTCTGGGTAAGAACAACGTTTTAAATTAAATTTACCCATTTTGTTCTATTCAGATTTCCCAATTTCAGAAGATGTCACAGAAATTCATTGAATAAAATAGATCTATACTTCATAACGCATTCCTCACTTAACTAAACCCCCTCAAAATCACACTTGTCCTCCCTGGTTGAAAGTAAGATACTTTCAAAATACTGAATTTTACAGCTGGGGGGCCATGGACCACAGGGCCCCCGATGGGTCTATGGAAACGCCCTGGCCAGGGGTCCACGGGGACAGAGCCCCCCCCCCCCCCCTCCGGGAGCTCTTGAGAAATAGCGTTTTCAAACCCCTCAGGAAGGCGTTCATGACACTATAAATACTACCATCTTTTGATGAAAGTTTTCCAAATCATTTATCACTCAGTTTAATTTTATAACTCAATATGATGCACTTTTTTACATCATTTTTTTTTTTTTTTCAATTTCGAAATAAGAACTTATACGTTCTAGTATGCAATGGTGACTCAAGGATTTTTTTCCGAGCCTAAATGATGGCATAAAACGTGTAAAATGTGTAACGTTACATTAAAGTTATACAGCTTAAAAATAATTTTCGGATAATTCCAGGAGGGAGGTCCAAAACACACCCCCACCGACCCCCTCTCGATCCGCCCGTGGTATGACATGGCAAAAATTTCAAAATATGCACATATTTCACGGTAGTTGCAATAATGTAACCGATACCATTTTGAATATTGATCTGGGTGTCGGATAAAATTCCTTCCTATTTGTTGCATGGGCGGATCTAGAGGGGGGTCAGAGGGGGGGGGGGGGGGGGGGGGGGCAAGCCTAAAGTCGTGATTAATCGATAATTTGAGCCTCTAGTAATGGTTTATTCACCAATTAATTTCCCCTCTCTTCACAAAAACTATTTTATTTCACGTTGATTATTCGGTGATTAATGATAAGAAATTTAATCGCAGAAACGTCGACTGAATCGACGGACGCTCGACAATTTAATTTGAATGGTAATTCATGCAGATTTTATGATGTAACGTAGAAAATTATACATCTAGGTTTAGTAGGTTATTTTGTTTTTGGTCGGCAAGCGATAACGTCATGATGATACGAAGAAAATGATACCTGTTAGTCTATTATCCAAACCAAAAATTCACCGGTAATAATCCAACTAACATATTTTGAAACAGTTTCCGAAATAACTGAGCAGATGTTGGCGGTGTTTTTGAAGTCACTATTCCAGCCCAGATTGAGTAGACGCTACGTCATCAAGACGTCATATTGTTTTTTTAACAAAAGGGATCCCACTGTATCACGTGCTTATTCATATGAGAAGCATGTCAATCAACTAGTAAGTCAATGGATGGGCGGGGACAATTCTCTTTTTCAACCAATCTGTATTTACAAGCATTGCTTCTTAAAAGATCTAGAACTTAAAGGGCAATCGTCAGAAAAGAAGCTTTACCCCGAGTCTCTCCCTTAACCCATTACCACACAATGACTCTTTTTGACTCCCTACCATACAATGGCTTTGGAAAACATTGTGGAAAATGAAGAAATTGCTTGTGACAAGCAATCTCTTCATTTACCACAATATTTTCTACAATAAAAGAATAAAAAAGTTATATTTCATTCACTTCAAAATTTCGTCTGCAGCACCTTTGAATTTGGGACAGCCTAAAATTTTGCCGTCTGGTAATGGGTTAATCGGTCACCCTTTAGTGAATATTTATTAGAGTGTTGACCTCTACATTTTTAAATTTTAGAGTAGATAGATTTCAGAGACAGTTTAATTTCATAAAGAGTTTTCAAAAGAAGAAAGAAATTCAAAGGGTAGACTATTTAGTGAAAAGAAAATTTCTTGCAGATGTAGATCTACATGACTCGTGCTTATACTTGCTACTCTCTTAAAACAAAGTACATTACCTCTTATGAAATGATATGTAATTAGTAATGTATTTTGATGATCTTAATCAATAGACATCTGCTTTGGAGAGTAATACTTGCCGACGTTCGTCTATTTAACCTCTCTCTTAAATCCTTTCACAAACAAGACTTGATTTCGACGACAATCATGGGAACAAAAAGATTGGAAAACATTGAAAAGAAGAAATTGTCGATAACTAGCCATTTCTCCGTTCCCCCGAGATACTTTCCATGATGTAATTCAATCGTTTTTTAAGAAGTTATGTCGTATGCATGCAACAGCTTTCAAAATGGAGTAGTCTAAAAATATTTCTGTTTTGGGGTAAACAAAATGACGAAAAATGAACATGAATGTAAATATCCATGAATTACGAAGGTAAGGTTTTAGCTGCGATCTTTCGGGGGAACCGTATGATCATACAAAATGCCAGTGACTTGCAAAGCTGCTTTTGTGCCGTCTATGATCGCCTACCGGTCGCGAGATTCAACCCTGCAAATCAACAATTTCATTTCCGTAAATCCGGCGACGGAAAACTCTTTGTTTAAAGTAATCGTCGGATATGCACATCTTGCATATTTCGGGATCGTCAACATCACAGAACCAGCCGAGTAGTTAAGTCTCGTTTCTTTGATGTGGTCCCGTAGGTTTTCCCATTGATAAGCTGGCCAGGTGTGTAATAAAATGTTTTTTTTCTGGTCTTCCCGGTATTGACTAAAATATTCATGAACCTGCAACACTACCCAGAAGAAGCTTTGAACTCGCCCTGGATTTTGTATTTTGGTCCTTGTCGAGTTGAAGGGCCTTGACGCGAATCCCGATCCTACTTACAACATAGCCACTTGCCCGTAACTCCAAAATCCAATCATTCTGATCATTTTTCTGTGGCTCATAGGGACTGATCCGAATAACCCTCCATTTCTGCAATTTTGGACCATCACAGATCTTTGTCTTGTTTTTTCGCCAGTCTCTCACTAGCTTTTCACTGATGCCGAAATCACTTTCAGCCGCACAGTTTTTCGAATTTTCGGCAAATTTGACCACACGATTTTTTTAAGCTATTGTCATCACCAAGTAATTGCAGATTAAAACAATATGCAGTTATGAGGTTTTCGAAGAAAAGTGACGACTGCTTGTTGTGTACAATTATGTCGTGTGTTAATTTAGGGCATATTGATTGCGAGATTACACGCTTGAAATGGCAGAACGATGCATATCAAGCAAGACACCTTGTTAAAATGGAATTTATTATAAAAAGAATCAAGCAAATGAGTATTCCGTCGTTGTCGTATGTTTATTGTCGCCGAGTCATAAAGTCGATGTCTATTGCACTATCTAAGGGAAGTAACTCTTTCATAAAAACTGTCTAATTTAAACCTGATTATTTCCCTTAGACCAATATACCTCAGAAAACGGAATTATTGCGCGTGACCTATTTTCTCCGCCAAAAAAATAGTTCTATATAAAACGTATAATTTCCTCGTTCAACAATGATTATTTGGCATGTCAGTTTAGAAATTGTAGAAAGTCGAATTTCAATATTAAATCAAAGTGTGGACAAGAAATCAGAGATCTACTTTGTCTCAAAACAGAAATACAGAAGAAGTTAAGAGGTCCGTCTTTGACCTTATTTGACCTGTCCAGAAAAACCCGTACGGCAACAGTAAGTCGCAGCGCGAGCGCTCAGCGACTTAAAAATAGAGCAAGACAGGGGTTCCCCAAGATAAGAATAAATCCTAGCACATCCATTGGATTGTCGTAAATATGTCCAGTCAAGCATGAAGCTTAATTGGGTGGCATGTACACAGTGATTACACAAATGACTTGTGCCTGGGAGGTAAATTATCGGTTTTTGACACTTGTTAATCTGCAGGTAATGTGTGAAACCCTTGATAGGCCTTGAACATATTAGGTTTTTAGATGGTTTTGATTGACAGGAGAAATTTTTTGGACCGATTTTTTGTTATGTTTTGGCAATTCCAATCGGTCTTTGAACTCAAAATTCGGTCAAAACTGGCAAATTTTCGGTTTTCCGTAGCCCTGATCCCCAACATTGTGTCCAAGTTTTGTCTTGATTGATCAACAATTATTGATTCTAGAGTATAAACAAGGTCGAAAACTGCCAAAAACGGCAATTTAATCAAATTCAAGGGCACATAACTCTCATCTTTCTGGTCAGATCAGACTGAAAATCAAACTCATCCCAGATTTTATGATCCCCAATATTGTGTCCCAGTTTTGTCTTGATTGATCAAAAATTGTAGATTCTAGAGTGTAAATAAGGTCTAAAACAGCTGAAAATGACAATTTGGTTAAATTCAAGGGCAACTAACTCTCAACTGTCTGGTCAGATCAGACTGAAAATCAAACTTATTCGAGATCTCGTGGTCCCCAACATTGTGTTCAAGTTTTGTCTTGATTGATCTATAATTGTAGATTCTAGAGTGGAAACAAGGTCGAAAACAGCCGAAAATGGCAATTTTGTCAAATTCAAGGGCACATAACTCTCGTCTTTCTGGTCAGATCAGACTGAAAATCAACCTCATCCAAGATCTTATGCTCCCCAAAATTGTGTCTAAGTTTTGTCTTGATTTATTAATAATTGTAGATTCTAGAGTGTAAACAAGGTCGAAAACAGACGAAAATGGCAATTTTGCCCAATTCAAGGGCGCATAACTCTCATCTTTCTGGTCAAATCAGACTGAAAATCGAACTCATCAGAGATCTTGCAGTCTGCAACGTTATGTCCAAGTTTTGTCTTGATTGATCAATAATTGTAGATGCTAGAGTGTAAACAATGTCAAAACTAGGTATTTTTTGCATTCAAGGGCAGATAACTCCTGGCTTTCTAGATCAATCTGACCCATAATCGAACTCATCCGAGATCTTATGGCCATACATGTTTTGACCAAGTTTGGTCAAGATTGGCTTATATTTGTAGATGCTAGAGTGTAAACACGAAATTGTGGACGGACAGACAGACAGACAGACGGACGACGGACAAAAAGTGACCACAATAGCTCACCTTGAGCACTTTGTGCTCAGGTGAGCTAAAAATCAAATATTTAAATTTCATCTTTAAAATAACTTATTTTAAAAGATTTAATACTTATGAAACAAAATATGCATTGAAAATACACAATACGATTAAAAAAAGAATTTGCAAGGGGGGGGACACGTTACCCAGGGGGTGGGACATGTTACCCCTGGGTAACGTGTCCCCGGGGACACGTTACCCAGGGGGACAGGTTACCCTGTTACACCGGCAAACGAGTAAAGCTACTGCTGAGCAGATTGTAACTTTAGGCGAATTTTTGCCGATATTCTTTCTGAAGTGGCCCTACAGGCAAAGATAGCACACGATGGTAATCTTGTTCAGAAAAAAAATTATCTGGAGCTCTGGAAAGGGTGCAATTTTATTCAATTACAAGTGAATGTTATCTGCTATAGGCAAAACAGTACAATCATGTTTATTTACATAAAGCATTAGTTAACCACTACATCTTGAGGAAATGCAGAGCTATTTGTACTTAATGCAGACATTTTACTCCTTTAAATTCCAAGTTTAGCCTTCACCAAACTTAACCCTTTCCCAAACAAGGCCTGGTTTTGACGTCCCTAATAGAAAAGGCTTGGGAAAACATGGAAACAAAAGAAGAAACTGCTGATAACCAGCAGTTTCTCCTTTTGTCTCAATATTTTCTACGTCATATTTTACACAAATCATATCTTCAATACCATCCATTTTGTCATTTGTGGCAGTTTGTGAATTGGATCACCCTACATTTTTGTCGTTTGGTAATGGGTTAACAGACTCATTTTGTATGACCAGTATTATGTGCTTTCTGTTTGAGAAGACTTTCATGATAAAAGGAAAGATTGTCAATTACAATTAGCCCTTTCTGAAATTTTTCCTCTCAAAGTTATTTTTGCAGCTTTTCAGGACCATCTATTTTGTCTTTTGCTGCTGGCTTCAAACCCATGAAACCAGCCTAAAATGAGTGATTTGCAGTGATTATGTTTGGTAAATGCAGATTGCATTATTCTTTGACATATCAATTAACAGGCAGACAAATGTACATCCTAGGCAGTAAAATTAAATTATCGTCTAAAATTTTATCAATTAAAGTGTCAACAGTTTCTCCACTGCCTTGGGATGTCAAAGTTGTGAAACTGTATCCATGTACATTCAACAACAAGTTACAATGAGAAACACCTGAGTTTGACAGTCATCAATGTTTAATGTGGGTCAAACAAGACAGATGTAATAGCCAGTATCAGAAAATATCCAGGTCAAAATTGATTTCTTGTATAGCTCATGATAAATGACCTGGCAAAACATCTCTAGCTATTAGCTACAGATGCTCTGCCAGGTCAGTTATCTGGAACTATAGTGGGCATCAAATATTTACTCACCAGATAACTTTTTACTAAGATATTCAGGTAGCAAACTAAAACTTTTTTCCTACTTAATTATTCAATGTCTAGCCTAAAATGAATAAACCCTCTCCCAAAGGACAAACTTTAAGGATGACCCTGTTTCATGAAAGCTGCTGCAGTGTAGAAAATTAAATGGATATTTATACAGCTAAAAATTGTGTATAAAATAGCACATTAAGGCGAAAGGAGGAAATGCTAGTCACAACACTTGTCTTCGTATGTCTCAATGTTTTCCAAGCACTTTCCAAAATCACATTTTGTTTGGGAAAGTGTTACAAGTTTGTATTTATTTGTTGTGTTTGGATTTAGTCTGATTCTTTTATAACTTGAATGCTTCATTAGGTTAATGGTATGAAGTATTTCTTATCTTATAATACTCAAAATTGAGATAGCAGACAGGCTATTTCATCTTTTTTTCATTTAAAACTTGAACATTTCCTTTACTGATTGTAATTTAAGAGAAACGTAAATCATGACAAGTCACAGTGATACTAAAATAAATGCAATGTAAATTCTCTTTAATATATCATAGGTGTTATTGCAAATGTTGTGAATTGTATTGAACTTCTATAGAGATGAATCTCATAGTTTTGTGGGATATTACAAAAGTAATACTGCAGAAATAGTGCAAAACTGTTTTAACTACATAATAGATGTATATCTAGTTACAAGAATTCTGCAGAAATTAGGACTGGGTGGACCGAATTTGATGTAGTTTTCATGTAAGCTACAAAACTATTATCACTGGACATCTAATCACTTTAGAAATTGACATTTAGTGGTCATTGCTGATCCTTATGTATAATTAAGGTATCTAAATTTCTGAGCCCATCTAAATGATACACGTTGATCTTAAAGGGACATTTCATTCCAATTTCAATTTTTTAAAGTATGTCTTGATGCCAAGATTGGTTATTCTAATGAGTATGAATACTATCAGTTTTTTTAAGTGGTTGCCAATAAGCGAGAAACACACATTTAAAGTTGAGACATAATCGATAAATTGCATATAAATCTAAACTGTTGTCCACAACAATTTGTTCAATTTTATCACACAAAAATATAAATTTCTCGTAAACGGCGCAATATTTTGGCTTGAAATTTTCAGAATTTTCATAAAGAAATATGCTCTTTCAGATAAAGATAAAAGTGAAATTTATCACAAAAAATTCTGAAATGTCACTTTAAATTTAATCATTAAACAATTAACCCTTTCCGACACCACAAAATTTTAGGGTGATCCACTTCAAAAACTACCACAAATGACAAAATGGATGTTATTAAAGATAGAATTTGTGTAAGATATGGCACAGTAAATATTGAGACAAAAGGAGAAACTGCTGGTTATCAGCAGTTTCTTCTTTTGTTTCAATGCTTTCCCATGCATTTTCTATTAAGGATGTCAAAACCAGGTCTTGTTTGGGAAAGGGTTCAGCAAAGCAGCAATATTCACCCCTTGCAATTTGTTTTCTAACTAGAAAACAGTTATCCTACTATCAGAGGCCCACTTAAACAATAAGACAGGTATCAGATTATTGTAGCTAAAACAATTACAGATAGGATGTGTGTTGCATGATGAGTGACATTGCTAGGAAAAACAAAACTCAAGTGGAAATGCTAAATGTTCCCTGAACACTTTACAAAGAAAGTATTTGACCTTCATTGATTTTTGTGGCCTTTTTCCAAGCTAGAATTCTATGTGCACACAAAATTGTTTGCTTTCTAGGTGATGAAAGTACCCAAGAATAGTACAGTAATCCTTTGACTTTGGATTAGCTAATTATTATGATCAACATAGTTATTTTGAGACAGACTTCAATAATAGAGCCAGCTTTTAGAAAGTCCTGTCTGATCTTGATCCTAGAGATCACTCTTTCTAATAGCTTGACATTTTTCCTTTTTTCCTGCTATTTTTTGTTAGAAAGGGTTAATGCCAAAAATTGCTATTCTTATCATGTGAAAATAAGAGATGTAAATCGTACTGTTTACAACTAGAAATACATAGTATAACTTTTCCCCATAACCTAAGGGTGTAAAAAGTAACAGCATGTAACACACTGACGGCTTTGTCATGTAAATTAACCCTTTCACAAAGGCAAACATTTTAAACTGGTTTTAATCTAAAAGTGTCACACATATGACAAAATTGAAGACAGGATTTGTGTACCATATAGCACAGAAAATATTGAGACAAAAGGAGAAAATGCTGGTTACCAGCATTTTCTTCTTTTGCCTCATTTTTTATCCAATTATGGAAAGTCAAAATTACGGCTTTGTTGTTTGAGAAGGGTCATCATTTCATACATGAGAGGGTTTGTTATTATATACAGTCAGCAGTAGAAATATGACTCATGTGCTCATAAAATCCCTACAGAGAAGCCACTGAATTCACTGTTGCCAAAACAATAAAATTGCGGACTTGCCAAAATTAGGGGTCGCTGTAGAGGACAAAATGTATCTAGGTTAAGATTTGATTTGTGTACATGTATAATACAGCTTTGAAAATATTGAGGCAAAGGAGAAAATGCTGGATTCAGAATTTTCACCTTTTGCCTTAAAATTTTCCAACATATCTTTTGTCGTCTGGTAATGGGTCAATACTTACGAGCATTTTTTTCAAAGTTTTCATGTATTTTCTACCAAGAAAGACTGAAAAACACAAAACACAAAATTACACTCATTTGAAATTGTTGCGATGTCATCTTTATTAAGAAGTTTGTCGTCTAGTAATGGGTTACTACTTACAAGCATTTTTTCGAAGTTTTCCTGTACTTCCTGGTCAGACATCTGTGCGATGACCTCATGTCGCGACCCGTTGACCCCCTCCTCGTGGAAGGCCTGTAGTTTAGAGTTTGGCGGGAGGGAGGCATTTGTCTTCTTGTCTTTATTCTTGTCTTTGCCGATCTTGAAGGACAGCTGTCAAAACAAAAATATAAATGAGCCAGGATCTGGAAAAAACATCCTTTATAGTATTTGAGAACAACCTGGATCCAGACCAGAATGTGCATACGCACAGTCTGATCAGGATCCATGTTGTTCTCTAATAGCTTCTTTGTGACTTCTAACAATCGTAAAAGAGCAGCATGGTTTTCTAACGGTCTGCATTTAGGCACTGACTGATCTTGAAATGTGGATGTCTCAAATGCTATAATGGATGTTATCAGATCCTGGCTCAAATATACAGCGCAACATATTAGGAAATGGGACAAAAAACACTTTAATTTTGTTATTTAAACCCTATGTTGGTGCTACCTCCCAAAAACCACATGAACTAACAACTGTAAGTCTTACTTACTCAAACTTGAAAATTAACTGATTAAATTCAGCACTTTTTTTAAACATTTTCATGTTTTCTCTTACTAGTAGAGGTCATTTCCAAAATTGTATCTAAAATGGAATACATTCTTTTCATAACCAATAAGCAATCAACGTATATCAAACACAAAGTTAACAGTGTATAGAAATTCAAAACTTGACCTCAATTTAGGTATCCACCCCAATCAGATTCATGCAACGTCGAAAATATTTTTGCAATCATGAACATTCTGCAGTGGAACATTCCACCGCTAAGCTAAATGTTCACATTGTCGTCAAAAAAACGTTTGTGTCTGAAACAAATTTTAATGACATCACACGTAAAACAAGAGGGCCAAGATGGCCCTGTATCGCTCCACTGGCTTTTAGACATTTAGACTACGAACTTCTTCGAGGAATACAATAGAGGTCTATCGCTACACCAGAATGAAATCCAATAAGAGATTAAGGAGCAGAAATGTTTTTAAATTTTTTTTAAAATTACATTGTTTCATATAGCGAAAAAAAAGCCTAGCCCACAACGGCCAAGCTTTTCATCCGATCGTGAAGGAAATTTGAAGAGATTCATGCAAAAAAGATTCCTGTGAAGTTCGGTTGAAATTGGTCTTGTAGTTTTGGAGAAGAAGATTGTTTAACAATTTTTGGAAAATTCAATTTAATTAGATTTATTTAAATTAAAGTACTTCACGGAAATTATTTTTTTTAAGGAATTTAGAGGAGATAAAATTAATGCAAGGAAGATTCGTGTGAAGTTTGGTTAAAATTGGTCCAGTAGTTTTGGAAAAGAAGATTTTTCAAAATCTAATTTAATTAAATTAATTAAAATTTGAGTTCTACATAGAATTTTTTTGAAGGAACTAAGAAGAGATTAATGCAAGGAACATTTCTGTAAAGTTTGGTTGAAATTGGTCCAGTTGTTTTGGAGAAGAAGAATTTTTAAAGATTTTTCGAAAATTCAATTTAATTAAATTAATTAAAATTCAAGTTATGCGCAGATTTTATTCTTTTGAAGGAATTTGGTAGAGATTCATGCAAGGAACATTTCTGTAAAGTTTGGTTGAAATTGGTCCAGTTGTTTTGGAGAATAAATTTTTTTAAAATTTTTTCGAAAATTTAAATCAATTAAATTATTTAAAATTCAAGTTCTGCGCAGATTTTATTCTTTTGAAGGAATTTAGCAGAGATTCATGCAAGGAAGATTTCTGTGAAGTTTGGTTGAAATTGGTCCAGTAGTTTTGGAGAAGAAGAAATTTTAAAGATTTTTCAAAAATTTAATTCAATTAAATTAATTAAAATTCAAGTTCTGCACGGATTTTATTCTTTTGAAGGAATTTGGTAGAGATTCATACAAGGAAGATTTCTGTGAAGTTTTGTTGAAATTGGTCCAGTAGTTTTGGAGTAGAAGAATTTTTAAAAGATTTTTCGAAAATTTAATTCAATTAAATTAATTAAAATTCAAGTTCTGCATAGATTTTATTCTTTTGAAGAAATTTGGTAGAGATTCATGCAAGGATGATTTGTGTGAAGTTTGGTTGAAATTGGTCCAGTAGTTTTGGAGAAGAAGATGTTTAAAGAAAAAGTTTACGCACGCACGCACGGACGGACGCACGCACGGACGGACGGATGACGGACACAGGGCCATGACATAAGCCCCGCTGGCCTTCGGCCAGTGGAGCTAAAAATGATGTTGCATGAATCTCATTACGGGTGGGCTACCATAATGCCATATTTCGGATTTCAATGTCAAATTTACTTCCTGAAAATTATAGGAAAGCCCAAGAAAGAGGGAACACAAGCAAAAGCAGTGTAAAGACAATCCAGTTCACCAGTGATTAAATGCTTGTTCAGTAATAAAGTGCTTCATTTCATTTACATTATATCAAGGGTGGTAAACAGAGAAACTAGCTCCAAAAAGAGGTAGTTGCATAGAGCGAAAATTTGTAGGTCACGAACACATTTTCTAAAAGTATTTCCTTTAAAGCGAGTTTTTGAGAAATCCGGCGATGCTGTAATATGAAGAAAAGCTCGAAGTTTGTTGTGCACGAGAGTATACGGTATTAGTAGCAGGGTTTTAATACAATCGTTGAAAAACATTTCAAAATCAAAAGTAAAGAAGTTTTTACTTTCGATCTTGAAATGTTTTTCAACGATTGTATTCAAACTCTGCTCACTAACACCGTATATTCTCGTGCACAACAAACTTCGACCATTTCTTCATATTACAGCATCGCCGGATTTTTCAAAAACTCGTTGTAAAAGAAATAATTGTAGAAAAAATGTGTTCGTGACCTACCTTTGTTTACAGATTTTCACTCTATGCAACTACCTCTGTAGAGGCCGGATGTCACGAGGAAACGAAATACCGTTGACTCTTTTTGGAGCTAGTTTCTTTGTTTACCACCCGTGTATATACAGGTTTGAAATGCAAGCAATTCTTGGGAGGACGGTTTTAACCAAGAAATCTCATTCTGTCTATGAGCATGGATGAAAATTGTTGCAGTATTTTTGCATACAAAATTAAACAAACAATAACAACCCACTAAATTCCTTAAATTTCCTTTCATACAAAATGTTAAAAGTAGACATATTAGTTGGAAGAAACACAAATGTCTCACCATGTCCATTTTTCAACAAGAAATATTCAACTTTTAAAGATGACTAATTGGATGCTAAATGAGTTCAATTAACCCTTTCCAAAACGGCAAAATTTCAGGGTGGTCCGATACCACTGCAGACGACAAAATGGATGTTGATAACAAAAGGATTTTTGTACAATATAGCACAGAAAATATTGAGGCAAAAGGAGAAAATGCTGATTATCAGCATTTTCTTCTTTTGCTTCAATGTTTTCCGAAGCATTTTCTTAAAAGAGACATCAAAACCCGGCCGTGTTTGGAAAAGGGTTAAGTACCCTTTGAGCAAGTACAATACTAACATATCAAATATGATCTTGTAGGTTAATCCTTTAGCCCAAAAGGATTTTCATTAAGATTTCTCCAATTTTGAAGTTGCTACATTATGAAGGACAAAATCAAGTTTGATAAAGATAGAAAATATCCAGGCAAAAGGAGGAAATGCTGATCAATGTTTTTTCACAGCATGTACAAATTTAAGTTCACCTTGTACTTTAGTTCTCAGTAAATGTGTTGAAGTGACCAGAAACATAACATCCAAGTTTTTATGTTTTCGAGACAGATAGATAGACACACACAAACAAACAATCAAAAACTCTTATTGTTTGACCACATTAAACTGATACTGATTAATTTTCGTGTGCAAAGTCCGTTAGTTGAGTGTCTTAACAAAACATTGCCGAAGTGGGGTCATTACATATGCAGATGTACCAGGTTAATCTTGCTGGATAATACAATACCCTCACTTAACACTTACACCATTTCACCCATTAATCATAAAATAACAAAATTTTATATTCGTCAAATTCCAAAGATGTTACAGACGACAATGTCAAGAGAATGGAAATTTGCATTTTGGTATCTTTCTGGGTAGAGAACATTGTGGGAATTGAAGAAAATGATTGTCACAAGCAATTTCTTCATTTTCTACAGTGTTTTCAGACGCTCTATCTTATGGGGTCGTATCAAAAAGCATAATTATGTAGGAATGGGTTAAAGCCATTTCCAAAAATTCCCTGTTTCCAGGTTTTAACACCCCTCGTATTTATAAGAAGCAAAGGCAAACACTAAACATGGTGGCAAAAGGAAGAAATGCTGACAGTTACATCAATTACCAGGTATCACAATTTAAATTCCTTTGGCAACTAAATTCCAGGCTTTTGTTCCCACTTTTTGTTACTTTATGTTGTCTGCAACTTCTTAGGCTTTGGACCACTATAATAATGCTGTTTGGGGGGGGGGGGGGGGGTATAGAGATGAGATAGGTGAGCATACAGTAAAGTATACAGTGTGGTTTGAGATTGCTATAGCATTGTTAGATTATTTTCTTTAAAAAATCTAATGTTAAATCTAATGAATTCAGTTAACCCTTTCCCAAACATCAAAATTTTAGGCTGGTCCGCTTCAAAAACTGCCTAAAATGACAAAATGGAAGTTATTTAAGATAGAATTTGAGTAAAATTTGGCATAGAAAATATTGAGACAAAAGGAGAAACTGCTGATTTTCAGCAGTTTCTTCTTTTGTTTCAATGTTTTCCCAATCCTTTTCTATTAGAGACGTCAAAACCAGGTCTTGTTTGGGAAAGGGTTAAAGCTCTTGACAAATGATAAGTTAAAAGAGAAATTAGTCAAATAATTATTATGGATCAACCCTAATTCATCCTTCATCCATGGAATGGCAGAACTATCATAAATTAATAATGCTTTAAGGGAGGAAAGGAAAGTCTTCAGACATCATTCAACCCATAACCCTGCACACTAACGACAAAATTCTTCAATAACACCATAAAGCAGATGGGGATTAAATGGAGGAGAAATGATGATTAGCCCTTTCCTTTTTAAAACAGATAGATATTATGGTTGTCTAATTCAAGAGCAGCTGCAGATCACATTATAAGAATTTTCTTCGTTTGCCTCAAACAATGTTTTGAACTTTTCCCAAACATTTTCTTAAAGGGATGTCAAAACCAGGTCTTGCTTTGAAAAGGGCTAAAGGATGTTTCTGTTTGTATTCATTAGCTCTGTTCAAAGTTGAAGCAAAGGATGGTTGGACTACAAAGTTAAGCCAAGGATTATTCTATTATTTAAAAGCCTTTTGTTATGGTTCTCTAAATGAGTACTACTACTTCTTCAAATTTATTATCACAGGTAAAATGGTGACAAAACATTTTGAACACCATTTACATACAGATCAATATAATTTCCAAGAAATTTAGGAATAAAAACTAAAATGAGCTTATAAAAGTATGCGATCTTAATTTCTCAATACTTTACAAAGAGGGATAATTTTCAAATTTTCTGAAGTATGATATGATTTAGGGCCTCTCAAAATCTCTAACTAAATCTATCTAAATCAATATTTATATTGATTTTCACTGGAGATTCAGACAAAAAAATATTGATCAACAATCCTTGTTACCAAATTGTTTATCATATTCAATAACTTCCAAGAAAAAATGTCCCAAAACTTAGGACAAAAATAATTCATTTGACATCAAAATTATTTCACATCTAATAGCTTTCTTACCCTCTTTCTGATAGACCTTTCCTGTTGGTTTATAGAAAATAATCAATTATATATCTGTAATCAGTAATAAAGGGCATACAAAATTCATACATACACTTAAAATATACGATAAAAGCAAGCTTAGCTTCTCTAATGATTCTTCGGGTTGCCACTAGTCAGAGGAAATAAAATTCCCTCACAATTCCCTGCCATTTCCCTGACAAAATTGGAACTTTCCATATGACATGTTTCGTCGCAATAATTTGCGGCAACTCATGATATTTTGAGACTGCTTTAAAAAGCAATGGTGAAATCATTTTAAAATTATATGGCATTGCATCATATTTTTTTTAAAAATTCCATGACGATTCCCTGACATTTGCATTAATTTTCAAATTTCCCTGACATTTCAAAAAATTCCCTGACAATTCCCTGACCTTCAAAATAATTAATTTACCCTGACTTATCCCTGACATGTGGCAACCCTGTTCTATATACCAGTTACCATAGAAGTCTGAGCTTGAACACAATTATAGCGATACAACTTTTTAAGCATCCACTGCAACCAGATAAAATAGAAACTTTTGGGATTTTCTGTTTCCCTATTAACAGGGTTGTGCCTAGGTCAGAATTTTTTGGGGACACAGGTGTCCCCCTACCTACATTTCAAGGGGACATTGGGAAATTTTGGGATATAAGCTTTAAGTAACAACTATTTTAGTCATGATATTAAACAAGTCTTGCATTTCATGTTGACACCAGTCTCACTCAACCACGGACATTTTACCAACCAATTCTTATAGAACTTTTGTTCCTTGCGTTTTATTCATCTCTGAGAAAGATGATTGATGCATTTGCTTGTCTGCATCGGCAGACGACACAGTATCGGGTGTTTTATCCCCCGTTCATCGATTTCACATTGTCTGCTATCTTTCTATTCAGACTTAGTCATCTGTCAATTTATTTCGCTAACAACTTTAAGACTGGTTCTCCATGTTTTATCTTAATATCGGCTGAATCACTACATAAATTTTGGGTCACAGTCAAGTTTTGGCAGGTGCCCGATCGGTTTAAAATGTTTTAAATTTAAATTGACTGAATTGAATAGTAAATCTTCGATACAGTCAAGCTTTTCCATGTGGCGATGTACGCATAACAATATACAATGCATGTATTATACTATCATAACAAATGTAAACGCCTCGAGCAGTTTTCTTCGGAGTAATTACCGTAAATAAAAGATCGCACATTCTGAGCACACCCGAAATCTCGCCATGCCTTAAATTTTGAGGGACATTCAGAATTAATTTGCGGGATTCTTGCGATGCCGCGGCCTAGGCACAACACTGTATTAACCTCGTACATAATTTTCGAAAGTAGCCATGAGTGTAGTATATAGCGCACTTATACTATCTCGCCGTACTAGCTACAGGGTGTCCAAAAACCTCCAAATGGGTTTTTTTACCCCCTAAATGAATTTTGTACCTCCCATTTTTGCAAGCAGCCTTCTTTGTCTCTAATAGAGGGGGTACAAGCATGTAGTTAAAGTATGGTTTGTACCCCCAGATTTGAAAGTCAGCGGAAACCCTGAGCTAGCTTTTATAACGATGTGGTAGAGTGTTCGCTTAGGGTGTAAGAGGTGTGAAAGGATAAAATCCCCACAGGAGTCGATAGAAAATTTATTTGTGGGTTACATTTGGCACCCACCGAGGGACTACACCCGGCTACATTAGCATCATCAGCCTACAAATTCAGCATCAGTACTGGTTGTATTTCCAGGCAGCAGAATCGAGAGGGATTAAAATAATTTGAATAAACTTGTTTCCCAAATAATGTAAAATAAATATGTTCAAAGTAATGTCTGAAGAAATAAAGTCACACAGAACAAGATAGTCTGTAAGATATAAAAAAAATAAGCCAATCTTGTTTTGTTTATGGCGATTCATCTTGAAGACTTCAATGGAGCCTGCAGTGGCGGATCCTGAGGGGGTTCAAATGAACTCCGTCTGAAGCCTGATTTTTCAAATCTGAAATTTCATTGTAAATTTAAATAGTCAAAATTGTGTATTTCTCTGAAAACAAACAACCCTATGTATATGTTCAAACCCCTTGCAAAGAATTCTAGGATTCCCAGCAGGCTTGTCAACCAATCTTGCCCGAACTTATTGGCCAAACCTATTCCTTGGAACTGGTGGCTAGACCACCAGGAAACTGTCATTCATCAAACATTGAGGTGTGTCTACAATAAAACTAGCAGGCAACTACTGCGTGTCACAGAAATTAGTTTCTTTGTTATCATTCCACAATACTTACGAAGCTATTTCTCTTGTCCTTTTTGCCATCCATATTTGATCTTGGTGACACGCCTTGTTAAGTTCCCATTCGGTGACTTTGTCAACATTGACAAATCAAAACAACTTCTGAACTCTGGAATGTGTGACTGTCACGGCTACAACAACAACTATATCCGCGCGTCTAGGGCGCCGTATGACTTTAACAGTTTATTTTTTGTTAATTTACATCCAAATAAGTGAATTAAGAACAATTTAATGTGAATTTTTTAGAGTTTAAAGGGAAAAACTACCCATTTCCGCCATTTTCGTGGTCTAGAAAAATTGACCAATGAAATTCCGTCAAATTTTAAATGGATAAATCGCCCTATTTCGGTCGTCCTCGTACATAATATTTCTCTAAAGCGGGATAATTTGAAATTCAGAAAAATGTCACAGTCACGATTATTTCCCATCGCACTCGTCGGTCGGTCTGTCTTCCTTACTTTCATCATCATCATCATCATCATCATCATCATCATCATCATCATCATCATCATCATCATCATCATCATCATCATCATCATCATCATCATCATCATCATCATCATCATCATCATCATCATCATCATCATCATCATCATCATCATCATCATCATCATCATCATCATCATCATCATCATCATCATCATCATCATCATCATCATCATCATCATCATCACCACCACCATCATCATCATCATCATCATCATCGTCATCATCATCGTCGTCGTCGTCGTCGTCGTCGTCGACGTCGTCGTCATCATCATCATCAGCAGCAGCATCATTGTCGTCGTCGGCATCATCATCAGCAGCAACAGCAGCAGCTGTTGTTGTTGCAACAATATCACCATCATGAAGCAAACAAATTTGATAACTGCTGCAGAAAACATAGGGTAGGCCTAGATCTACTATATAGGCATGCATGTAGTTTGTGAACATTATAGATCTAGATTAATATTTAGAAATATTGAGACAAAGGGAGAAAATGTCGGTTATCAGCAATTTCTTTTAAATATTGTCTCAATTTTTTTCCAATCCTTTTTCTATTGGATATCATACCTCAAAAAAGGGCTTGTTTCGAAAATTGTTCAAAAAAAAAAAAAAAAAAAAAAAAAAAACCTTGCAGAGTCAGATGTAAAAGATCGGCAGAATTTGGTTTAACCCCGCAATTCAAGAATCGATTTAGGGCCTAACCCTTTCCTAAAGCGGTGAATCCAGGATATTTGTGAAGGGGGTTCGAACATACAAATAGGTGCCCTGGGGGATGACTGAATTTTGACTGAATATAGATCTGCATGTAATTGAAATAATCAGGATACAGAGGGGGTCGTTTGAACTCCTCTCCCCCGTACCCTCTCTGAATCCGTCACTACCTAGGATTATATGCCTAGGCCCTACTTTAATTACGCACTTACAACCTTAATGCAATTGTCATTATACCTTAAGTTATTGTAGCTCCGGTGGCAGATCCAGAGGGGTTGGGGGGGGGGGGGTCAAACGACCCTCCTCTGTAGCCTCACTAGCCTGATTATTTCATTTTCAGTCAAAATTGTTTTATTCTAGGAAAACGATCCCCAATTTGTATATTCGAACCCCCTCGGATCTGCCACGACTGCTACACACGACAAAATGTCTTTTTATGTAGGCCTATATTGTGTGTTTGATGGTGATAGGATTTCTGAACAATACGACACATAAAATATTGAGGCAAAAGGAGAAATACTTATAAATATTTTCTTCCTTTTTGTTCAAATGTTATCCAAAGCTTTTAATATGAAGCTTATTTCAGGTTTTGCCTCGGAAATCAGGACTGTCCGACTTCCTTGAATAAGTTGCCATTCCAGCGCCCAGGTCTAGCAGCTTCAGCCGCGGATCCAGGATTTCTGTGAAGGGGGTTTGAACATACAAATAGGTAGAGGGTGACTGGATTTTGACTGAATATCTGCGTGTAAATGAAATAATCAGGTTACAGACTGAGAAGGTTTTCTTTTGACCCCCCCCCCCCGAATCTTCTATGGATCCGCCGCTGCCTAGGCTTGCCTACTTTAACTACGTACTTAGGCTACAACCTTAAAGCACTGGCCAGCATAGCTACATGTAGGTCATAATATCCTCGCTTTTCGACAAAAAACTCGTAACTGCAGCTCAAAACAAGCTGCAGTTACGAGGTTTTTGTTGAAAAACAGCGATAGGCCTATGTCCAAAGCCTAATCACAATTGTTAAAAAAATATCAAACAAATGAAATGTGGGGTAATTGCCTTGGACAGCATGGGATTACTGTTAATCTCAGATTAACTAGAGAATCAACACTTGACCTTTTATATTACTAGTAACCCCTTTCCACTCTTTTCAGGGTAAACCATCTACATAATTGAGTAAAGATCGGTAAAAAGTCCCTTGTGGCATTTGAGACCAACATGGATCAAGATCAGCCTGTGCATACGCAGAGTTTGATCAAGATCCATATTGTTCTCTAATGGCTACTACGGATTAACTTGAGAATCCACACTTGACCTTTTATAATAACTAGCAATTTTACCCGTCTCGAAATTTGACCTTTGACCTCGATGACCTTGACCCCTCGATGACCTTGACCTATCCGGGGCTGCCCTCCACCTAATCCCGTCCCGTAACCCGTAAGCAATCCCGTCCCGTAACCCGTAAAAACGATACCCGTAACCCGTAAAAACATAAATTTGACCTTTGACCTCGATGACCTTGACCTTTCAAAAAATGAACCCCTCAAGCTAATACCCGGGGCCGCCCTCCACCTTCCCTCCAAGTTTGGTGAAGATCGGCCCAAGGACCTGGGAGGAGTAGGGGAACAAACGGACAAACGGACAAACATTGCTCAAATTATAGTATGATTATACTTTTCTACTCTTCTCAATGTAACCAACGTACATATGGATAAACAATAACATTATCTCAAATCCGGTTTTGACATAGTGATAATCAGCATTTTTCGCATAATTTAAAAGCCTCTCTTACAACCGGTCGTGCGTGCTCCTGCGTGCGGTCTGCGTGCAGTCTGCGTGCAGTCTGCGTCTAAAACGTACGTTTGGTCGTGCGATGCGCGCACGTGCAACGTACGATTTTGGTGGACGCAACCACGACGCAGACTGCACGCAGCAAAGAATTGACCGGACAATTCTTTGAGGCGCTCTTACAACCCGTCGTGCGTCTTTATAAATCGTGCGATTTTGCAGAGTTTTAAAACGTACGATTTAAAAAGACGCACGACGGGTTGTAAGAGAGGCTTTTCTCTCAATATTTTCTGTGTCATAACTAGCAGAGTTTCAGTTTCCAATACCATTTAATTTGACGTCCGCCGTGGCTTTGAATTTGGTTTGTCATGAAATCCAAGTTATCTGGTAAATCGAAGATGGGTATACAAAATTGTCATTCTTGTAGCAAAGTTGTTTCAACCATTCTCAAACAAATCGATACTACGTCTTGTTGTGTAATTCCACGCCGTCGATCAAATCAACCAGGGCCCGTATTCACCAACGTTTCTAAATTGATTTTCTAAAGTAAAATTACATACCAACCAATCAGAGTGACCGAGACAAACGCAGACACATTTACCGGTCACTCTGATTGGTTGCATTGTAATTTTACTTTAGAAAATCAATTTAGATATGTTGGTGAATACGGGCCCAGAACAACTCGCCCACTTAAAAAGATATTTGGTGAACAGATGGAGCAGAGGTCGAGTTGATCGAGATGCGTCGAGAATCACTCTGAAAGCACAAGCCGATGTGGTCGGTTGTGAGTTGAGTTCAGGTAAGCTTTGGATATCACGCCGATCACACGATTATCCCTCGATCATTTCGATCGTCTAACCGATCAATACACGATCGCGATCGGATACGTATTTTAGCATGTCAAAGAAATAGAGTAGACAGTCCGATCGATGCAGATCAAGCTCGATCACCCTCACCACTCCCGATTACTCATGACAAACGAACTCTATCTGTATTCTATCGCTTGATCAGACTTGATGAGTTGAGTTGATCTGATCGGCAGCGAGAACATAATAACCTTCAACCAACCGTTTGTTTCCAAAACAAAAGTTTCCACAGTAATAAAGAATTTTTAAGCATTGTGGACAAAGAAGGAAATAGTCGGTGTTAATGCAAATCATTGTAATTACAGTTTGATTAAAACTGTAGTTACGAGGTTTGCATTTACACCGACGAAACGCTGTTTCCCACCATTGCCTTCATTCCCCGCAATGCGTTCTAAATAAGCGAGCTAAAATATCAATGTCAACGTACATTTATCTATTGTCTGCAACTCAGTTCATTTTAGATCATTATGAAATTTCGCCGTCTGGGAAAGGATTAATTGTTTAGTAGGTCTATTATACTTATTGAATCGGCTTTTAAATCGCCTTTAAAGATTTCATTTCGTTTTTATAAACCCTCAGTAGCCAAACTTCTATTGTTCGGGATTTAAAAAGAGTGATTGTGCATTTAAAGAAATGTAATAAAAGACCAATATTATGTTTAATTGAAATTTACACATTAACTTTCCTTTTCATTTGGAATCTACCTTCTATGGAATAAGTTATATCCCGGTTGGCTGCACTGTACAAGAAATCAAACATTTCGATGTCTTAAAATACGAGATCTATTATGGTAATTCTTGTGAATGGGATGCTGATTATTTAGACGAGACTAAGAAAATTGTTAGTGCCATTGCAGTGAAAAGTGTACACAGAGAACACGAGTGATAATTATTGCGATTTGATGACATTAAATGAGGATACGGTCAGTGTACAAAATATAACGTGGTTATTTTCTATGGTGTGTCGATTACTTTCAACTTAATCACAAAATAATAATGTAGACTAGTGGTAACGAGTAATAGACCTACTACCCCCAGTTCAACGTAAGTTTCATTTTAAGTCTGAAGGAGACGTGTATGTAAATAATAAAATTTTCACGACGCCGAAGCAGCAACATTTCAAGATTGACAGGAAGAATATCAGTAATTGACAGTGCACATGTACAGTTTTGATATCGTTTGTCTTAGGGCCTATGTATGCACTACTATATATGCAACGGATACCGGTGAGTTGAAATGTTGAATGACGTAGCTCCAGACAACGTATAGAGACAACTCTAATGATGGATGCGACGAAACTGAACAGACTGGAGCGGGAATACACATGCTCACAAATATCGGTATGTAGCATAGTAGACCTTACTGTCCAAATAAGAAACATATCCCGGTGTGCACTGGTGACACAAATATGACATTGCACTGGCTTTACAAAAAAAAAAAAAAAAAAAAAAAAAAAAAAAAAAAAAAAAAAAAAAAAAAAAAAAAAAAGAAGGAAAATGATGTATCACAAAGACTAGAGAGGGCCAAGAACGTTCGCATGTTTCATTTTTGAATCATTAACCTTAACCGGGATCTGTAGAAATGCCCGTGATAACATTTAAGACCAACCATAAGGTATACAACCCATCATTAGCACCAAAGAGCCAGAGGCGAATTTTGAAAAGTGCCAGTAATTCCTAAACTGTGTTACATTTCCATTCCAAATACAAACATAAACATTTTGAACGGTTTAGAATTTTGAATCAATGCATACTTATGGAAACAAAAATGTTCAAAATTACCTCCCTTGTATATGAATATAGAGAAAAAATGATATTTGTAAATTATTTTCTTCTTGAAGCATTACCTTGAAATCCGGCACGATGAATCAACGTATGTGAAGTGTAATTAGTTACAAGTGTGTGTAATTTGATGCATTCGTATAGCTAGAAAGTGGTGTTTTTAATGATGGGTCATATACCTTAAATACAATTTATCAAGAATCTATGCTCTTCTTTACAGTTGCTAAACTGATTTGCCTATATCGTCGGGATTATGTTCAAATATCGCCACTCCTTTTGAGGGTTTATTCCTTGTTGGTAGTTGAGTTTAATGCTACCCGGGAATAGGGCTGGGAGGTTGGGATATTGTCAAATGTATCCTTTTAAGTTTATAGGTTTTTTTTCTTTTTTATTTATATAACCTTTTTTTTATGCTTTGAATGTTTTGCTGTCTTATGTCTTTTTTATTATACTAAGGTGCTTTAGCTAGTTTAATGCTTTTTAAGATGTCTACATAATTTGCTTATATCATGCTTTTTAGTTGCTTAACTGTATGCTAATCTTATGTGTTTGTATCTGTTCTTTAAATTGTGCTCTTAAAAAATATCCTTAACCACTTAGCATAAATGTTGCTTTAAATATTGCTTTAAATGTTGCTAATTGTATTTGTTTGTTACATAGTCGGTTCAAAAGCTTCATAAGCTTATGTTGTATGTTATATTGTCTTGCCGACTTTAAATAAATCTTATCTTATCTTATCTTATGTCACGAAGAAGCCAAATTCAGAGAACAGCATGGGTCCTGACCAGTCTGTGCGTATGCACAAATTGATCTGCAGCCATATTGGTCTCAAATGTCATAAAGGTCATTTGTCCAGATATTCCACTCCATCTGTCAACGGATTTTCCACAAGGTTTCTTTTTGTGTGGCGTGTCTTGATTATTAATAAAACATCGATTATTCATAGATAACGCTTTTAACGACTAGAAATTCGATGAGACATTAAACGGAATCCAGAGTTTGGTTATTAGTTTTAATAAATCTCATTCTGCTAACATGAAATATCAAACGACATGGCTTAGATTTTATTCAGCAATTAATAGGCATTAAACCCTTTCCCAAAGAACGAAAATGCAGACTGAGCCTTTTTGGAAAGGGTTTCAGAAGAAATGACTGATGTCAATGGTACACAATTTTGAGGGGAAAGGGGAAATTACTGGATTTCAGAAATTACATATTTCCCTAAGTGTTTTCTAAACATTTTTTTGTAATATGAACTAAAAACTATGCATGTTTGGGAAAAGGTTAGCCAAATCGCGGGTTATAGAAAGGCACCAACAGAACAAATCAAAGTAATAAAAAGTTTCTAACACTAATCAATTTTTCTAAGTGGTACATACCTTTTTGATTATTTCTATTAAAGTGTCATTTCACATTTATTTAAATTTTTAAAAGTATGTCTTGATGCAAAGATTGTTTTAAATATTCTAATGCAGAGAAATGCTATCAGTTTTTTGAGGTTGTTATTTATAAGCGAAAAATACGCCTTTAAAGTTGAGACAGAAATGACAAATTCTATATAAATCTGAACTGTTGTCCACAACAATTTGTTTAATTTTAGCACAAAAATATATATTTCTCGTGAACGGTTCAATATTTTGGCTTGAAATTTTCAGAATTTTCACAAGAAAACATGCTCTTTCAGATAGAATCTAAGTAAAATTTATGTACAAATAATTGTGAAATGTCACTTTAATCACTTCATCAGTTGTCGAGATGAATAAAACTTGACTGTTCCAAATTGAAGGTCTTTGCAGACAACACTTTGTATAAACACAACGACAAAAGGACAACTGCATTCAGAGAGGTAGAATACATGTATAATTTCAAGCTAAGTAATCTATTTTCTCTCTATGTTTTCTTGTTTATTGTTCATGTTGTTTACAAAACTCTGATGATGACTTCCAATCGAGACAGTGACATTGTTTAGAAACCGAAATGTGACCTGTCACAAGGGGGCCTTATGGGAAGCCCATAAAACCAAATTTGGAGAAATGGTTCAGACTCATCAGAGATCAAGCCTCCAGCATCTTCGCAAGCCAAGGGTTCTACCTACACTTTGTTCCTTACGTAAGGAACAAAGTGGAGGTAGAACCCTTGGCTTGCGAAGATGAGCCTCCAGCTGCTCGCCCACATAGGTTTACGAGTATCAAAACATTGATGGGAGAAAATTTGGTCAGAGATGATGTTTGCCGCGGGCGGGGATCAAACCCGGGACAACAAGTTAGAGCCTTCCCTACTGTGTTTGATTTGCTAAAACGTTTAATTGGCAGATAAGGATGAATAAATGGGAGGCGTTTTTTAAAACTTGATTTTTTATTCAATAAATGTCAAAACGGTAGGACCCATGAAAATTCAATTAATACGACAAATCTTTCCATTATGAAAATCGACAGCACTTGAAGCATATGGGTTATAATAATCAAAATTAGCTTAGCCATTTCCACCGTAAAATATTAGTTAATTCTTTCAAAACTTTCGATATATCTGATCCTGTCCTTGTAAGACTTTTTTTTAAATAAGCTGTTACTCCAATGCAGAATTTTCAGAACTTATTAAGGAGTTTTCTGCAGGGTTATGGCTTTACCAGAACACGGTCTTGGTCCCAAACTGGTAATATGTATACCCTAGACAGATTTTGTTGGAGAACGATTAGACGCAACTGGTCACAAAGGTAAACTCAGTTTTTCAAGGGTTGAAATCATTTATGTAAAAGGAGAATGAATGATACACGTGTTACGAAAGTTCCCGAACGTAATCGTGTTCTTCTCTAACGCTTGAACGCTGTTGACACAGGGGTTATTGTGGTAAGGGTTATTATAAGGGCAAATATCAATCATGGATATAAGCGGATTGAGAATATTTATCGAGGAATCGATAAGTGCTACTAGAATATCAATATTGATAGGAAAATATATGTACTTCGATTGTCAAACACTATAATGGAATATCTATTACACTTCTTCATTATTATGACAAAAAAATTAATGTTTTAAATATGCAGGGATGTTGAAGAATGAACGCTTATGCCATTTGGGGCTCCCATGAACCTAAATCAGTCTGATATAGATCCATGCTGTCCTATAACACTTTCTCAAATAGCATTTTTTTTTTGGGGGGGGGGGGGGCAATTTAAAATATGCTGATATACAACATAACGTATGTTGATAAAAATGATTACTGCACAATGTAACACAAAAACGTTTGAGGCAAACGGAGAAAATGCTGGTTACTACTTACTGCATACATGTAATTATTATTCACTTTTTCACTATTTTGGGCTTCAAAGACGACCTAGATTAAAATTGAAAAGGTTAAAGGGTAATGGTAACAGATGGTCTAATTGCAAAAAATGAAATTTTTTGAAAAAATATGCAAAACGTTTGTGTTGGCCACCTCAGAATGGTTAATAATATGCGATTCAGACAGAAATTGAGCCGAAATTATAAGAGAGATAGCCGAATTTAGGGAGAATCCAAACCAAAATTCAACCCCGTCTCAGATGCGGTTGAATTTATTTTTCAACTGTCAAGCATGCGTATACAGCGCTGACCAAGATTCAAACGAGATTCATGCTTGAATTTCAATATGACGTCATCATGTATGTTGTGACGTCATTTAAGAAAGTCGCAGGTCCTACTGTTTTTGACCTACTTTCGACATCGCTTCATGAATTCGGTATCAAATTGCGAAAAAATGAGTCGTTGCTTCAATAGTTTGTCGTAATCATTTAATCAGGTCATATAAAACTTAAAAAGTGTACATTTCGTTTGTTTTTGACAAATTTTGGTCCAAAATCTGGGAAATAGTAGCTTTAAGGTAAGTTTGGACTCGGGGTTACTTTTTATCCGCCCAATGAATTTTCTTTATTTGTACATATGTTGTAAAGTAACGTTTCCTGAATAAATAAAAAAAAAAAAAAAAAAAAAAAAAAATCAGGGTTAGTTTCCTGACTCGTTATCATATCAGAGTTATCTGCCCTTGACTAGTAATTACCATATTCTCAAAATTATCCTTATGTTTTAAAATCATATAGCAAATTACGGATAATTTCAAATGTTTCATCAATTTAGAGACTTAACATATGCACAAGTGTAGTGAAATGATTGAAAGAAATATTTTAAAATCATTTTCTGGCAAAAAATATGGGAACAGTTGAAAAATCACATTTTTTTTTCAGAAAACTTTGCAACTTTTTTCAATTCTCCAAAAAATTACTCAATGAATATTTATTGTTTTTGGATATTTTTAAGATAAAAATAAGAGCTATTTTTACACAAAATCAGCAGACCTTTCTACGCAAATAAAAAGATATTTGACTTTATCTTAACCCACCAACCCTGTTTTAGCCTAATTATGACATAAATCCATATTTTCAAAGAAAAAAAATACTAAAATTTTCTGGCATATGTGAACAATATAATACTTCATTTGACATCACAAAAAGGGGTATGTTTCGCTTCAAAAGTTTGATGAAAATTGTAGAATGGGCATTTGGCGCCGCAGAATAAACACAAAAATTGCAAGTCACATGGCCGCTCTCCAAACTTACCTTAAACAGGGGCTTATGTTTATAAATGAATAAAGGAATAAGCTATAAACATTTTTAAAGCATACACAATACACAACTTATGGATTAGGATGACTCTTTGTTTTGTAAGACAATGATTAGGTATTTAACCCTTTCCCAAACAAACCCTCCTTTTAACGTTTCCATATAAAAGGCACTTGGAAACCATTCAAAGGCAGAAAAAGAAATGCTAATATGCAATATTTTCACACTTGCCTCATTATTTACTATTTTATAGTATACACATTTTCTGCTCTTTTTTAACCACCTATTTTAGCGTTTATAATTTCTTACAATTTGGTTAGTTCTAAACTGCTGTTGTTTGGAAAAGGATTAAAAACAGACAAAATCTTTCACACCCAAGTTGGTTACAAATCTTATTAAAATGAAAAATCGTGGTATTCTTATTCCACAAAATATCGTCTTTTTTCTCAATAGAAAAAAAGTAACTACAGCTTTAAACAAGCTGTAGATACCAGGTTTTTGATGAAAAGGATGATATATAGTACATTTTGCATAAGATAAACCATTATTCAGTAAACCAAGGGTTAACCCTTTCCCAAACGACAAAATTTTAGGGTAATCCACTTCAAAAACTGTAAAAAAACCCCGATAAAATAGATGTTATTAAAGATAGAATTTGTGTAATATATGGCATAGAAAATATTGAGACAAAAGGAGAAACTGCTGGTTATCAGCAGTTTCTCCTTTTGTTTCAATGTTTTCCCAAGCCTTCTCTATTAGGGAAGTCAAAACCAGGTCTTGTTTGGGAAAGGGTTACAAGCTTTTGAAGTTGCCTTCATAAATTTTGGATATTTACATAGCTAAAGAGGTAATATATTTTTTACGAATCCTACGTAATAAATGAATTTTGCAAACTTTTACAAGCTTAAGGTGGGTTCACATTGACGAATTTTCCTTACGAATCCTTACGAATTGGACATTCGTAGGCCATTCGTGAACATTCTTAAACAATACGTTAGCATCCGTAAATAACTCGTAAGAATGAAATGCCTTTTTTCTCAATGTCAGCTACTGAATGATGTTATAGAGATAATATCTTATTGTTTACAACAAAAAGATTAAATGGCATTGTAAAAAAATCGTGCATACTCATAGATTTCGTTTTCAGTGGTCCATTCGGAAAGGCATACGTAAGTATTCGTAAACAATACTTAAACATTCGTAAACAACTCGCAATATGTCGGCGACTATCGCAATGATTCGTATTCATACGTGGAAGGTTTTTGGCATGTCCAAAATTTTCTCACGAATGTCCACGGATTGAATGTCCCGTTATTCATTCGTAAATGACTCTTAGTTTATCGCAAATCACTCGCAAATCATCCGTGTGTGATTCATGAATATATACGATAACTTTACGAATATAAACGAGCCGGGATGTTTAAAAAAGCGCACTTATGGTATGAGATTCCGAGAATGGTACTGAAACAGACCAGGCTCCGCAAAAGGCCTGATTAGGGTTATGTTTGATGGAGAAGCTGAAAAAAGGGCAGTGTGAGTCCTGGTAAGACCTTGTGTATATGCAGAGTCTTATGATGATAGACATCCTAGATTATAACAGTTATGAACGTCATCGTTTGTTATATGTTTTGTTTATGTGTGAATAGTTCGTATATCATTTTGTACATGATGTGAACAATAAAAAATATTTGATTTGATTTGATTGAGTATGACAAAATTGTTGACAAATAAATAAATGATAGAGGAAATACTATTTAATGTTTTGCTAAACGTCAAATGATTTCTAATTGAATTTGCAAAAAATGAGGACTAAGAGCCCATTTTTTCAATGCGTTTATATGCACTGGGGTCATTTTTTTTTTATCCCAGCTCAACACTGACGATAAGTCCCTCAAACGTTGTTCGATGTCCAAGACAATTTGACTTATTATCGACGAATATTAGATAGAAAATGTAAAAAAGTAAACGCGCATCGGAGAACAACTTTGAATATAGCAAGCGTAAATATATTTCTGATGTTATAAATGGCCCCACACTATGCACGAGAGTTAATACAGTAGAAACACTTAGGGTTTCTTTCCCAAACGGCAATATTTTTTATTGTTTCAATTTGAAAGGAGTTACAGACGACACAATTAATTGATGTAAGAAGTGGAAACGTTGTATGTTATTGAATAGAAAATTCTGAGTGGACAGAAAGAATTGCATTGCTGATTATTCAGCAATTAATTCTTTTCTCACAATATTTTCAAAAACCATGGGACGTCAAAACTAGATTTTGATTGGGAAAGGGTAAATTGTTTTGAAGAAATTGTTGGTACAACCTAAGCTCATTTCGTTCGTACGACATGTTGTCTTGTCGAATGTCTGATTTTCAATAACGAGGTTGTCTTTTTTACAACAACAACAATAAAATGATAACAAAGGACTCGTAAACTTTCGTATTGTTCAGCAAGATTAACCCGAGACATCTGCATATGTACAATAGTCCCAGCCGAAATTGACAGTGACGTAGGCTTATGTTTACTACTTGACATAGTGGAGCTTCCTGGTATCATTTTTTGGCCGAATTGTGCATTTTTTGATAAAAGCATGAAACTTGGCACACACCTAGATGGGCCTAAAAGAAAAAGATTTAGAGGTAGTGCCCAGCCAGATTTGCCCTGTGAGAGCGGCCATCTTGATTTTCAAAATGGCGGATATTTCATGTCATAGAGGGCTATTCACTCTGTTGCCGACCAAAGTTATCACTTTGAAACACTAAATCTACCATATGCAATTTGAAAAAGATACTTCTGAACAATTTCTGCACCTAAAATTGTAATTATCTTTAGGAATGGCAACATTTTTGCCAAGATGGCCGCCATTTTGGCCTTTTAAAGCTATTCTATTACAGTATGGAAAACAAGCGTCTTCTCTCTAATAAATTGTCTCGCATGCCGTTGTATTTTACTCTAGAGACATTGACATGAATGAATTAAGGCTAGCAGTTTGTTCGTAACAATGAATTTACTATCCAATATGGCATCCAATATGGATGCCATGTATATATTAAAAATGTCTAATTGAAACTGTAAGAACATGTTGTAATACCAACAATTTGAACATGTTTGATTAATATTTTCAACAGGAAACTGTCATGTTAATGCAGTTGATGGCTGGAAAAAATAGATTTATATCCAATATGGCATCAAGATGGCCGCCATTCTAGTTTTAATACGGTTTTATCAATCAATATAAGAAGAAAAATCTCAATGATAAATACCTGATACCTAATATATATATTTATGTTGCCTTATATGCATATGAATTCTTATTTTTCAGTAAGCAACTTGAATATTTATGGGTTTTATACTATAGATGGCATCAGAGATGGCCGCATATTGGCCTTTTTAGAAATAAACATAGCCAAATTATGATTTCTTGCCATTTACCTGTATCAAATGTCCTTCTTTATATATTTAAGAGAGCAGCACATTTAAAACAACCATTTTGAATATCTTAAATAGGTACAAAGGCAGCAAAAAGGGTTGGCCCTTTTATTCATTGAAAGCTATATATTCAGAAATGGTAAATTATGTTTATTTTATTACCAATAATTTGTAATTGGCGGGTTTTTTTTGTCTCGTAAAATCATTAGATCTGTCAATTTGTGCTTAAAAGTGTTTGATATCATTCTGTGGCTTCCAAAATGGTTGTTGTGTTGGTGTATGAAGGTTGTTCCATCAGGACATGGACCAAGAACTTACTTACCTATAATGGGTACTAGAATGCAACAAACCTTAAATGATTATAATGAGTTTTAATTTAACATGTATTAATCCTATATAAAAAGGCCGTTTTATTGTGGCTTTCCTACAGAATCTGAGATAAGTGTCACAAACAATTATCTTTAATAAGGACATCGTAGACATCCTAAATACGGGATCATGGTGGGTTGCTTGTTTAAATATCAGTATACTTCAGCTTCCTTGTTACATGGTTAATACTACATAATTATGCACGCAACTTGTACAATTCTAGGATCATCTACCGTCGTTTCTGAATGGTTTTGCTATGTATCTATACGATTAAATCTAGATTCATCTAAGAGTATTGGCATAAATTGAAATTGTTTAGACAAAAAAAAATGTCATACACATCCAAAGTGATAGAGTGTTTTGTGTTCTAGACTGATGAAGACATTTTTCCTTTCCTTGGGAGTGATCTCCTGATACAGATAGATAATCAAGTGTGCTATTTAAATCGGGATGTGCCGTATCTGTTAATAGTTGCTAAAAGCCTTGCAGACTAAACATTTATGTCAGTTTGTGGCTTTTGGTTCTACTTTTCGCCAGTGTACCCTATCTTTAATATCTGTAACAGAAATACTTCCACAGTAGCCATTTCAACAATTAGAAGTTAGAACAAAAGAAAGAATATAGACTTACAAGATTGTTTGTCCTTAAGCTGCAAAAGAAATCAAAAACATTGTTTCGGGATAACAAGACATCAAACTCAGCTCACGCACTTCTTTGTACACCCCTTTAAACTTGCAGGACATAGATAATTTCAGAATACCGGTACATTAAAAGCGGTTCATGTCATAGAAATGAGATGGTTGGAAGATGGCTTAGTACCTCTTTCAAGGACAACATAACTTATTAGAAAGTCAAAAACTAAATAATACAGTCACTTTTTTTCCACTGAAGATCTACTGACCACAATCTATCTGCATAAACTAAAATGGTACAGTTTCGGATGAAGTCATGGATTTACCCAGGCGTTGCCCCAGAGAATAGTCAATAGGGAACGAACAAAGATAGACAAAAGACTTTGGAAGACAACTTCACAGCGTGGACATGATTGAAGCTGAGCCAGGTGTCAATACATCGACAGACAGGGCTTGAGAGAACTGGGTGATAGGTTATCTGTAAGTGCCTCAACAGTAGCAGCTACAAATGAGGAAGAAGCCAGTTTCCATGTTCGATGCCCATTCTATATAAGATGTAACAAGATTGAATGGACTAGAGGTACCCAAGAAGAGCAAACTCCTTCCGAATTGATAATTTGTGGCACAGCAATGGTAGTATTTAAAAGCTATGAAACGATTGGCTGATAAAACAAATCATCGTTATCAATTGCTATATTCTTTCTATAGTTAACAGTTGTAGTAGTCGTTTTTGGTTCTCCAGAAAGCCATAGAAAAATTATCTTTTCATATATGCTGAAATTGATGGTTTGTGACATGCAGGTTGTATTGAATTCATCCTTTAATCAAGTGCACACAGTCATTGCTTTAGAATGGCAACCCTAATGTATCTAAGATTAATCCAGTGCCAACTAATGGTTCAAGAATACATTATTTTTTCATTTTTCGATTAGATACATTTTATAGACCAAATTGACAGCTTTGTCATTGCAAACACATAATATATCACTTAAAAACATTTCCAGTGCCTTCTAGCTAAAAGAAATAGGTATTGGATACATACCATTGGTTTTTAAAACAATATTTTTAAATACTATCATATTATGGCAGCCTTTTTAGATGCAATACCAGGGGACATCAAACCCACTTGTATATAAATCTGAATTTATTGGGCAATAAAAATGCCCAATCTTGGGAATAAAACGATGCAAGTCAGCGAAATCTCATATTTATGTTGGTTTAGATTATATTTAGCTGAAAAGACCAACATGGCTGCCATTTCAAATGCCATACTGGATAGTAAACCATTTGAAAGACAAATCATCTGTTTTAAAATGTGAGCTCTTATATGTCTTTTAGATTTAAATGCAAAGAACCAGCTATGAATTACAGTAAGTATTCACTAATTAAAATGTTTTGATCAAATATCATTTATAGACACATGTCATATTGGATGCCATATCAGAAATTTAACCGATGCAAACACAAATCAGCTTTAAATTTCATATTTCAACGCCTCTTTTGTATAAAAACTATGAATTCGGTACATAATTTCAGAACAAAATCTCTTATTTTCCATCTTTTAATGAAATAACTTCTGAAAGGGAACATGGCGGCCATCTTGGCAAAAAAGCTGCCATTTCTAAAAAAAATAAGAGCAATTTAACATTTCAGAATGTCTTGTTTATTGCTTTTTCGATTGAATATAATATTTTGAGTGGTTTTAAGCAATAGTTTTAATCAACAAAAGTTTACTTAGTCCTCAATAGTGCTTATTGGCGGCCATTTTGAAAAACAAGATGGCCGCCCTCACAGGGCAAATCTGGCTTGGCACTACCTCTTAATCTTTTTGTTTTGGACTCATCTAGGTGTGTGCCAAGTTTCATGCTTTTATCAAAAAGTGCACAATTTTTCACCTATTTCCTCCACTAAACCAATCAACTCTGTTCGTATTTGTAACGGTGCAAATCAGACGAATTGATTGGTTTTGCAGCAGTAAACATCAGCCTACGTCACTGTCAATTTCGGCTGGGACTATTGTAATGACCCCACTTCGGCAATGTTTTGTTAAGGCACTCAACTAACGGACTTTGCACACGCAAATTAAGTTGTCCCGGGTTAATTTGGGTGGACAATAACTAAGTCGGTAATACTCCTATTGATTCGTAAATCATCCGTAACCAGCCCGTAAACTAGTCGTAGAAATACGTAAACCGTCCGTTAATTTCGCTCAAATCGTAATAATACGTGTACCTTTCGGCAATGTGATTACGAATGTCCAATTCGTAAGGAATCGTAAGAAAATTCGTCAATGTGAACCGACCTTTAAAAGAAGATTTATATAGCACTGTTTTGCATATTTACCCGTACTCATTTAAAACTAGCTTCATTTTAGCCGACAAATTTTATACAGCGACATTCTTTTTCTGACATTTCTCATTTCAATAACTAAAATTTGGTTTATAATCAAACATGTATCTACAGGCAATGTCTATAATTATAGATATTTCTAAAAAAAAAAAAAAAAAAAAAAAAAAAAAAAACAACAACAACAACAACACACGAACATTTTTTCCTTGTTTGATGTTAGTTCATTGCAGTTGTATTACTACAATTCGCGTTCTTTAGTAAAACGGAATCCAGACGTTGCCATGCTCTTTAATACTCTTTTGTTCAAATTTTGAAATTATTTTTTCGTTTACTTGTGGGTTAAAATGGAACACATGAGAGCTCACATGACTTTTAAAAAGTGAAGTATGCATACATGTAATATGATATTCGGTGCTTTCTTGTAAGCAATCGTTTTTGTGCTTGGGAAAGGGCTATGCAAAAGTTTGTTCTGAATTGAAAACAGTAGGTCCTACAAGAGTTTCAACAAATTTATAAGTCCTTTTAAATTTAATTAACGTAATGTTCAGCATCGCAAAATTTGGAGCTAAAACTAGAGAATGACCAAATAAAATCAGCATAATTTGTTTCACGATTTTTGTCATAAATTACAAATAATGAGTAAAGAGTAAGGAGTACAATAATATACGTTTTATATTGATTTCTTTTGTTTTTATTGCCCTTGTTCGGTGTCGAATTCCAAATGGCCCATTACCATTTACTCCATTATCTACGCCAATCCAACCCGATGTCAGACGAATAATTTTAATATGATATATCGAAGATAAACGATCAAAATAAAATGTCACAATGGCAAAGCTGCTTAACAAAAAAAGTAGTACAGGCACAAAAAGAATATTTGCAAAGATTGTGTTTTACGGCAAGAGGTCCCAGTTTTCACGAAGGATCGAAATGCAATGACACCAAGCTGTCATTCAGATATGATGAAAAAATATTCCGAACTACAGTATAATTATGAGAGGAAACTTGGTTAGGTGCACATATTGTTTATCTGACTGGTTATTGCAGCTGTTGACTAAAATGCAATTTGATGGCATTATTCATCCATTTTCCCTGGTTTATTTTGTAACTTCAATCGCACCAGGTGCAATCTTTACGGCTTGGGTAAAAGTTATGACTGATTTGTTCAATAGGATATTTCCTATCAGACGAATATCGAACCGGGCTCTTTATTAACCCTTCCCCCAAAAGCAGAATTATTAGAGACTGAACCGAAATGAAGGATTTTTTCGCAGACGGAAGGATAAATGGTTCCGAACACGGAGCACCAATCTTTAAACGATAAATTTGGAAACCTTCAGAGAAAAGTAGAACATCTTGGTTATCAGCATTTTCTATTTTCCCCCAAGATTTACCAAACCAATATAATATTGCTAAAAGTCATTTGTAAATTGTTTTGAAAGGATTAAGCCTATATCAATATTGTCTTTAAATTAATTGCGATATTCTTTCGATCAGTTATTAGCGGATCAATAAGATGTGCTTTGGACATTTGTTATTAAATACTAGTTTTGTGTTGTTAATAAACATGAAAGTGAATAGAAATAATTAAGATACAGGATAAAACAAGTAGGCTAGTGTTCTATTCGCGTATTGATATCATATATTACAACAAAGTGAAAATGTAGTGGTTCTATGGTTAAACAAAATAAGAAATTAATATACATGTGCCAGACTTAAAAGTTTTAATTTTTGAAATCTTTGAAACTTTGTCAGGAAAAAGAAGAACGTATGTAAAAACGTACAAAGAATGATTTGTTTCTTCAAATTCCCCTCACGTTGAAGACGTGATTGCGAAATGGTCCTTGTTTTGTCTTAAGTAAAGGCGAAATGACAGTTCAGCGGGAAAATTTACTAAGAATATTATGTGATGCACTTTTTCCAGAGAGAAGTTTTGATTTTTAAAACATTGAAATAGTTGAATATGTTAAATATTTCAGTCAACATGGATAGAAAACAACCAGAACTAACGTTAGGGAATTATACGTTTATATACCAGGTAAAATGGTTGTTGTTTATGTGTGGTTTTGAAAATATAGAACGACATTTTGTACTTGCAAATGGGTTATATGTAACTAATACATGTATGTATTGTGTGCTTTGATCTGCGGTGTGTTCTATGTCTCGTAGAACTGAAACTAGTCTTTAATTAATTATCAGACGGCTATATGCATGTGTTAGACTTTTGTCCCAATTTGAAGATGTTACATTTTTGGTCTCTGTGGTGTCTGAATAGAAAATTTTGTAGAAAATGAAGAAATTGTTTATGACAAGCACTTCCTTCATTTTCCAAAGCATTCATCCTCTGAGGCGCCAAAAAGCGTCTCCATGTTGGAAATGGTTAACAAGACCGAATGCGTCATTTCTGTCAAAAAATTAAGTTTATCAATCTATGGATGTCATGCAACACGGGTTTGAATCCCAATCGGAAAATATATCTGGTCAATGAGAATCGCACCAGACTTTCAGCATTTTGAACATGTATATATGTGAAATTTAGGTTTTAAAAGTAATGTTACAACTCAGCCAAGAAGCAGCTATCTGTATAGTAAAATATTCTAATATAGTGCGTAATAAAAATAGTAAGAAATGTATTGCGATCCAACTGAAAAAGTATTTCTATATCAGAACATCTGTAATAGCAGGAAAATCAGCTTACTTCCGTTTGATCAAATGAAACACCTCACAATGATCAGTGTTGTTTCAAGGTTGAATCCACATTCTTTCTGCACAAGTAACAAAAGGAGTTGGAGCCAAATCTTTCTGGAGCGCAGGTTCTTTAATGTTCATAGTTTGAACCACAGCTCGATTAACATGATAACATTGTGTAATTAAAATTGTCCTTTTTGCGCAAAACTTGTGAATTTTCATTTGCATAAAAGCAACAGAAAACCTCTGATCTTTAATTATTGCATATCGATTAACCACCGATTCTTAATTTTATCATCTGTACAGCGTAAAATGCTTAGTTTATGAATAAAGATATTTAGGCCCATCTCAAAAAGTAAAATTTGAATACCGAAACATATACGTACATTTTTAAATAACATGCACCGCGTTCCAAAGAAGGACAACGGCACATGGAGAAAGAAAAAAGTAATGTATTCTGAATTCCCATTTACACTACAAACGTTATTGAAAAGTATCAGATATTTGAACATAGGAGCAAGGAAAGTATCGGGTGATCGAGAGAAAGGAAGAAAACGCCAACAATCATCATTACGATAAAACATTAAACGTTTCCTCTAATTTTGTTGTCAAAACGTGAGTTTGCTAACGGGGTAAACCCATTACCAGACAGCAAAATGGTTAAAAAATAGACTGGTCCGATTTCAAACTTCTGCAGACGGCACAATGGACGTTGATAAAGTAAGATTGAATTCGTGTACAAAATAGTTCAGAAAGTATTACGACAAAAGAAGAAAATGCCGATTTTTGGCTCAAGGTGGGTTCACATTGACGAATTTTCTTACGATTCCTTACGAATTGGACATTCGTAATCACATTGCCGATAAGTTTGCCGTATTGTTACGATTTGAGCGAATTTAACGGACGGTTTACGTATTTCTACGACTAGTTTACGGACTGTTTACGGATTGTTAACGAATCAATAGGAGTATTGCCGACTTAGTTACGAATGTTTACGAGTCCTTTGTTATTATTTAGTTGTTGTTGTTGTTGTTGTTGTTGTTGTTGTTGTTGTTGTTGTTGTTGTTGTAAGAAAGACAACCTCGTTTTTGAAAATCTGACATTTGACAAGACGATATGACTTGCGAACGAAATAAGCTTGGTTTTACCAACAATTTCTTCAAAACCATTAACCCTTTCCCAAACAAGACCTAGTTTTGACGTCCCATGGTTTGAGAAAATATTGAGAGAAAAGAATAAATTGCTGATAATCAGCAATGCAATTCTTTCTGTTCACTCAGAATTTTCTATTCAATACCATACAAAGTTTACACTTCTTACATCAATAATTGTTTTGTCTGTAACTCCTTTCAAATCGAAACAACAAAAAATCTTGCCGTTTGGGAAAGAAAACTTAATTGCTTCTACCGGAATAACCCTCATACTACCGTATTGGGTCATTTATGACCCCAGCCATATATTTATGAATGCTTTATTCAAAGTTGTTCTCCGATGCACGTTTACTTTTTTTTTACTTTTTCAATCTTATATTCGTGGATAATAAATAAGTTTTTCTTGAACATCGAACAACGTTTGAAGGACTTATCGTCATTTTTTGTGATGGGATAAAAAAAATGACCACAGTGCATATAAACACATTGAAAAAAGGGCTCTTAGTCCTCATTTTATTGCAAATCCAATTGGAAATCGTTTGACGTTTAGCAAAACATTATACAGTATTTCCTCTATCATATATTATATTTGTCATAAATTTTGAATCGAAGTATAGTATAATATTATGAGCAATGATTTCGAAAAAGTGTACTTATATCATGTAAGATAAATATTTATCATCTTATGCCTCTGCATATTCACAAGGTCTGACCAGGACCCACACTGTCCTCTCGCAGCTTCTCCATCAAACATAACCCTCATCAGGCCCTTTGGGGAGCCTGATCTGTTTTAGTATCATTCTCGGAATCTCATATCATAATTGCCCTTTTTAAACATCCCGGCTCGTTTATATTCGTAAACTTGCCGTATTATATTCGTGAATCACTTACGGGTGATTTGCGATTAACTAAGAGTCATTTACGATTGAATAACGGAACATTTAATCCGTGGACATTCGTGAGAAAATTTTCAACATGTCAAAAAATGTCCCCGTATGAGCACGAATCACTAAGAATATCACCGATTCACTGCGAGTTGTTTACGAATGCATAAGAGTTGTTTACGAATACTTGCGGTTATATACGATAGAACTTTCCGAATGGGCCACTCAAAACGAAATCTATGAATATACACGATTTCTTTACTATGTCTATTATATTTTTGGTTGTAAATAATAAGATATAATCTCCATATCGTCATCAAGCAGCTGACATTGAGAAATAAAGCATTTTATACTTACGAGTTATTTACGGATACCAGCGTATCGTTTACGAATGTTCACGGATGGCCTACGAATGTCCAATTCGTAAGGATTCGTAAGGAAAATTCGTTAGTGTGAACCTACCTTCAATGATTTCGCAAGCTTTTTCTGTGAAAGATGACAAAACCAGGTCTTGTTTTTGGAAAGGATTAAACACGCGTATTTGATGCAATGATTTAAGCGACGTTATTTATTTCAGTGGAAGCGGACATTAAGAAGACATTGATCAACATGAAGCGATGTAAAGCGGCAGTTAGAGAGCGTTCACGGTTACATAAAGATATAGTAGAGAATATTGCTAATGCTTTCGAAAGCATTTTTCTGTGAAAGACGTCACATCAAAAGCAGGTCTTGTAAATTCTTAGTGAGATTCACGCGACGTCGGAATTATTCGGGAAACGTCGTAAACATTCGGCGGTGCAACGTTTCACCACCGAATGTTTACGATGTCGCCTGAATAGGTTCGGATACGTAACGAATGTTAACGACGTCGAAAAATAAATACCCGTTTGTAAGATAGAATCACCCGAATTTGACAGAGTCACCTGAATTTGACTAAATGATTCATGTAACGTTTTAACGTTATTCATTTCAGTGGAAGCGGACGTTAACAGACGTTGACATGAAGCGACGTAAGGCGGCAGCTAGAGAACGTTCACGTTTACATATAGATATAGTGGAGAAAATAGCTAATCCAACACTGGGATTCGAAGTTAAAAACTTCAAGTTGTTTGGAGAACTGAGAGGGGTCGATACTGAAGTGCATAACACCATTCCTTCCCCTGATAGTAAGTTCTTGATAATTATATTTTACGTGTAGTATTATGACATTAACCCAACACTGGGGTTCGAGGTTAAAAACTTCAAGTTGTTTGGAGAACTGAGAGGGGTCGACACTGAAGTTCATAACACCATTCCTTCCCCTGATAGTAAGTTCTTGATAATTATATTTTACGTGTAGTATTATGACATTAACCCAACACTGGGGTTCGAGGTTAAAAACTTCAAGTTGTTTGGAGAACTGAGAGGGGTCGACACTGAAGTACATAACTCCATTCCCAGCCCTGATAGTAAGATCTTAATAATTATATTTTACGTGTAGTATTATGACGCTTATCCAGGTCTGGGATTTGAGGTTAAAAACTTCAAGTTGTTTGGAGAAGTAAGAGGGGTCGATACTGAAGTACATAACACAATTACTTCTCCTGATAGTAAGATCTTTATAATAGGAAACGATTTTATCCAGTTAACCATGGCGATATTTCAGACCAACAATTACATTTCATAGATGTTGTTATAAAATCTTGTATCTACGGCTTGAATCAAGCCGTATTTACGAGATTTTATTTACAACACTGACAGTTTATCAATTTGTAATGGTAAACCTAGTCAATTTTTGGTTCAAAATTCATTGCTATTATATTTTTTACGTATAGTATTATGACACCGATTTAACACTTGGGTTCGAGGTTAAAAACTTCAAATCTTCTCTATCTACAACGTAACGTCATAATATAACGTTACTCGTATTGACGAGATGGTTACTTGGTTAATTAAGTCCAATTTTCTTGGTACTGCGATAAGCCTTTTAATTGTATGCGATGGGGTCTCATCGCTACCAATCAAATGGCTTGGAGCGTGATATAGAACGAGTGGTAATGACGTCGACAATAACGGATGAAATTACATTTAGTTTAATTGGTTGTCACAACCAACATGACAACCGCTAGGGGGCGTATTGCGATACCAAAAATTCTAAATCGACCAAGGGTAAATACAAGCGTAGGTGGTTTCAACCTTGGCTAGCGAAAATGAATGAAAGAGTGCAACACGTCATTTGTGTCATAGGTAGGCAGGTAGGCATACACTCTATTTAGGACTGTGTTAGCGATTGATCTAATATTTGTTCTTTTTGTTTCAGCGGTGAATGCAGAGAAAGATTACATAGAATTCGAGAAACTGAGGAAGGTGAATCCAGACTCCGTACAGTACAACAATGTATACGCTTCTATACAACGTGAAGCCTCCAAACCCAGAACGCCATTATCCGTGACGTCATCTCTGACGTCATTGTCAAAACGCACGAGCGCGACACCACGACGACCACTCACACAGCCATCTTTAGTATCAGAGAGTTCGGTGTTCGGACGATCAGTGAATTCACCACAAACACCAAAATCAAACACTTATAGTTCATTAAGATGACGCGTTAATTATGGTGAAAAAATATCTGATGTTGCCATTATGGCCAGTTCCATAGTCAAACACAGTCTTAATATTAATCGACATCAATTAAAATGTCGATGGGCCCGACACGGCAACAACTGATCTAATCCAGCTTATCCACTCAGTCACATAACGATGTTATCACTTCAGCCCTTTCCTATACGATAATGGAACTGGTCATAATTCAAAATATTTGCAAAATAGATATTAAAAACTTTCGAAAATATAAGATCCATATTATAGGAAAAAGCTAGGCCTATATAGAGAATTTAGAAAATGCAGTTCATACTAGACGTATATATTCTCTCTGCGCAACCATATGTTCGTCAGAACCAGGTTTTGTTTGGGAAAGAGGAAATTATCCGTCTGGACGAGATCTAATAGACCAAATTGCGTCTTCGTTATTTGATATCGGATAAAAATCTGTTCATGCGTCATTTTAGTATAATGAAATGACATAACAATAACCTGGATTACCTTATACAGTTGCGGTTGTTTCCCCTGATTCTATTCCAATTTTTTGTTTACATGTATTTGTACCCAAGTTGGTGTCAAAAGCTCTTTATAGAGCCCATGTTGTCTGTTTTTATCCTGCCGACTTTATAAATAAAATTGTTCTTGACTTAGCTTTATAGACTAGCGTCTGCCTTACCTATTATCAATATTCATATACATGCATAGTTGCATACCCTTTAAATAATCGCTTTCATAATTCATAATGAATTCGATTTGAAAGGAAAAAATCCAGAATAGCCCAAATTCAAATGTATTGCAGAGAACAAAATGAATATATCTCAAACAGGCATACTATGTATGTAACACAATATGGAAAAGAGGTCCACGAAAACAGCCCAGTCGCAGCCATCATTGTCTTTTTTCCCTCTAATCAAGTTCCAAAATTTTCGTTTACAGGACGTCAACGCTAGATTTTGTTTGGATGGGTAAGATATTGACCAGTCATTTTCACCAAACTTTATTTTGTGCTCGGTTAACCCTTTTCCAAACGGCAAAATTCTAAGGTGATTCACTTCAAAAACTGTCACAAATGACAAAATGGATGGTATTAAAGATGGGATTTGTGTTAAATATGGCACAGAAAATGTTGAGACAAAAGGAGAAACTGCTGGTTATCAGCAGTTTCTTCTTTTGTTTCAATGTTTTCCCAAGCCTTTTCCATTAGGGGCGTCAAAACCAGGTCTTGTTTGGGAAAGGGTAAATATAATGATAACGGCGGTGAATCACGCGCTCTTCGATATTTTTTTCAATAATTCCGTTAATATAAGAGCGATTTGAAAAAAAAGTTTGGAAGCAGAGAAGGTGGTTTAACGACAGAGATTTGCCAAATGAGAATGATCTTTTGAAATATCACATGATAGAAAATTATTGACGACCAACTAAAATTTTGATATGTCGAAAAATTTGTATCAGCTGATTTTTAAAAGATCTCCAGCTCTGGCAAATTTCTTACGTTTTCCCACCTTCTCTGCTTCAACCCGAATTCAAATTGGTCACGTCTTTTACCTAACTATTAAAAAGTACCGAACATGACGTGTCACGTAATTAACCGCCGTGTTGATGCTCACATATTCTATCAACATAATTACGAACCACAAAACAGAGAAATAAAACTGGGGGACAAAAGAGCACGTCTATTAAAAATAAGAATACAAAGTTCAAGGAAATGCATGCAACAGCTCTGATTTTGCGAAACCGAGGAAAGAGCGAACGACAACCAAGGCGTGGAATCACGCGACACAACATTTTCGATATCTTTCAGCAATTCTGTTAATATATGACCAATTTGAAACAATTATTTGAAGCAGAGATGACGTGGAAACGCCAAAGATTTTTTTGGAAAATAAAGCTGAAAAAATATATCGACTTCCAAACAATTTTGGTTGGTATTCAATAACTCTTTATCATCTGTTTTTAAAAGAAATCTACCACATTTCCTGAAAAATTTGTCACGCGATTCCCCACCGTGGAAACAGTTACCATTATTTGTATTAAGAAATCCTTGTTCGTCTCTGTTTCATTGTCCTTTATCTCAACAGGAAAACGCCTATCCAAGAAAAAAATCTGAATAATTAAAAATGTCAAATCTGAAATCAAAGCGATAGTTTTGACACATTTCCCCAACAGGTCATTGGATTGACGTCTGTATAGTATACTTTCTATTCAAACTCTTGAGTGAAATAATAATAATGCTCTTTCTATGTCATAAGACGTCCATATTTGGTTCGTATACGTAACAACTAATATCACCATTACTTTTGTCTGAATCTTCTTTCAATCTTGACCACCATGACGTTTCCATAATTCCATGATTCAAAACCAAATGAAACAAAACGGAGAAAGGGTTATAAACAATAGACTTGGCGTTACTGTTAGTCGGACTCAGAATCACTGCCGTGAATCGCAGCATTGCTGTCAGACGAGTCATAGTCAGACTCAAACACGAGGAAATCCAGAACCTGCTGATCATCTCCATTAATCTGATCATCATCATCGTCGCTGTCTGAATCATCAGAACTGTCATCACTGCCATCTTGATCTCCGTCCCCAGAGAGAAAGTCAAACTTGGCAGAAGTTTCTTCGCCTGTTTGTTTATTTATCGCGTGAACGTGCAACTCTGTGTCTCCAAACATCAGATGTACCTCCGCACTTCTATCTAGGCCATATCCAGGTGCATCTAACTCGAGCGTTCCGATGAGAATGCAGCCCGGATCTGTGACAAATATTGGCTTTCTTTTCTTAGAAGCATATACATTGAAATTGAAAGTAGATTGGTCTTCCTCTGTAACACGATAGGTCTGTGCAACATAAGCTTCTCCGGTTGTGATTGTGCTACCTATCTTCACATGAATATGAAATATGTCTTGGCATAGACATTCATCATGATCGTCGAAGAACATCTTTTCATCTGGATGTTTCCCGTACACGAAGGGAATGCATGTTTCAACGCCATAGGTAAACTTTGCTTTTCTCTCAGAGATAGCTTTTGTATCGTGACCAAATATAACGGCTCCTTTCAGAACAGCCAATCCCGCTTCATTCGGAACAATAACCCTCTTGTCAGGGAATGCTTCCCTGATGTATTCTTGCAGCATGAGTGATTAAGAGAATCCACCGACCATCAGGATAAAGTCTACCTCATCTACTTGTGGGTTTGAAAACAACTTCTCTAGATGTTTCACGATCTTGTCGCATGGCTCGTCGAAGAACGAGTTCACGATGTCTGCTGATATACGCACTTTGTCGCCGGCCCAGCTTATCTGCGAGAAGAGAATAACACGAGTATAATTATTATAAAACTTTACAAAATGAACAATATCTACTAGTATATACGCTAGGATTATATCGAGACTAATTAAAAAAAGTTACTGGCAACATAGTTAACGCATACAATGAAGTTATCATTCAAAAATGCAAATATGACTGAGAAGTTGATTTGCAAAAATAATAAGTGATAGATCATTAGAGCATTTGTGATTATTGTTCGTGGCTTCTCTTATCAATTGATATATATTAGCACTTCGAGATATTACACAGTCTTACCTAGCCTGGGTTCAGTCGTCAATATACAATTTGGTCAATAAGATAGCGCATAAAAAATCAATACCCGTTAGATATCGCGGCATCCGTTTTTGATCGTGTTGATATTGACGCCTGGGAACAAGCACGGTATTTTCCAATGATAAGCCGATAAACCGATTGATCTATTTTTAGACGTATAACCTATTTAAAGCCTGTCGTTTTAAAACGAGGCTCGATACTATAATGGAATGAATTACGTTTGAAATATTGAGAGATAATTAAATTTCTGCAAATTCTAGCATTTTCTCATTATTTTCCAAGAATGTTTCCAATGTGCTTCTTTCGTTTTGGTTGTCAAAATCACATATTCATTGTCAGGTAAAATTTGGTTTTGCACGGATGAATAGATTTTTAAGAATGCAATTGGGGGACAATGGTTTTTATGTGAGCCATGGCAAATCCAATACGGATAGATTAACCATTCCCAAACTGCATATATTTTTTTCTGTAACAATTACAAATCAAAGTACTGACAGTACTGTTTGGAAGCAAATTTTTCAAAAATGTAGGCCTGTCCAGGCCCCAGTTTCTCGAAAAAAACTTAAGTATATTCTCATGAGAACATGCTCAACATCAAAGGGATACTCTCCAACGTTGAAGGGTATTCCATTGAAGTTCACGTGGATTTCATGCAATTTGAGCACTGTGCTCAGATTTGAGAACATACTTAAGTTTTTTCGAGAAACCGGGGCCAGAAATAGAGTAGTTTGATTAGGTACTTTGATTATCCATTTGAATACATTGAATACTTTGATTCGTAGAGTATTTTGATTAAGTACTTTGATTATCCAGAATACCTTGCATACTTTGATTTCATGATGGAGTTGTATTTATTTTTAGCACAACTTCATGCATATTAATCGTTTGTGTAAGCTGAATATATTTCATAGTTCAGTAAACTCGATTGACCCATTTACAAGGAAGGCCATTGGACTAATTCTTTGAACCATGATAAAGAAAATTACTACGTTGATCTTTTCTTCTCTTAGAGACATGATTAATTGAATGTTTCATTTTCAGTCACACAATTCAATATCTACACATAACTTCAGACTTTCATATTGAATGTTCGAATGACTGTTACCTCATTAATCTTTGCTTTTGATAGAACTATTTATAGTGAGGAAGACCGGAAGATGTTGTGTGGTATGCAGAGAATGGTAAAGTGCAGAGACACATGGCTGCTAAGAGAAGCAAATTTGGAAAATTTGCTTCCAAAAAGTTTTTAAGGAACAAGCACGACTTTTGTTTGGTTTATATCGACACAAAATGATTGTTTTAAAGCTCAACAGTGAACTACCCTAAAGCTTGGATGGAACCCTTGCAAACGATTTTTATTCTGTCTTCTTCTTTTCCTTTTTATTTATTTTCTTTTATTCGAACATAAATTCGTTTAACTATTAAATTCCTTCAAACTTACAACAGTAGGAGAAATTAATGTTGTTTGAAATTCTATTATACATGAAAAACATTGAAAAATGTTATGTTCCATTTCTTACTATTGTCTGATACAAAATGTAAAAAAAATGGTCGAGAGAAAAATGAAAAATTATTATGACGCAATTTGACAAATAGTTAATAAGTATTTCGAGAAATGGGTGTTTTTTATGTAAAAACTAACTCATCAATGGGCCATTTAAACTATTTAATCATTTCCCGAACATGACCTTTCCAATAGAAAAGGCTGGGAAGATATTTCGATACTAACAGTTTTCTCCTTTTGTTTGAGTATTTTCTTGCATTATTTTAAACAAATTCTACCTTATCATCACAAATTTTGTCGCCTGCAAGCATCTTCTAAAATGGGAGTCTAAATTGCGGTCGTTTGTTAAGGTGTAAATTGGTGGATAAGATAACAGACTGATAAGAAGAGGTGTTATATGTGTTATTGTCTACTGTAAGTGTGTCACACTAACCCATTCCCACATATTGACGCCTTTGACACCCGACATGATAAAGCTTTTTGAAAACATTGTGGACAATGAAGAAATTGCTTGTGGCACATAACTTCTTAATTTCTCGCAATTTTTTCTCCAAAAAGAAAAAAAAAAAGTTACATATCATTAAATGATTTACTTGAAAATGTCGTCTGCAACATCTAGAATTTAGACAAGATTGAAACTTTGTTTTCTGGTTATTAGTCAGCCCTTCGACTGCTCCAATTTGAAAACGCTGCAAAACCAGAAACTGTTGTTGATAAAGATGGCATTTGTACACAGAAAGAAAATATTGAGATGAAAGGAGAAAACTGATGGTAATATTAAGTTTCTGCTTTTTTCTTCTTTTTTTAGATCACCCGTTTCCATTATGGTCTTTTTCGGGAAAGGGCAAACCCTTTCTCAAACAAGACCTGGTTTCAACGTGTTTAATTGAAAGGGCTTGTGGAAACATTAAAGCGAAAGAAGGAATGTTGATAAACAGCAATTTCCCCCTTTGCCTCAGTTTTTTCTCAGCTTCTTGGTTCACAAATCCTTTTCTGTTCAACATCCCTTTCGGCAGCATTCAAAATAAAGCGGTCAAAATGTTGGCCGTTTTTAAAAGGGTTAAGCGACCGACACCGTATGATTTATAGCCAACCGTTTAACCCTTAGCAATAACAGTTTACCAAAAAGATATAAAATCCAATAATTGCTGAATTGTGCAATATTTGTTAGCCTAATTAGAATTATCTTGAAAAAGACGGGTACCCGATTTCCATGAAGAAATACGGGTACCAGTCTAGTCCATGGGGATTTCTGTTACTAAATATAGCACTAGATAATTATCTGGACGAGTTACCGTTCGTGAAATTACCCCCCAAAATTGTGAAAAAAGCAGATGGCGCTTTTGCTTGACCCCAGACTGATCTTTGGACCGGAGAAAGTAAAGGAGGGAAAAATGATCAGTCTGGAACCCAGTCTAAGTCTTACCTGCCCTGCATACTGAGTTGTCTGTAGTATGTCTTTAATGTTCTTCTTCTTCAGCTTCACATGCGTTTCGTTCATGGAGACCGGCACTTTAAACATGACTTTGTCTGTGACCCGTGTCTGGAAACCCCTTTTCTTGACCTCGAAACTTCTAAACAATTCTACGTAGTCCAGTGTTTGCTCCTTGACGAATGCCTCCATTACACCGTTACCGATGATGTTTGACAGGAATGTTTTGAAGGCCTTGTCGACATATGTACCGCCCCAGTTACCTCCCCCTGCTTTGTGAATCTCGGATAAACTGTAGTCATCCTTCACCTCGTGAACCGTTATGTCTACTGTACCACCTGGTGAGAATAATAATAGAAAAGCGTTTAAAGTCGCGTTCAATAATTTCTCCGATACATTTCGAAGCTGGTGCATCTAACCATATGTTCTAGGTATTTCTCACACCAATATGAACACAACTCCAATATGTAGCACCAGCTTCCCATCTACATACAAGTCTTCCATTGGTGAGCCATTTGAATATTGACACGTGATACGGGCTTAACTATTATAATAAAATATCGTTGGTGACATAGAAACGCCATAACTACAGCTTGTTCAATCTGTGTTTACCACATTTTCTGATGTAACCAACTACATACTAATATGTTTAAATGTAATAATGTTTCAAAGCTGATGCAAAAGTCAATGTTCTGGTCCTGGTCATGGTGCCTAATTTGGAAGTCACACTCAAAAGACTGAGGTCGAAAGATCCAACTTGGGCTTAGATCTAAGTATTTATATTTAGATAAGTTTATGAGAAGTGGTCTGGTAAATAATTAAACAGAACACAGCTATGAGGTCTGTCCTTGTGGTATATGACCTACCTCCAGCGTCGAGCACCATATACTTGGATCCCGGCTGGAAGGGAGAGAAGGAACCATCGGCCCCGGATAGTTTGTCTATAGGTAAGTGTTTACAACAGAGTGAAGCTGCCTCAGGCTCCAGAGCTATTAGTAGATGGGAATCAGGTATACCAGCCTGGTGTAAACAAAAATAAAGATAACAAATTGTTATCTTTTTTTAGAAATATGGGCGACCTAATTACGAGTATATTGATTTAGGACACATTCTATAGTATTTTCTGCGCATCGGCCTGCTCATGCAGGATATTTAATCACATGTTATATAGCATTCTACACATAAACTTTGTTATGCACTTTTAAATGAAAAAAAAAAAAAAAAAAAAAAAAAAAAAAAAAAAAAAAAAAACAGACATTTTCTCGTGGTCAGATTGCAATCACTATTATTAGACACAAGAAAATCTGGATACATAATCGTTAGAATAGTACCGTATATCGTCCCTTTTCCGGGTGCTATCTTATTTACCTTAGCTGCAGCCTCTCTCATGAACTGCTTGGCCGCGTCGTCCCAAATCGCCGGCACGGTCAGAACCCAGCGTATATCATCGTCCTTCGTGTTCGGGATCTTGTCTCGGCACGTCTTGAGTAAATGCTTTAGGTATCCGATAGAGTTGGAGAATATGTCTACAGCGGGCATCGTGCGACCGAGTGTGTCTTCTATCTTAAAACCTCTATTCAATTTCTGTATAACATAAATTAGTTTAAATAGAGAACTTGTATTATGGCATTTTTTTTAAAAAGCTCTCTGTTATTTTCAATAGTCGGCTCCCTTAACATTTGTGACCGAGAAATGTCAAGACCATTAAAACTAGTAAGAGAAAGAGTAAGGATTTAAGAGAAAAAAAAGGATAAAATTCAGAACTTATTGTCCTTTCGTTTCAACATCTTTTAGAATAATACTGCAAATATACATGTTCTGATGATATAGTGGGTGAGTTACCCCACCCACTTTGATTTTAATATATCTTCCAATCCTAGGCTCCGTTCAAGTTGATACTTTGTCTGCATAAGGTCAATATGTTAGTGGACAAATGTGGTAAAAAAGAAGAAAATCAGACTGGGTCACGGAAATGGCCTTATTGATACTCATTTTATAAACATTCTTCATGTGACAAACCATGTAACTACTAGCGACGTCAAAGCACGTAGTCTACCCAATGTGAGGTGCTATCTTACTTGATTCTGGTAATCGTTTACTTTTTCGTGGAACTGATCAAGGTTGTAATTAAGGAAGTTATATACCTTCTTAATGTTTAATAAAGATATATTGTATTTACATAAGAGTATAATGATCGCTGACCTAAATCATACAGAGGAATGACCGTTTCCCTCGTTTAAAAGGGTATAACAATACAATTTATACACTTTATTTCTTCAGATATATGAAAGTAAAAGAGAAGTTTCCCGTGAAAATGCACAAATATTCGCCATGCTGATAAAACTCAACTAAATTCTGACTGGCGCGTAACTGGTCTTGAATGAAGGACACCCCGAGCTAGGGGTTCCAAACTCCGAAGGCACTACTCGCATGAAATTTGTTAACAAACACGTTTCATTCTAAACGTTTAACTCGCATGGGCGGATCTAGAGGGGGAGTCGGGGGGTCCGGACCCCCCCCCCCCCCTGGCATTGGCCAAAAAATAAATTTTGACTATATAAATTTAGTGTAACGTTACATATTTATTGCATTTTAAGCCTTAATTTGAGCTTGGCCCCCCCCCCCCCCCCCACAGGAAAAAATCTTGGTCTTGGACCCCCCCCCCCCCCCTGGAAAAAATTTCTGGATCCGCCCTTGACTCGTAATTGCTCCTATCAGTGATGTAAACGATTTCCAAGTTAAAAAAAGAGATTGTTTCAGACCACGGAGGGACAATTAAAATTCGGTTAAAGACACTTGAAAAATGATTCACTTTTCTGTACAAAATGGTCTAAGAGCACAGGTGATATTCGTTGAATGATTTCCGCCTGAACCCTCCCACAAACGACAAAATTAAGACCGTTCCAATTTGAAAGCTAACAAAAAACAGTGTCTATTAGATATCGAGTATATACTATTGAGGCAAACAAAGAAAATATGCCTAAAGGTTATCAACATTTTCTTTTTCTCAAAGGTTACCAAACTCCACCCTCTAAGCAAAGATTCAATAATTCCATTTACATATTTAAGCGGAATTTTTACACCTTTTTTGGCGCCCGTATTAAAAGATCGGGGGCATATTGTTTTACTCGTGTCCGTCTGTCTGTCTGTCTGTCCGATAACCTAACATGTGCCTTTTCTCGAAAAGTTTTTTGTCATACAAAGCTTAAATTTGGTATGTAACTTTCTTTTAATGATATCTATCTGTTCCATGGAATATGGCCTTCATCAAGGTCATCTGTTAATCCCTATCAAGCCTTTACATGAAAATTTAACACTTTAGAAATTTAAAAATGACCATTTCGGGGGCATTTGTGTTTCACAAACACATCTTGTTGATTCAGAAATTCTCAGTCAAAGTTTCAAGTGTCATTATATCTATACACTGTTTTATAGATGCCGTGCGTATGGTATGTGACATTTATAGCAATAGACTAAGAACAATCATAATTCTTGTTATTTTAAACCTTTCCGACAAATTTTTCTCACTATCCAGCACTTGAAAAACAAGTTTTTCTGTCTTCCGAGAATTCTTGTTTGATAAGCAATCGTCATGCCTGCAACATATTACAGCAAACTCATGCTGATAACATTTTGATGCTCATGATCTACGTTTCGGAAAAAATGGTTTTTCATATATATATGCCATGGTAATATATCGTTTTGTTTAGATACCATGTGACCATTTCATTTTCTATGCGCCCACCCTTGTCTACTGTACCAGGGCGTTGAAAGACTCGTTTTGTTTACAAGTCGCATATTAAAATTTTATTGGCACATGGTAAGAAGTGCTTCCTATCAATAAAAAGTGGCGTACAAAATGTTATCGCTGCGTCGGACGTTTAGGTAAATATTGTAATAGCCAGGTCGTAGACTGTAAATTGTGTAATATCCGGATATAGGTGCACTTGCATAAACAAGATCGCAATTTACGTCCAAACCAGCATTTCACGATCTCATCCGGGTATAGGAAGTTAGATTAATGTTTTCACTTACGAGGCAGCATAGATTTATGTGTTGACAACCCATACATTAGCCGTAATCGTGATCGCCAGCATTGTTATTCTTCGAATTGGCTCCGGCCATTTGTTGCTAAGAACGCTGGCGTAAGGAATTTGTCATCTTCGCAGCAAGCGATATTTTAGCATTTGTTAGTGTCGAAACGGATAATATTTGGGTTGATAAGTGATTTTGTGTATATTTCATGCTATGTTTTAGTTGTTTTGATACGTAATTGTAATGCTGCCGAAGAACTATTTTGTCGCGTAATGCTGCCGATAGGGCCGAATGCTGGCGATACATTTCGGTCGTTCTACTCGGATAATCGGGTCATGCATTTGATATGATTTAGGACGTTAAAACACAGAGAATATTTCCTTGTACATCCCTTTCATGTTACTTTAGGGGATTTCTGTCCAAAACCCTATGTTGTTGGCCTTGACCGAATCACTCATTCCGGCCGGTCCAGCCGAAACGGAATGGAGGATTCTGATTGGCTAAGGACTTCGCCAGCATCGCCAGCATCCAATCGCCTATAAAAGCGCTGAGCCGAGAACGTTCCACATCAATTGCTCGGACGGCATCAACACATCAACATGAGAGAATAGAAAAGAACTTCGGTCAACAAAGCCTTTAGGGGCTAAGAGACAACAATGAGCTTCTTTTCTTCAATAGTTTAATGAAAGATCAACAAATAGAATCGTCAATGAATATAATAGACACGCCGTCGTCTGTAGCAATTGGTCATACCCCTTTCAAGCTAGATTGTTTATTTTACATGGAACTACAGAAAAGAGTAATTTAACAATGATTTTAATACTTTGATTCAATCTTGTGTTTTTATTTGGCCCTTCCTGTTTAACCAGTAAGTCAACAGAAGCAGAACATTGTTATTTGTAGTCGACCAGCCAAATCAACTCAGTCATCACATCCTGACAGATAGAGAGAGAAACGGCTGGTTGATTACAATATATATGTAAATGAAATAGATCGAGGAATTCAAAAAGGAAACTATATAAGACGGTGTCAGTGTCTAAATTATTTGTGTTAAAAAATGAAGGAATGTAAACTCACCACTTTTTCATATAGGTCCATTTTAAAATGATTGAAGAAGTACCAGTTCAGATGCTCCTCATCCAGCGCCAGGTCGGAGTATTTGTCCTCTGCTTCATATCCGAAAGAATGGAACTTCTTCTGGGGATCAAACAAGGCACATGAGGATGTCTTCAGCGACAACAGGCCGCCGGTACCTGCCGGTCACGTGTTTGTGATCACCTTTGTTGGGTCCTCTTGAAAAGCATGTCGGAAAGAAAATGCGTAGCCCGAATATGCAGTTCCAAAATCTATGGCTGCCACTATTAGAAATTCACCCCCGCCTGCCGCCATCTTGAATGTTTTTGCACTTTCGGTATAGATTCTTAGATAAATCAAATTACCGTCTTTAAAAGTTTACACTTATATAAATAAAAATGTGGTATGAGAACACATAAGAATAGTTTCGCATAAATGATTGAAATGTAATTACAACATAATTATGTTTTCAAATCGGAATAATTTATAAAGAATATAAGCAAACATTAAATTTTACACCTATTCCAATACACGGATTGTTTCTGTTTTATAATTAACTTCCTTGTCTAGAAATCTTTTGACTAATAGGCATGACTAGTGGCAGTGGCAATTAACAATACAAGTGAAACAGTTCGGTATCTGATAAGACATAATACAGGTCCATGGGAATAGGGCAATTCGGAGAAGGGGCTAAGCCCGCAATAATTTTTCCAGCTGTGGTAACTTTTGGGGGCCAGTATTCAAACATTTTATAAGGACCCAGCTTTTATGTAGCCAAACAGTTTCGTACAACATTACTTTCTTACACGAAAGCCATTGATATGAAGGTTTTACTTTAAAAGCTCCATATGACCACATGGCAGTTGGGCTTATATTGGATTGTAGCATAAACTTTTACGGAATAATTTCAAGTAATGTTCTTTTTGGTATGATAATTTTTTTTTTTTTAAAAAGAATTTTGATTTGAAAACATCTGTACAATAGGTTGTCAAGTTACAAATATTGGTACCAAATGATGAAATAAACAAAAATATTCTTTGAACATGCTGGAAATATCTTATTTTTTGGCTGGAGTGTTCGTTTAAAAGGACCTCTATCACCTTCCAAATTGACCAGACAAAAATTGGGGTTAAAGGCAGGGGCTTATCAGAGCCGTATACATGCACTAAATTGTTTTAAAAAATTTTTTCACTGACACTACTTGTTAGATATGCTATGCTTTTTGGCAGGATAGCTCCCTATTAGGTGCATGAAGTGGCCATTTTAAGATTAGTCCTTAAAACGTTGATCAAGTCAAAAACATAGTGTTTGTATCCAAACTGGTGTTACAATTTCATTACAGCCTAGGATTATTTGTTAACGTGCCAATTTCATAAATAAAACTTTTATTTACTACTTGTCCAATTTCACCGGGGTCAATCATTTTAAATGAATCATCCGTTTAGTTGTACATGTGTTTATTATCAGATCTTTCTGAAATATATATATGCTGAAAAGGACAGAAGCAGCGCCGTTTCTCCGATCCAATTTAGTCTCGCAGTCCATGGGCCAGGACTGTTGCATGTGAGTAGTGCTCCATATCGTTGCATTTCTGCAAAAACCTTACAAACAGGTGTAATATAATGGGGCACAACTCCTTATTATCAAAGAAGAGAAAATCATAGCATAGATATTGATTTGTCAATATACAAGATTCTAGGCAGTCCGGTGACGCCCTACTGTCATAGAGTTTTAATGAATGAAGTTAGAGATTTGACCATTGACCAATACTCTTGTACCATGCTAGTTTAGTGTTTTGATTCGTTGTTGTCTGTCATATATAATAGAGTGTTCTCGGGTAACACGGGAGAGAGGAGCACGGGACGAGCTTAGTATGAAATGTAGAAAGATATATTAGGGAATGAGTTCTGAGCAATTAGCTCTAGAACGGAGAGATGTTATTACGAAATTGATTAAGATCAGCATAGACAATTAAAGATATAGGAAAGAGATGGACCAAGATCAGTTGGAGATTTAATAGAGTTTTAACAGATACAGTTATGTCATTATGGAGTTGGGTGTGGAGATTTAAAATATAGATGAGATAGATTAAACATTGTGTTGTCTACAACGGAGTTGTTGTTTTATCATAAAATCCACTATACGGTCACATAGAGAAGACTAACATAATTGGGAAAGAAGCGAGATTATGTTACACAGGTAGGCCTACACCATTAAAGAAGTTGCAGTTACGAAATTTTGAAGAAAAACGACGAATAAATTCTAACCATTGCCATGGCAAATTAACAACCAGGTAGTGTTAATCTGGAAAAGAATAATCCATGATAACTATGGCAAAGGTTATGATCCTTTCCCAAACGACAAACTTTTTGGTGATCCGATTTGAAAGCTGCTGCAGATGACGAAATGGATGTAATTCAAGGTAGAATTTGTGAATTCCATAGCACAGAAAACATTGAGGCAAATGAAGAAAATGCTGGTTATCAGCATTTTCTTGTTTTGTCTCAATGTTTCCCAAGCCCTTTCTGTTAGGGAGATCAAACCCGGTCTTGTTTGGGAAAGGGTTAAATAAGAAAAATCAAGGGACATTCAATTGATACACGGGAAAGGTATTCCATTAATACAAATTGTAATTTGATTAATACAATTATTCTTACAAAGAATGTTTTCTATTGAGCTTGCAAATTTTACGAAGATTGTCACACTGTTTAGGCTACATACATGTACTTAGTCATGACAGCGTTATAATTACAATACCAGCCTGAAATTCACAGAAATACGACATTTGAAATGGAAATGATCTTTCTCCAAGTCTTATAAAATACTTTTATGGAAGTCTACGCTTCAAATGGAATACTTTCTGTTTTCGATAACAGATATTGACTGTTTTTGTCGTCTACAACAACTTTCACAGTGGACTAGTCCGAATTATCGTCCTTTTAGCAAGGCAGTTAACCAAGAAAGTCTACTTTAGCATGTGTAGTTTTGCCTGTTTTCTTCTCCACCGCGGAGACCTTCATCTCCGTCTCACTGAAGCACATGTTAACCTCTACTGACCTGTCCATTCCTGACCCTTCAAGGTCAATGGTCAGTCTACCCAGAGACTTACACGTGCTGTCGTACACAAACTGCGGCGTGGCATCAGACGAGGCGAATATCTCAAACACGATCTGATTCTGATCCTTCTTGGTCGGTCTGTATGATCGCACAGCTTGTGACTCCCCGAACACGACTGGCTGCCCGATCTCCACGTGCTTGTCGAAAATGTCGGAGCAGTAGTCTTCCCCATCATCGTTTGTAAACTTCTTAGACTCCGGATGTATACCAGGGTTAAACTTGTAGGATGTCTTCACTCCGTATGTAAATCTACATTTTCTCTCCTCGATCAGGGATGGTTTGTGACCGAATATCACGGCTCCCTTCAGCACAGCCAGACCAGCATCAGCCGGGATGATGATCTTCTTCTTTGGAAACTCTCTCTTCAGTGCTTCTTGTAGCATCGGCGACTCGGAGAATCCCCCCACCATCAGTATAGTCGGTACATCTCTCACGTGACTATCCTTGTACAACTCCTGGAGATGTTTAGAGATACTCTCACATGCTTGACGAAACAGTCCCTTCGCGGTGTCGGCTTCCATCCGCAGTTTATCCCCAACCCAGTGGATCTTACCCTTATATTTCGGCGTCTTCTCAATATGATCCTTGATATCCATCCCCCTACTCGCTTTAAACATCTCATTCAGTGCTATAGGGACTTTGAACGTTATCTTCTCCTGCATGTCATTCTTAAAGTTTCTCTTCTTCACCTCGAACTCCCTGAAGAGGTCGATAAAGTCGCCAGTTTTACCGTCACAGAACTCGTCCATGATGTCGTTACCCACGATGTCTGCCAGTAGATCACGGAATGCCTTGTCCACGAATGTGCCGCCCCAGCTGCCGCCGTTAGCTTTGTATAGCTCCTTCAGACCGCCGCTTTTCTGTACCTCGTGTACTGTAATGTCGATGGTACCACCTGAAAATTTATCAGAACAAAATTAATTTATACGAGGAAGAACATCATGGATTCGGATCAAACTTCGTGTATACGCAAGTTGATCTGGATCCATATTGGTCTCAAATGACATAGTGTCCTATATATTATTTGTAAAAGATGAAAATCTATTTTATAAACATGTCGGTGCCGCCCAGCTGCCACCGTTGGCCTTGTATAGCTCCTTCAGACCACCGGTTTTCTGTACCTCGTGTATTGTAATGTCGATGGTACCACCTGTAAACGTATCAGAACAAATGTAAGCAATATGTTGAAAGAACATCATGAATTCGGATCAGACTGCGTGTATACGCAGGCTGATCTGAATCCATGTTGTTTTTTAAATGCTATTCGGGACCCTATCATACTCCAAACTCGTAATTATCACCCAAAGCTCTTTCAGTCCGCCGCTTTGCTGTAATTCGTGCACTGTTACATCGATGGACCGCCTGATAATGTATTAATTAACCAGTATTAGTTCTACAAGAACAAACATGCATCCAGATCAGACTGCATGTACACGCAGTCTGATCTGTATACATCTAGGACTTCAAATGCTACAACGGACCCCTTTAAAGAGTCCATTTTGTAAAGTATAAAAATAAATTATAACAGAATTATAAGTTCCGCCATAGCTCTATAGAGCTCCTTCACGCCGCTGCTTTTCTGTACTTCGTCTACATTGATTGCAATGGTATCTCATATAAATATATTTATATCAAAAGAAGAATAATTGAAATGAACATGCCAGAAGTGCATCATGAATGCTGATCAGACGACATTTACATGACGATTGTGATGTCGACGGTGTCGTCTAAAATATCGGAAAGAATGTGGGTTGTTATTAGAAGCCATATATCATTTGTGACCACCAACGACTTACATAAGTATGCACATAAGTTACAGTTCCTTTTTAAGATTAAGGCGGTTTTTTTAAGAGTTGATACAGGTAATGAAACAAGGATTTTGTTGAGAAAGGACCAAATCGGAGGCGCGTTCTTTAGAGCGAGATTTCTTGAGACATCTTGAGATTTCTTATGATGTTTTAGGATAAAGCGTTCCTTTGAGCAAGACTTTTAAGACGATCACTGGGAGCCGCCATTGCTCTATACTTCTTTCGGAACACCTCGGTAAATTCTGTACAATCTATATGGGTGAAAATTGACCGATTTGTTCCGAATGCTCGATGATTCAAAAACCGCGGAGTTCCGAATGTTCCGTACTTCATACAAATGACTTCATAAGACGTCATTTGTATGAAGTATGGAACATCGGAACACATCGCTTATAATCTCGGTCTTATAAACGCTGTATCAAAAACATCTTAAGAAATCTTAAAAATCTCTGATATTTTGCTATGGTTACTCACCACCAGCGTCAAAAACAAGGTATCTTGAGTTGGGAGCGAAGGGCAAGAATCCACTACTGCAGCCTTTAAATGTGTTCATGGGCAAGTACCGACAACATAGGGAGGCAACTTCGGGCTCAAGAGCAATCAACAAGTTGTTACCATCAATCTTGGCCTAGAGAGGAAATAAGATTTTCAAGCATATCCAGGCAATGTTTTAATTCAGACACAAACAATCGCTTTATCAATGTTCCAGGTACCCCTCTTAAAACAGAGTACATTACCTCTTGTTTAAAGTGACATTTCACATTTATTTCATTTTTTAAAAGTATGTCTTGATGCAAAGAGTGTTTATTCTAATGCGTAGAAATGCTATCAAATTTTTGAAGTTGTTATCTATAAGCGAAAAATACGCCTTCAAAGTTGAGACAGAAATGACAAATTCTATACAAATCTGAACTGTTGTCCACAACAATTTGTTTGATTGTAGCACAAAAATATATATTTCTCGTAAACTGTTCAATATTTTGGCTTGAAATTTTCAGAATTTTCATAAGAAAACATGCTCTTTCAGACAGAATAAAAGTAAAATTTATGTAAAAATAATCGTGAAATGTCACTTTAAAGTAATGATGAAATGTCGTATTTTGATGATTTAATCAATAGACCTCGTTTTTTGAGAGTATGTTCCAGGATGAGTTTTGATAAACGAATCTGATTAATGTACGAACTAAAAAAGTATCGACTGGCAGTAAGATTTTCTCCTTTGGAGCCATCTTCTTAGCGTTTGTTATTTTATTTTTGACACTTGATTTGTGCAATCCATGTCACTGGTGGTGAACTCGGCCAAAGCGAAGGACGTTTTTTTTTCGCGAACAATGTATTTCGTTGGTGTTGTTATAAAATCTCGTAACTACGGCTTCGATAAAGCCGTAGTTACGAGATTTTTAACAACACCGACTGTTTGTCAATACAAAACGGTAAACCCTGTCTATTTTTAGAACAAATTCATTGTCATTAGACAAACTGATCTTAATATACCTTGTTGTAAGGAAAAACGTCCCTCGCTTTGGCCGACTTCACCACCAGTGCATGTGGTTATCTACTTTTTTTCTAATAAAGGCGCAACATTTAATCGGCTTTTTGCAATAATACCCACCATTTCTGTTGCTTCTCTCATGAACTGTTTCGAGTTATCGTTCCAGATGGCGGGTACAGTAATGACCCATCTGATCTCGGTCTCCACCACGTCTGGGATCTGTCTGTTTATATCCGTCATCAGTTCACGCTTCATGAAGGCGATACATTCAGAAAACACCAGCAAGGCCGGTAACTTCTTCCCGGTAACGTCTTCTAGCATGAACTTCTTCTTTATTTGCTGTAAATATATTATATGAGCATAGATCTGGAAAGGGGCCTTTATGGCATTTGAGATCAACATGGATCCAGATCACCCACTTCTCCTTTACTTGCTATAACAACATAGCAAAAGTATCTTGAAAAAATTCCCTTGATGGTATTTAAGATCAACAAGGATCATGATCAGCCTGCGTATACACGCAGTCTGATCAAGATCCATGTTGTTCTCTACTAGCTTCTTCGTAGGTTGTAGCAACTGCAAGTGTGCGGAAAATATCAAGATGAAACCGTAATTTGACATCAGCTTCATAAATGCGATACGTTCAGAAAACACAAGCAAGGCCGGTAACTTCTTGCCAGTCACGTCCTCTAGCATGAACTTCTTCTTTATTTGCTGTAAATACATTATAGGCCTATGTACATAGATCTGGAAAGGGTCCTTCATGGCATTTGGGATCAATATGGATCCAAATTACATACTCCTCCTTTACTTGCTATAACAATATAGCAAAAGTATCTGGAAAAAAAATCCCTTGATGGTATTTGAGATCAACAAGGATCATGATCAGCCTGCGTATACACGCAGTCTGATTAAGATCCATGTTGTTCTCTACTAGCTTCTTCGTGGCTTGTATCAACTGCAAGTGTGCGGAAAATATCAAGATGAAACCGCAATTTGACATCAGCTTCATAAATGCGATACGTTCAGAAAACACAAGCAAGGCCGGTAACTTCTTGCCAGTCACGTCCTCTAGCATAAACTTCTTCTTTATTTGCTGTAAATACAATGTACACGTTTCTTAGTTTATTCAAATGTCAATTTTGGAGGTTCCTTATTCACTTAAACCTAAATGGAGCTTTTTCTGGCAGTTTATCATGCAAATTGCATAAAATATCATAAAACCGTTGCCCTTTTATTATAGCTTGAAATTTTGCGGAATGTGGATATTTCATGAATATTTATGAATCCAACTGTGGCATCACAGTTAAATATTGAAAAATGTAATTTCACCATAAAACCAAGATTATCAAAATTTTAATATCTAAAATGAAATTTTAATTTGAAATTATCATATATGGTGAGCAGTCAGATATTCAAACGACCGTCATATGGTATAAGCTGTATGATCAAAACGTACCATTTTGTCAAACAGCGTCATCTTGAACTGTTTAAAGAAGTACCAATCTTTGTGAACATCATCCGAGGATAGATCAGAATATTTGTCTTCCGCGGCGAAACCAAATGAATGGAACTTCTTTTTGTTGTCAAACAGCACGCACGTGGTGGTCTTCTGTGACAGTAAACATCCGGTCCCGGCCGTCCATACTTTGATACAGGCCTGAAACACGTATTAGTGTTCGACCTACTTTTTAAACCAATGAAACTGCAGTATATTTTCAAATTTCGCCGCTATATTTCGCATAAACTCTCTGCCGGCTAGTTTATGTGACGTCTATACATAGCCACGCCCCATCTCCAATGAACTGCAAGCGAACACTAAGTCAGATAGAGTCTGTATAGTAGATTCTACGCGATATAAACATTCAATGGGCTGCGCCCATTTGAATGTTTATTTCGCGTAGAACCTACTATACAGCCTCTATCTAATACTTAGATAGAGGTTGTATATAGTAGCGCAGCCCATTGAATGTTTTTATCGCTTAGAATCTACTATTCAGGCTCTATCTGACTTAGTGTTCGCTAGCGGTTCATTGCAGACATGGGCGTGGCTATGTATAGACGTCGCATAAACTAGTCGATAGTTTCGTTTATGCGAAATAAAGCGGCGAAATTTTAAAATATACTGAAATTACATTGGTCCAAAAAGTAGGTCGAACACTAAGTGAATGACATCGGTCTCTAAAAGCATTATAGCCAAACATGGATCCAAAGTATCATCCCTTTGTCTCAATTGTTTCTGTGGTGTACCATACACAAATCACTTCTGTATCAACAGTCACTTTATCGTCTGCATCAGCTTTCAAATAGGAACATTCCAAATGTTTGCCGTTTGGAAAAGAATGAAATCACAGTGCCAAATAGTTTATTATGCTATTTCCCGTTACCAGGTACTCTTGTTCCTCGCTTGCATTTTGATGTGAGAACACAGTGTACATGCATGGTACTTTTCCAATAACATAGAAAAGGGTTAAAAGCGCATATTTTGACATAGATGATACGTGAATAATAAAGATAGAACATTTCATTTACCTTCAATGGATTCGATTCATAATCTGATTTCGTTGAGAAAGCATAGCCAGAAAAAGCCGTTCCAAAGTCGATCGCTGCAACCAACAAATAATCTTGAGTCTTTTGTTGCCTTGTGGAAGCCATGGTTTCATGTCATAGATCTGTGTTAGAAATTAAGGAATAAAAACAAAAGGTTCAAAATGTTGCAATAGACATGTTTCCACTAAGACCCCCCACCACAACAGCCACCCGAAGTCGTCCTTGGAGTCTTAATCCATTACCAAACGACAAAATTTTGGACTTGTCCAAATTGAAAGATGCTGCAGACGACAATATAAATTGAATGAAATTTCACATTCTTTGATCTTTCTGGGTAGAAAAAATGTGGGAAATGAAGAAATTGGTTGATACAAGCAATTTCTTCATTTTTCACAATGTTTTTCAAAGCCACAATCTTGTAGGGAGTCAAAAAGCGTCATTGTGTGATAATGGGTTAAAACGCCGCTCAAAAGTTTATCACATGTTATTTTAGTAACAATACTCTCGAACCAAAAGCAATTTAGTAACAATTCTCTTAATCTCAAAGCGTTTTGGTAACAATACTCTCGAACCTTTATCACATGTTATTTTAGTAACAATACTCTCGAACCAAAAGCAATTTAGTAACAATTCTCTTAATCTCAAAGCGTTTTGGTAACAATACTCTCGAACCTAAAGCATTTTAGTAACGATACTCTCGAACCCAAACCATGACCGTGCATACGAAATCACAACGTTTCAATATTAATTTCCCATAAACCCATTGTTTGTCACCTGAAGTGTTCTGCGGGTACGGACTAAAACGATAATAATTGAAATGGGTCAATATACATGTATGCCTATGTTCCAGGAACGTAGGAACCCCTATCGGGGAGACAGGTTTAAGCCCCTGTCCGGGCCAGTGTCTTAATATTAGGGATTCCCTAAATTTTCAGTGTATAAAAGGAAAATTCGGTATTTCTACCAACTTTAAGGATAGTTTAGCCCCCGATCCCCCTGTTCCTGTGGGCCTGCGTTCTGTCGTAAAAACGTTTTAAATTCTTTTGCACCGAATTTGAGAATAAGGGCAACAACTCTTTCATTATTTTGAGGTGATTTTGCATTGAAGAAGAAATCGTTGCTTTTTCCAAAAACCTCGAAACTGCAGCTTATTCAAAGCCGTAATCAGGGGATTTTCGAAGAAAACCGACTTTTTATAGCACTCAATCATATATACCAATTAAGTAACAAACATAGACGTGAAATAAAGTTTTCAGAGAGACAGACGAACGGACAGACGGACACGAGTAAAACAATGTGATAAAAATATGATATACGTGTAGTTAAAAAACTAAACGAGACATTGTGTCGAAAACTACATTGCAACGGACAAATCTTTCTAAATTTGAACAATTTCCCAATTAAACCTTTCCATAACGGCACAATTTTAGGATGTGTAACTTTAAAAGCTGCACCAGATGGTAAAATGGAAGCTTATAGATAATAAAAGATTTGTGTAGAATACAACGTAGAAAATATTGGGATGAAAGGAGACAATCGTTGGTTTCCTTAGTAAAAAGCGACAAAATTGCTGAAAATCAGTACTTTCTTCTTTTGTCTCAATGTTTTCAAAAACCTTTTCCACTAGGGACACCAAAACTAATTCAAGTTTGAGAAAGGGTTAATACGTGGTTTTAACGTCCCCAATATAGAACAGACTTAGGAAACCATTCAGACAACAGATGACAATGCCAAGAACCGGCTTTTTCTCCTTTTTTCCCAATAATTTCCTGTGGAATTTATTAAACAAACACTATTTTGACTATCCGTTTTGTCGTATGCAGGAGCTTTCAAGTTTGAACGGATTATTATAAGCCGTTTGGGGAAAGGATTAAGTCAAACTATTTCAGAAAATATTATATTTTTAGAGTTACTTTTGAAAGGAATTCAACTTAGATATTGGCGTTTTAAATCAACCCCGAATATGAAAACAAAACTTCGTATAAAGGTCACCTCCGAATATGGAAACGAAACGGACAACAACAATTATTAACGAACACAAAATGATGATGGTGGATATCACGGTGTGTAATCACATGACTCAGAATTTTCTATAATCTTCAATATCTTTTTTAATACTTGACCAATTTGAATTCGGTTTGAAGCAGAGAATGTGGAAAAATGCCAGGAATAACCTGGACGTGTTGGATTTTTGAAAAATCAACTTATAAAAAAGTTATTGAAGATAAACCAAAATTTTGGTTTATCTTCAATAACTTTTTTATCAGTTGATTTTTCAAAAATCAAGCACGTCCATGTAATGCGTGACGTCTGTCCACATTCTCTGCTTCAAATCGAATTCAAATCGGTCAAGTATTAAGAAAATTATTGAAGATTATCGGAACTTTTGAGTCACGTGATTATACACCGTGGATATGTTATAATTATAACGACAACAACAACATTATCGTTGTTGTTTTTATTGATGTCATTTATCTCAACACAAAAATGTTTTAAGGTTAACAGACCCTGAAAAAAAAGAACACTTTCTAGCCATACGAAATGCATCAAATTACACACACTTGTAAATACACTTCGCAAAGGTTGATTCACCGTGCTGGATTTCAAGATTATGCTTCAAGAAGAAAATATTTTACAAATATCAATTTACTCTATATTCATATGCAAGGGAGGTAATTTTGAAACGAAACGGAACGGACAACAACAATTTATTAACGAAAACAAATTGATGATGGTGGATATGTTATAATTATAACGACAACAACAACATTATCGTTGTTGTTTTTATTGATGTCATTAGACTCAACACAGAAATGTTTTTAATAAGAAGGAGTATGCCTACTTGTAACAAACAACGACAAAAACAAATCGATCAAGATAGAGCAACGTCAGTTTATCTCATATGTTACCACATTTTGACGATCTGATAACATATTATGTTTTAAGAATAATTTCCTGAGTATATTGACAAACAAAATAGAGGCTATAACCTGACAAAACAAAGTTGTAACAGTGGCGGATCCAGGATTTCTATGAGGGGGGTTCGGATTAGATCTATATGCAAATAGTGGGGTTCGTTTTTCGAGTGTTGCACAATTTTGACTGAAATTCTGCATGAAAATGAAATAATCAGGCTACAGAGGGGGGTTCGTTCGAACCCCCTGAACCCCCCCTGGATCCGCCACTGGTTGTAATATAATATTTTGTTTACTTACCACCCAAATAAAAGGTCCATATTTTTGCCAAAAACGAAAGTAGACTGTTTGGAAAAGATGGAAGAATTTACTTCCCTGTTGAGAAACCTGCTTTGTAGAGAAACCTGGGCCCGGTTTCTCGAAAAAACTTAAGTATATTCTCATGCTCAAATCTGAGCACCGTGCTCAAATCGGCCATGATTTTGAGTATGGAAGATGAGAACGGTTTCTCGAAAATTCTCAGATCCAACATCGTGCTCAAAATACCGGATTTGAGCATGGATAGTTGAGCATGCTCAGGGGCTTTCTCAAATCGTATTTACATTGCTCAAATATGGCGGATATGTTTGAAGCGACAAAAATTGAAACTTTGAAAGGCAAAAACTGCTAAAATAAGTTGTTTAGAGGAATGTCAACATTGAAATCGTGTGTCCCAGACCGGAATGAACGATCTTACACGTACAATGGAGGCTGTTTTCGGGAGCAGAGAGAACAGAAAGGAAGCAAAGTTTCGTTGAAACAGAGGTAAATAATCGTTCGAGATTCAAACAAATTAGCAATTTCTGCTGCAAAATTTACTGTCAACAATGACAAGAAGAATAACTATGGTACAAAAAACTTGTGGTGCGAAATTTATTATGAATTACGTCATTATGACGAATTATAACTCAAGGGAAACGACTCTTTGGGATGTTGACAGTGTCAAGGACGCAAGGTTGAATATTTCCTAGTTTGAAAATACTTTGTCCTTCAATGCAAACATTGCATTATAGACTCATTAGTTGTAACCGTATTAGATCATGGCAAAGGTATATGCTTCACCCACCTGAATGACTTTGAGTTTACAGTAACTAAAAGAAACATTCCAGATTCATTCAATCATTCAATCATCAAGCTGATGGGTGGGGTAAGAAGGGAGTTTGAAATGGTGGTTGAATTATTATTGATATTTCATAATGATAAAATGTATTGTATTGCGCTTTTTTCCAAATGACTGTGTAACTATCAATTAATACATAGATGTCTGCATGTATGACAAAACATTTTTCAGTGGCAGATAATTATGAGATAAGAATAAACCAAGCTTCATGTTCATTTTTCCACTACACCATTTATTAAGTTACTTTAAAAATAGGGGAAGATATTGTTCATTATGTTAATTTATCTTTTCAGATCAGAGAATAAAAATCATAGAATGTAGCTTGATAGAAAAACAGATGCTAGAACATGAGATTACCAATACAGATTTGAAATAAAAGGTTTGACCTATTTTATTCACAACTAAACAATGGTTTGCAAAATTAAGTTAGGTCTGATTTCTGAATCTCAGATGCACTAAAACCCATGACGGCCATGACGTCCCTGACCGTTATATCACAGGTTTTCACGGATTTTGTTTCGGCCGTCAGCCGTCAGGGGCATCACAGGTTTGCCACAGATCATCAAAGCTTTTCATTTAGAAATAATGATTATCTGATTTCTATGAAGGGCCTCTATAATTGATATTATTGATGCCTAGTTTTTTAGACTTACAGACTCATTGAAAAAGGACATGCTTGTTTAAAGAATTTCAAAATGCTGATTTTATTAGAAACACTTTTACTGCACAAGTTTTCCTTTTCTTTTTTATGGTGACTGATCTGGATCCATGTTGTTCTACAAAGAAATGCCATAGAGGCCCTTTACAAAGATCCTGTTAAACGAACCCCCCTCTGTAGCCAGATTATTTCATTTTCATGCAGAAATTCAGTCACACTTGTGCAGGGATTAAGACTAGCAAGGGCCCAGTTGCTCATGAAATGCTGATTTCCTTTCCCCTTCTTTTCTCAAATTGTTTTCTACATTCATGATTATGCTTTCATTTGACCCTTTCCTAAACTGTAGCTGGTTTAGTGATATATGTTTAGTACATGTATTTGTTTAATTTTCAACCCTTTCTCAAACAAGAACTGGTTTTGAGGTCCCCGATCGAAATGGCTTGAGAAAACTTTGAGCCAAAATAAGGAAATGCTGATAACCAGCATTTTCTCCTTTTATTCAATATTTTCTTTGCTAAACATACATAACTCTTGTCTTTATCTCTATGACATTTGTCGTCTGCAACAGCTTTTGAATAGGACCACCCTAAAGTTTTGTCGTTTTGGAAAGGTTTAAAAGTATTCTGACTTTCTTTCTTCACAGAATCCTGGGAGAATATCCTGTAGACAAACAGATTATATACAAGAGGCTCAAGATAGCATCAGAAGATAATGGAATGTCCAATGAAGCTGATCTTGCTCTACAAAGTTCAACTTCTTCAGATATGCTGTGTGAGAGACTAAAGTACAATATATATTCCTGGATACAGTCCATCACCTCATTCCAAAGTTGGATCACTAAAAGATGATTTGGTTTAGTAGGGTTTTACGCTGTTTTTAACTGCTATGGTCATATCGCAGTGGCTGGAACACCTATCACCAGTATCACCACAATATCTAAACCGAGCCTCCAGCTGCTCTATCACATAGATGATTCACACCAATTGGTGAGAGACAAATGACTTTTGTCAAATGTTAGAATGGATAATGGCCGAGCCGGGTGTTGAACTCCCAACCCCAGGATTGACAGACTCTCATGTTGCTGACTGAGCTATCGGGGCTCGGCCACTAACATATGAAGATTTGCAGTGACAATATAATGTCAAATGTATTATAATAATTGCTGTCATCTAAAAATCTTTCAATAGTTTAAAGTGACATTTCACAATAATTTTTAGATAAATTTTACTTTTAATTTATCTGAAAGAGCATATTTTCTTATGAAAATTCTGAAAATTTCAAGCCTAAATATTGAACCGTTTATGAGAAATATATTTTTGGTCTAAAATTAAACAAATTGTTGTGGACAACAGTTCACTTATAGATTTTGTCATTTTTGTCTCAACTTTAAAAACATATTTTTCACTTATAAATAACAACTTCAAAAAACTGAAAAGTATTTATACGCATTAGAATAAACAATCTTTGCATCAAGACATACTTTTAAAAAATTAAATAAATGTGAAATGTCACTTAAAATGAACTATTTTAGACCTAATATCAGACAGAGAAAGCTTTTTAAGGGGGAATGCTCCAGTTTTTCGGAACACTCGGTCTTTACTGTAGTAAATTAAATGTTTCGTACCAATATGTTTCGCTACCATATTTTCAATAATATATTACATCATCACAATTTACCATTTTTGACGGTAAAAGTGTATTTATTACCGAAACTGATTTCCTCAAAATGGAAATCGATTATTTAGAGCAAGACAGTCGTAAGTGTACATGCAGTTACCACTGTTTTGCGTCATTTTATTCGTGTGTGGCTGATAAAAAATGCTGTAATTCACTAATAAGTGCGCTGACCTATACATTTTCTTTTTGAATTATTACCAGGACATGTTGCTTAATACAATGAGGGAGTTTTATCAAATTCTATTATTTAGAACTTGAAATATTTCCAAAAATATGCAAATTTTGACATAAAACTTTCCAGCTTCGTTGATCTAACCAAACACGTGAGCATGCTGTTTTGTACATGTACGTTTTTCTAGTAGCACATATTGTGGGTTTTCTGTTCTTATTAAATGTAATACGTTACTTTAAATCCGTTTTCGGGACTAAATGATGAATATGTAGCATTTTATTAGCATTTTTGTGACCTTGGGCAGGTGCAAGAAATTGTGCATTTTTTCGCTGTATGGGTATGTGATACGAATGCCTATAAAATTCAGACAAGATCGCTGACCATCCATTTTTATTTCATTTTTCAATAGGTAATAACATGTAATTTCAACATGCAAAATATAAATAAATTCTATTATTGGGAAAAAATTTAGGAAACTGGAGCATTCCCCCTTAAAGCATTGGAGAAAATTTGTTGTTTGGAAAACGACCAAATAAATGTGACCAAATCTGGGAAATACCTGACTGGCAAAATATTGGGATGAAATAAGAAAATGCTGAAAATGAGCAATTTCTCCCTTTCCCTTAATATTTTCCATGTACTACACTAACATGCTTTCTACTTTTGGTACCAATTGTTTTGTTATAGATCTGCATTTTCTTTGAAATTGGACTGGCCTAAAACTTTTACATTCGAGAAAGTGCCACTCTAAGGTATATTTAGTGAGGAGGAATGAACACTACATTTTTTTTTACTGATTTATCTATTTATTTATTTTGCAAATGATCTTCACTATACAAGATATCATAACACTGTGTGACATGTGAACTTATTAGACCCTTTCCAAATAAAAAGTTTCTGTGTTGACTACTTTGAAAGGTGTTGCAGACGTAAAAAAAATATTGTTGATAAAGGTTAGATTTGTCTACTATAAAAATTAAGGCAAAGGGAGAAAATGCTGATCTCCATTTGTTTCAGTTTTTTCCAAAATCATGGTATTCAGAACGTCATGATTATTAACAATCTTGCGACCAATTTGTACGGGAAATAATAATGAAATTTGTCTAAAAGACTAGTTAAACTACTTCCTCTTTTGTTTTCTTTATAATCCTAGAACCTGTTGCAAAATGCTATGATGAATAAAACTGGTGTTATTTTGTTGTATGAAACCAACTCATGAGCAAATACTGCAAAACACGGTAAAAATGATTTGATGATTGTTCACTTTACAAAAACTGATTTTCATTCTCAGTTATAAGAAGCCTGGGAAACATCAACACAAAAGAAAGTGCTGATAACCAGCATTTTCTTCTTTTTCCTAAATATTTTCTGTGCTACATTGTAAACAACTTCTTAACAAAATCCATTGTGTTTGTAGTTGGTTTCAAATTACAACAGTCACAGTTTTGACCATTTTTAGCCGAGGTTTTCTAGTTCTTAATCATGTCTGTGTGGCTCTGATTGGATGTAGCAACATGTAATTGAGCCGGAATCTGGATAAAGGGCCTTTATAGCATTTGAGAACAACATGGATCCAGATCAGCCTGCATATTATACAAACAGTCTGATTAAGATCCATGTCATTCTCTGGTGGGTTCGCCATGCCTTGTAACAACTATCAGAGAGCAATAATATGTATCATGGAGATCAGGTAGTACTTGGGCATGGGCTTGCCTTGAAACATTATATCCTAAATGCTATAAATACCCTTTTTCCAGATCCTGTTTCCTTTACATTTCTGAGATGATAGGATCATACGGCTATCTTGCAAAATGATCATAAAAATGGTCTACCGGGTAAATACACACAAAATCCCCCTTTCAAAAAGTTTTGACAGCGGCCATAGAACAATAATTTATTGGTAACGCATCAACTCTGAGTCTCACTCATGAGATCCTACTGTGACCGTACCAGGTTCAATACCCAGTCCCTGGTAATATCCTTTCGTGTACATGTATTTGAATTTGGATCACACAAATGTTTGAATGATAGTATACCCAAGTGGGAAAGCAGCTGGGGTCGGAAAGGATGTTGTGGTTGTACTGGTGAGAGAAATAACAGGAATCCATGGTTGAGTGCTCCAGCTGCTGAAATATGATTAAAGAGACTAGCAGTTGAAAGAGGCGTTGAATCCCATTCAATCAATCAATCAATCAATAAAATGTCAGAAATGACTTTGGCCTGTTTAGGATTCAAACATGTGCAGAGATACTACTTATATTTAGGTAGAATACCCATAATGTGGCCATTTTGCGATTCATAAAACATCAGCTTTTTCCCAGCGTTGTCATTAGATGTCGGAACCTATTCGGGCGCGGTCGTAAACATTCGGAGGTGGAAAGTTCCACTGTCGAATGTTTTCCACGACGTCCGAATAATTCAAACTTCATGCGAATCTCATTATGTGTGGAATACCTTAACACTAGAATTTCCTGACCAGTCTGGGGTTTTGAAATTTTTCTGTGAGCTCTATTTTGTCGTCTGAAATACATGACAAATGCAAGAAGACTGCAACTATAGCATGTCTGTCTAAAGGTCTTGAGGTCCCAAGTTCAATCCTCAATTATGGCCATATCCTGCCAGACATTGTCACCCAACAATGATAGGATCGTGTTAAACAAGGGATAACAGCTGGCGGCTCTCAACGGATGCAAAATTGGTGGGAGGAATTAGTCAAAGGAATACATGGCTAGGTGCTCAAGGCATAGTAATCTTTAGATGTAACTAGCAAGCCCAGAGGAAATTTCATATTGGGTGGGCTCAAGCCCCTTTGTCTGAATATTGGGGGAGGGGGCTAAATTGGAATTTTCCTAAATTGCCAGTGTAAATTACGGAAAATTTGGCATTTTTGGCCAACTTTGAGGGGGGGGGGGGTGCTAAGACTCCTCCTCCTGTTCCTACGGGCCCGACTACTGTTTAAAAGGGGAGGGTTAAACACCATTCAATCAATCACAATTGCATTGCAACAGCTTGAATAATTGTCGATTAAACATTTCAAAGTAAGAACTTATTTTGATGTCCCTTACAGAAAATGCTTGGGAAAATATTGGGGCAAAAGAAACTTCTGAGCTTGAAACAAAGCATGTTCTCCTTTTGCCTTAAAATTTTCTGTACTATATTAGGCTTATACACAATTCCTGTATCAAATTCAATTCTGTCTTCTGCATCAGCTTTCAAATTGGAACAATTCTGCTGTTTGAGAATAGGTTCTGGGTCACTTGGACCTTTCTGACTCCCCTAGGCCTATTGGGACTGAACTTCGGATAGGGACCCGTCCGGTAATCGCTTAATTCGTCTGGTCGACGAGTGTCATTTAGCCGTCATAAGGGCTCTTTCGTGTTCTTTTGGCGTCAATCTGGCAATTTAAAAAATTCTGCTCGACAATAAGCTGATTATCGCGATTACAAGAGTAATACCGTTGTATGTTTGGCTATAAACGTATTGACACATTTTCCCGCAAAATGTCAAAACGTTCTTTTTTACTCTCATTTACCAGAGAGTATCGAGATTGAGGCCGCTTGTGTTAATGAAAATTAGAAAAAACCCGTTGAGCACCGTGCTCAGTTGAGCATATACTTAAGTTTTTTCGTGAAACACACTTATGGCGACATGCTCAGTTGAGCAAATTTTCTTGCTCAACTCAAAGTTGAGCATGATATTTGAGTAAATACTTAAGTTTTTTCGAGAAACCGGGCCCTGATCAACGAATAAGCTAGCTGGTTATCTTTTCTGTTTGTTTGTCCCCCGGATGTAACCAGGTGCATCACATTTTGATAAGAAATGTAAAAGAAAACAAGAGTACCATGGTCACAATATACGCCACCACTTATAAACCCTGAGAAACAAAAATGACATTGACAAGGATTTATAAATATCCACACAAAAACCTGTAAAAAGTTATGTTCACAAGAAGGTTTTATAAATATCCAGTCAAAAACCTGGACGGAATTGCGTTCACAAGGCTGAAATATCATTAAGCCCCAGAGACTAAGTTTTAAGAGGGCATAACTCAGGCAAAAATCAATGAACCATAAAATCCTTACTTCATGCAAATCTATCAAATAAGGTAATAACATCCACCAAGTTTCATTAGGATCCAGCCAGAATCTTAGAAGGAGATGCATTGACAAGGCTGCAATTTCAATAAGCCCCAGAGCCTAAGATTTAAGGGGCATAACTCTGGCAAAAATCAACGAACCACGAAATCCTTCTTTTATGCACATTTACCAATTGAGGGGATAACATTAACCAAGTGTCATTAACATCCAGCCAGAAACTTAGGAGGAGTTGCGCTGACAAGGCTGCAATTTCAATAAGCCCCAGAGACTAAGTTTTAAGGGGGCATAACTCTGGCAAAAATCAATGAACCATAAAATCCTTCCTTCATGCACATCTACAAATTGAGGTGATACCATTGACCAAGTGTCATTAACATCCAGCCAGAAACTTAGGAGGAGTTGCGTTGACAAGGCTGCAATTTCAATAAGCCCAAGAGACTAAGTTTTTTAAGGAGGCATAACTCTGGCAAAAATCAATGAACCATAAAATCCTTCCTTCATGCACATCTACCAATTGAGGTGATAACATTGACCAAGTTTCGTTAAGATCCAGCCAGAAACTTAGGAGGAGTTGCGTTGACAAGGCTGCAATTTCAAGAAGCCCCAGAGACTAAGTTTTAAGGGGGCATAACTCTAGCAAAAATCAATGAACCATAAAATCCTTCCTTCATGCACATCTACCAATTGAGGTGATAACATTTACTAAGTTTCAAGAAGATCCAGCCAGAAACTTAGGAGGAGTTGCGTTGACAAGAAAAGTGGACGGACGTACGGACGGACGGAAATACGGACGGACGGATGGACGGACGGACGGATGGACGGACGGACAGACGGAGAAGATGACGCCAACATACGTCCGCCTCCGGCGGCGTATAACAAAAACCTTACGGACTCAACGAAACCGAAAATCAGAAAAAAATCTCGATTTGACCTGGCACCGGTTTCTCAAAAAAACTTAAGTATATTCTCACGAGAACATGCTCAACTTCAAAGGGATACTCTCCAAAGTTGAAGGGTATTCGATTGAAGTTCACGTGGATTTCGTGCGATTTGAGCACGGTGCTCAGATTTGAGCTTGAGAACGTAGGCCCTACCTAAGTTTTTTCGAGAAACCGGGGCCTGGTCAGATTTTGTTCTGCGTGAGTCTTCTCCGATTCATGGTTCACTAGCCACGAATAATGTGAAGGTAGATTCCTATACAAGGAAGTTAATAATGATATATCGCCGCTTTTCAACAAAAACTTCGTAACTGCAGCTTAAAACAAGCTTCAGTTACGATGTTTTTGTTGAAACGCGACGATATACCTATTCTTTTATATACAAAATGGTAACGACCCATTTTATCTAAGACTCTAAACAGAAAGTACATAAACATTCAAAATGGCGGAAGGCGGAGGGGAGTACCTCATAGTGGCAGCCATAGATTTTGGTACAGCTTACTCAGGATATGCGTTTTCTTTCCGACATACTTTTGAAGAAGATCCTGCAAAGGTGATCACAAACACGTGGCCGGCAGGTACCGGCGGCCTGTTGTCGCTGAAGACATCCTCATGTGCCTTGTTCGATCCCCAGAAGAAGTTTCATTCTTTCGGATATGAAGCAGAGGACAAATATTCCGACCTAGCGCTGGATGAGGAACATCTGAACTGGTACTTCTTCAAGCATTTTAAGATGGACCTATATGAAAAAGTGGTGAGTTGGCATTGTTTTTATTCATTTAGATCTATATATTTCCTGACAATGCTTTTCTTGATCTTTTCTGTGACAATCTTCGTATGCATATTATCGGGTCACTATTCAATAAAATTTTATAACCAATGAGTACTTGTATTCGAAGAGGCTTTACTTGATGGGAAAGCATGACATTTTGTTTCTGCAACGGAAAATGTGAACACGTTATCAATGTTTGGTGCTTATTTTAGAGTCTCCTACGAAAACAAATCAAACCAACCAGTTGTTATATCTACAAAAATGAAACCGATTTCAATTTTTCTCTCACTGTCTTAATGCAAACCCTTTAAAAATACAAATCTTTGTACTTAAAAAAAGTTGATTAATTGAGAAATAATTTGAAAAAAAATCTTCGGTTGTGTATTGCTAATTTGAAAACCGACATTATATTTGTACTTCAATGACGTTTGACAAAACCTTTTCAAATTGGGTTCTATGTAAAAAGAGACACGGATTTTAGAGATATATGAACCAATGTGAATCAAATATTTCTAAAGACAGATCTATTAGACTAAAAGATATCATAAAAATGCTGGCGAGTATTGATTATTTCGCGTACGAATAATTAATTGCATTTTCGTCGGGGTAAGGTGAAATTTTACCGACAATAAAAGTGATCGCTTAATACAATTAGAACGATTGAATCTGCAGATTGTAAAACGAGAAGCTCTATCATTATTCACATTGTTATATTGAGGTCAACGGTAGTTTTCATTATCATTTTATATTCAACATTTAACTAGATATACACGGGATATATCTATATAACTTCCTCAATCGCAACCTTGATTCATCCAAGAACATTAGCTATAGATAAATTGGGAGATTAATAATGACTTCTTTTTATTCAAACCGAAACCATATAAGACGAGTCTAATAAATACCTACAGTGCAGGGCTTGAAAACAATGATGTTTGCCGTTATTGCCCAAACTTAATCACTGGTGGTGAACTAAAACAACTTTCGCTACAATAAGGTATAGATATTTTGCGTTTAAATGTCAGTTTATAGATATTTTTCTTGTTTTGACAAACTGTCGGTGTTGTTATAAAATCTCGTAACTACGACTTCGATAAAGCCGTAGTTACGATATTTTATAACAACACCGACGGAATACATTGATCGCGAAAAAGCGTCCCTCGAGTTCATCACCAGTGTTAATGATTTGAACGCTGTTTTGAATTCTAGTGCCAATGAGATAATGTTCACAATATCGAGTTTTTGACGTGTACTAGTGTCACCAACTTATGTGCAGCTTCATCATATTTTATACAGAAACTGAATAGAGGTTTTAAGATAGAAGACACCCTGGGTCGCACCATGCCTGCAGTAGACATTTTCTCCAACTCTATCGGGTATTTAAAACAGCATTTACTCAAGACGTGCCGAGATAAGATTCCGAACATACAGGATGATGACATACGCTGGGTTCTGACTGTGCCGGCGATCTGGGACGACGCGGCCAAACAGTTCATGAGAGAGGCTGCATCAAAGGTAAAATTGATATTTCATGTCTCTGTGTTAGTAGTAAATAATGGTGCAAGGGTTGCCATGGAACGCATGACGATGACTACCAGTCGCGAACTAAATCAATCAATCAATCAATCAATCAATCAATCAATCAATCAATCAATCAATCAATCAATCAATCAATCAATCAATCAATCGATCGATCGATCGATCGATCGATCGATCGATCAATCAATCAATCAATCAATCAATCAATCAATCAATCAATCAATCAATCAATCAATCAATCAATCAATCAATCAATCAATCAATCAATCAATCAATCAATCAATCAATCAATCAATCAATCGAGCGAGCGAGCAAGCAAGCAAGCAAGCAAACAAGTAATCAATCAATCAATCAAAGTAGTATATGTGACGGTTTGGGGGCAAACAAAGATGACGTAATCGCTGTCAAATTATTACCTTATTATGGCAACTCATTTACTTATAAGGATATTTCTATTTTTAGAACAGCGGCCATATTGAATGACCTACTTTTTTGTTAAAAATAGATATGACATAATTTCTATTTTTAGACAGCCATGTCCTATTTTAGAATGAATAAAAAAAATATAAATATCTTATAAACATGATTAAATAAAGTTAAATAAATCACGGTGGGGATTGTGCATGATGGGAAGGATAACGAATACCGACAATAGGGAACGATCTTATCAAGTAAACCGTGACGTAATTTCGGACAAATAAATAGTATTTCGTTGGTGATGTTATAAAATCTCGTAACTACGGCTTGAATCAAGCCGTAGTTGCGAGATGTTATAACAACACCAACGGTTTATCATAACATAACGGTAAACTCAGCCTATTTTTTGCACAAACTGTGATGACATTTCGCCTCGCTTCAGGTAAGACATTTTGCAATAACTCTTTTATTTCTGTGTCAATTTTCAAGCGGTTTGTTGCATGTACCCCGCCTTACTGAACTCTTTCCTCTGATGTATAACTTACCTGAAACATTCTTATACTTTTTGCAAAAATTGATCCCAACCGACCCGAAAAGACGAAAAATTGCCGTGGTAACGTGTACGGCCGTTAATAAAATCAACTCAAAATCACTATTGCAAGGTATTTCACAAAATTTACGACGAGCGAACGTGTCCTATATGTAAAGTTGGCAATAAAAATATCCAAGACGCATTTACTTTTTAAATTAATATGACCCAGCAGTCAAAATATGGATTATCAATTTATGATAACGACTACGGACCCAGATTTGTGATGGTAAAGTGTACGGCATTTTCAATGATTTGACTGGTGAAATATATAGCTAAACATTTTAGCAAATAAAACATTCCTATCTAACTGATGGTACTGTTCTGGCTCCAACTGGGGGATTATGACTATGACAGGTTTTGGTGGCAAAGTTGCTTTGATGAAGTGCACAGTTTTAAAAGGAAATTTCGAAGAACACTTGTCAAGTTAAAATTATTTACAAGCAGCTGGTGTCTACTACCGCAAGTTTGGTAGCAGACAATCATGCAACACTTTAAGATTTGCAGTTTGAACTTGTCAACTGTCTCAGCTGACACAGCTCCCGGTGGCAAGCAGTTCCACAGGGGTATAATCCGAGGAAAGAAAGAAAATTTAAATGTATCAGGATAGGCAAGTGGTCTAGAATATTGCTGTTGTCTCTTCTTTGCTGCAGGTTGGGCCATGAAAGTTCCTCCCGCATTCCATCTAGGTGATTGCGATTTTTCCACCGCCTACAACACCACCGATCGAGCTGGCACTGTCCTCTTAGTCTTTTCCACCCTACTAATTCTGAAGACGAATAATGGGCTAGCACACTCTAATTGGGGCCTTACTAGTGTTTTGTAAGCAGTTTCCTTTGAGCTTCTATGAGACAAAGGATAAGTTTCTCGTAAGGAAACCGAAAGTCTTATTTGCCTTGTTGGTTATTTCTTGTATGTGGGGTCCCCATGACAGATTATCAGTTATGGTGAGACCTAAGTATTTAGCAGAGAAAACTGTTGCAAGAACTTGATTGTGAAGGGTATAGTTTTGAATAAACTGAGATCTGGATTGGTGTGGTGAAACTCTAAATGGATGACATTCGGAGGCATTAAATTTCATTAGCCATGCTCTTTCCCACTCGACAAGTCAGTCAATGTCCTCTTGGAGAGCAAGACTATTTGCATCATCAAAGATTTCCTTACATAGGACACAGTCGTCTGCAAAGAGGCGCACAGAGGATGTTTGATTATCAGGTAGATCATTAATGTAAATAAGAAATAAGATTGGGCCTAAGACAGAACCCTGAGGGACACCCTCTTAAATATTTATACAAACTTGCATCAGGTACGTTCCATTGCGAATAGATTAAAATTGACACTGCATAAATTAATATCAAAGGATCAAACATGTTTTATTAAAGGCAGACATATTGGAGAAAACACTAGTTTAATACACACTACAATGCAGCAGTGTAACGAAAATAAGATTCCAGGATTTTCAAATTCATCGAGGAAACCTAGTCTTTTTTTTCAATTTTGGAGAATTGGTAAAAATTGATTAGACTCTTTCTGTACGATACAGAGGTTTCTGTAAACTTTAAACGTTATATTTACAATAAAAAAAAATAAAAAGAGTACCCACACGAAACGGCTTCATACGTGACACCTTAAACTCTCTCTTGATATTATCAAGCAAACAAAGAAAAATGAAAATAAAAAGGAAATTAGGCAATAGTAGGGAGACTGGTACAAGATCAATAATAATCTAATAAAATATCCAAAACTATTGCATTCTTTAGATGTTTGTGATTCTTTTCACTTTCTTTACAGGGTATGTTTACCACCATTACTGGTGGAATTAAGATTTTCTCTTCTGGCCTTTCATATCACAGACAATATATTGCATTTTTCTAATTCAAGAAACTCCCAAAAACTATTAATCAAAAGAAAGCATGGAGAAATTGAATGAAAGCTTTGAACCTTGACTTTTATTTTTCGTTATAGATCGCTATGACTCCCAAAATGCTTGTGTCTGGTTTAGTGACAAATGATACCTTGAAAACTACTCTTAAAGATAGAATATATATGATATAGTCAACTGTAATCAAATGAATGTATGTAAATATAAGGTTTAAAGTATACAGAAACCTCTGTATCGTACAGAAAGAGTCTAATCCATTTTTTACCATTTCCCCAAAATTGAAAAAAGACAAGGTTACCTCGATAAATTTGAAAATCCTGGAATCTTATTTTCGTCACACTGCTACATTGTAGAGTGTATTAAACTAGTGTTTTCTCCAATATATCTGCCTTTAAAAAACCTGTTTGACCCTTTGACCTTTGATATTTATTTATCCAGTGTCAATTTTAATCTATTCGCAATGGAACCTAATGCAAGTTTGTATAAAACATTTAAGAGGGTGTCCCTCAGGGTTCTGTCTTAGGCCCAATCTTAATTCTTATTTACATTAATGATCTACCTGATAATCTAACAACCTCTGTGCGCCTCTTTGCAGACGATAGTGTCCTATATAAGGAAATCTTTGATGATGCAAATAGTCTTGCTCTCCAAGAGGACGTTGACTGACTTGTCGAGTGGGAAAGAGCATGGCTAATTATAACCCTGTGGAACTGCTTGCCACCGGGAGCTGTGTCAGCTGAGACAGTTGACAAGTTCAAACTGCAAATCTTAAAGTGTTGATTGTCTGCTATCAAACTTGCGGTAGTAGACACCAGCTGCTTGTAAATAATTTTAACTTGTCAAGTGTTCTTCGAAATTTCCTTTTAAAACTGTGCACTTCATCAAAGCAACTTTGCCACCAAAACCTGTCGTAGTCATAATCCTCCAGTTGGAGCGAGAACGGTACCGTCAGGTAGATAGGAATGTTTTATTTGCTAAAATGTTTAGCTATATATTTCACCAGTCAAATCATTGACAATGCCGTACACTTTACCATCACAAATCTGGGTCCGTAGTCGTTATCATAAATTGATAATCCATATTTTGACTGCTGGGTCATATTAATTTAAAAAGTAAATGCGTCTTGGATATTTTTATTGTCAACTTTACGTATAGGACACGTTCGCTCGTCGTAAATTTTGTGAAATACCCTGCAATAGTGATTTTGAGTTGATTTTATTAACGGCCGTACACGTTACCACGGCAATTTTTCGTCTTTTCGGGTCGGTTGGGATCAATTTTTGCAAAAAGTATAAGGATGTTTCAGGTAAGTCATACATCAGAGGAAAGAGTTCAGTAAGGCGGGGTACATGCAACAAACCGCTTGAAAATTGACACAGAAATAAAAGAGTTATTGCAAAATGTCTTACCTGAAGCGAGGCGAAATGTCATCGCATTTTGTTAAAAAAATAGACTGAGTTTACCGTTATGTTTTGATAAACCGTTGGTGTGGTTATAACATCTCGCAACTACGGCTTGATTCAAGCCGTAGTTACGAGATTTTATAACATCACCAACGAAATACTATTTATTTGTCCGAAATTACGTCACGGTTTACTTGATAAGATCGTTCCCTATTGTCGGTATTCGTTATCCTTCCCATCATGCACAATCCCCACCGTGTAAATACAAAATAAATTCTACCTGTTATCCATTTAACGTCCTTCGTTGAAATGAAATTTTACGCGCATAATCTCGCAAAAAGTACGTGTTATCCCTTCAACGTTCAAACTAGAAATGATTAAAAACAAGAAGGTGGACATGCGTCGATTCATGTCCATACACGTTCGATCACGTTTGCACACGACACAGGTGCAGTTGACGTCATAGCATTTTTGACAGATGACGCACCTAGTACAGTTTATATAATACGGACGACGCAATGTCTGACAGCTGACAGGCGTACAATAATAACGCATTTTTATAGGCGACGTACTGTCTAAAAACTGACAGGTGTACTATAACGACGCATATTTTACGGGCGACGTACTGTACTGTACATAACGACCCCCTTATCCACGTTTTTGACGTCACCTCTATTAATCTACAGTGTATAGGCTGGTTTTACAACGTATATAGCCTCGTTTTGATGTAAAATGACTAAAAATGTTACAGATTTAGCGATAAAATGAACGTCAAAATCGGTTTTTCGCCTTTTTTGCAACCGTTTACGATATCGATTTTGATAATTTTTGTATCAAATGAAAGCTCTCCTAAAACTCTTCAAAATTAACCCTAGGTTGTCGATTCGATTTTCGACCGTTTCCGAGTTATGACGTAACAGAGATTTTTAAACTTTATTTTCAACTTCGAGTAACCCGTCTAAGTTAAATACCGTTGGAAAGGTGTCGACGCGCTGATTCTAAAAATGTATAGTTTTATATGCCTAGCTCTCACCGTTCTCGAGTAATTCGAGTTTATATAAAGTCACGTGACCTAAAATGAAATTGAAAAAACGCGATTTCTCGCTTATTTATCAACCGATTTACGTCATTCCGGTAGTTGTTGTTTTTAGGTTATTTATCCTCGGTTGCCGGTTGCCCATATGACCGAGTAGTAGACTGGGCGTGCCCAGGAAGGAACTCCCTTCTTTTGACCTGTTTCCAGCTTTGAATGGTGGAGGAAGACCCCAAGTGAGCACCTGGGTAGAACCACCGACGTTCCGCAAGCCAGCTGGATAGCTTCCTCACATGAAAGTTCATACGTCCCTGGCGGGATTCGAACCAACAGAGGTGAGGGACAAGTGATCCTGAGTCGGCGACTCTAACCACTCGGCCACGGACGCCCCTAACGGCTACGTAAAAATGCATAACTGTCCAGTTTGTCATATGTCATTCTCGAGGCTTGACAACATGCGTAGACACCAAAGCAATATAGTCCATTTGAAATTTTCGGAACCTTGCAATGTCGAGTACAATGAAGTTTTATTTTTTCTTTGCATCATATAGGTGTTCTAGAGCAGATCTAGCTTGGTTGCCAGAATGGCAACCTTGGGCAACTCCCGCAATTCGCAAAAATCCAAGATGGCCGCCAAATGCAGCTGGAAAAATCAACTTTTTGTCAAATTGTCCAGAAATGTTGCGAAAAATGTCTATCTTGGGGTTTTGGGGTATACTGAATACAAATTTGATGATAAATATAGCATATGGATATCAGAAAAATACTAAATTAGAAATGGCTGCTGGATGCCATCTTGAAAATCACTTTTTTTCTGCATTAGTTTTATACGGTCTTTAAATGGCACATTTTCAGAAAACTTTGTAAGCCAAATTTACTCAACTTCCCATTTCTTGACATTTTCATTTCTTCTTTTCTGTTTTATACCAACCTTGTATAAATACAGTTCCGAAATGGCAGCCAGATGCCTTGTTGAAAATAATTATTGGTTGAAATACTGGTACAAATTGCTGCCAAATTAGATATTTACGAGTTATTAAATCTCTTTACTCACTTTAAACACATTTGGACTAAATTTGGATATTGCACATTTCCTTACTGTTCTCATATGAATGATAGTAACAGATATGGCAACCAGTTGCCTTCTTGGCACAAAGAGCAATTTGTAAGAGAGTTTTTTTCAAAGTAGGACATCAAATGCCTAAAAATTTGCTCTTTTCGCCAACAGTGATAGAATATCAATTAACCTTCATTTCAATGACTCTTAAACTTTTGTTTATAAAATTTAAACGCACTTAGTGGAACAAAGAAATGAAATATTGTTAGGTGCTGTTGTTAGGTATCGTTATCTACGTTTGAAATTTTTGCTTTGGAAATTCAAATTTTGATACACAATTGTGTATAGGACTTTGTTTATTTTAAACACTTGAACTAAATGAATATATAGAATGTAATACGTACATAGACTGCAAGTTGCCATAATTGTTGTTAAATGAAGGCGATATCTGTGTTGTAGGATTGAGATATGTCTGTATGTAACCGTGATTTTAATCAATTATGCCCACCAGTTACCACATTGAAACTTTATTTCAGTTATTGCTGCCGACATAAGATATACATCTTTGACATTTTGCAATATTACAATTTCGGTACAGTTCTACGCATTTTATCTACATAATTACACAAATATAAATTCATGGATATTATATAGAAATTAAAGGTGATTGTCATGCTAGAAGAAAATATATCATTAAAAGTGTTCCAATATTTATCTTTATGAAATTATTTTCCTTGTGAATATCTTTAGGAGTCTTAATAGAACAATCGTGATTGATGCGCTATTCAGTAAGTTCCTTTCGGAGCTGATCTTTTAAGCTTTCTTACATGTACCTTTACAATTTAAAATGTATGAAGAAAACCCAAGTGATCATGGTCAACACTACAACCCTTTGAGTGTCATACATAATGTAATGCTTAGTCTTGTCATACTACAGTCATGAACGATTTAACGTTAAACAAGAAACAGTACAGTCCTGGTTGTATCTTCATGTAAGCAATGGTAGCCCTAGATAGCTCCAATATATTGTAGTAGATGTGCATGTACATAATTGCGAGAAAGTTGTCCAATTTTCTTTCAACTAAAAGAGTGCATGTTCTGTCAAGACTTATCATGAGCGCTTCACAGAGACAATTATGATAGAGTTATCTCGCCTTTTGAAAAGTTCATAAATATACACAATACATTAAAGACAATGTTGGATTTTAGCATATTAATATGAAATCAATGTAAATTTGGTATACATGAAGTACGGTACATGTATTTCATTTTTTAGACTTTCTGACAAAGCCATTCATTAAGATGGGTCTGTAAACAAGACTAAGAATCATTACCAATTTACACGATTTAATGAAAGAATTGCGTCTCATTCCGACAGTTTATATTTGTTGTTGTTTTCTTCTTGCTGATATTGTTATGGTATATCTTATTCAAAAGAATCTTTAAGACTTATTGCTTGAAGACTGTAAGTAGACACAATACATAGTTGATGTACAAAATGGGCCTTAAAACAACGAGATTATAGATTTAGATCAGTTCTGGCAATGACTTGAGTGACATTGTATGTGCAATGACTGCGCTGTTTAAATTCAAACATTGCTGAGGAATTTTTCCGAAACTTGGTGTCTGCCGAAAGAAAAATATTTTTGGAAAATTATTGAAAAGTTATACGAACGAAATATTCTAGTAAAATAATCTAATAATTTGATGAGATTTGAAAGGCAAAAACGATTCAGAATCAGATGCAGAAATGTAAAATCGTTCAATTTTAACCAAGTTGTATCTTACCATTGCTGTTCTATTCCCAATAAATGTGAATGGACAACCATTATTTCAAGGTATCCCTATACAAGGAAAAAAGGACATGATTTCTCTGTGAATTTATGTAGATGTCTTGTAGGTACGGAAACATGTGCATACTCTTTCATTAAAATAAACGTTTTTGGAGGTATCTTACCCAGGTTATAAAATGCTTGGTAATTTCAACCTTCTTGATTTATTGTTTGTGTCTTTTTCATCGAGCAAAGTTTCTTGTAAACAGTATAATCTTCAATACCGACTATGACCTGGTAGTAACAGTTGAATCAAACATGTCTTTTCGCGTTTGTTTTATTTCATTGTTCGTTTCTATCAATCTAGTAATTAAATGGTGCGGAATGATCACATACATGGTATCTACATCCGATGTTGACTGTACATAATTATTCCTCTTAAGCTACACACATTTCGTAGATCGGATCTGTGTGTAAGATTAACACTGTCCCACTGACCATGCATCAAATATCTCTTCTGAAATACGGTTAAGGATTTCAGAATTCCGATATGAAAGTTATTCATTTCTGCTTTACAAGCAAATGTTCTATTTGCGCTTTGGGTGATGTTTATACATTCAATATTTTGGTGTAGATCATGGGATCACTTCTTCAAAATTAGGAAGAAGCCATAGGAATTAATGATATAAATTCTTAATGGTACTTCAACCCACACTGGCAACTTTTGTTATTCAATGTCAGAACTGTTTATATCATTACAGAGAGGTGATGGCCGTCTTTTGAAATGATAATACTGTTTTAACCATATCATCTGTAACGGTTTCGAAAATTCTCAAAGACGGTCAGAATTATATAAATGTTTACAATAGAAAAATATAACGTTTTGAAGAAATCTGGGATTTGTGAGAATTGAAATATCACAATAAAGTACAAGATAATTATTTTCTTTTGTAATATTTAAATAAAATGAAATAAATTATTAAATGAATAGAGGGAATATGATACATAATTATCTCATTTTAGCCGCATTTTCTAGAAGTAAATAGTAATAAGTGAATTAAGCCAGCTATCATTTTCAATATGATGTATGGCGGCCATGCCAGAATTTTATGTACACCAGATAAATCAAAATGCGAATTTAAGAAATAAAATGGATTTACATTATGACGTGTGTCTAAATACATGAATTCTATGGGCCATGTAAATTTTTGGGAAAATTGTGATTTTCGAGATGGCGTCCGGCAGCCATCTCTATTTTAGCATATTTGTGTTATCCAAATGTTACATTTATCAATGGATTTGGATTCAGCACACGAAAGAACCCCCGAATAGGCATTTTTCGCATCCATTTAGGACAATTTGACAAAAAGTTGATTTTTCAAGTTGCGTTTGGCGGCCATCTTGGATTTTTGCGAATTGTGGGAGTTGCCCAAGGTTGCCATTCTGGCAACCAAGCTAGATCTGCTCTAGAGCACCTATACAAGGCAAAGAAAAAATAAAACTTCATTGTACTCGACATTGCAAGGTTGTCATATAGGGCATATAGCAGCGTCAAATGGACTAATAAACACGGAGGAGGGGTCGATGAGACGCGAATTTCGGCTTCCGAAAAAATGACGTTTCAACACCCATTCACGATGGTAGTAAGCGGACCGAGTGGTAGCGGAAAAACTGAATGGACTAGAAAAATGTTACTTTCCAACATGATCGAAGAACCTGTCGAACGTATAATATGGTGTTTCGGACAGTGGCAACCGCTTTACGACGAAATCCAGCGAACGATACCTTGGATAGAATTCAGTCCCGGTATCCCCGACTTTTTAAGTAGTAGGGACTATTTCGATGTTAGTAAAAAGAATCTCATTATTTTTGACGATCTGATGACGGAAGCTAAATGCGACCAGCGCATTGCCGATCTTTTTACTAAAGGAAGTCACCATAGGAATTTATCAGTCATATACCTAACTCAGAACCTATTCCCACAGGGCAAAGCTTGCCGAGATATCTCTCTCAACACGCAATACCTGGTCCTATTCAATAATCCTATTGACAGACAGTAAGTCGCTACATTGGCAAAGAGAATATACCCCTCGAATAGCGGGATATTTATGAAAGTATTTGAGCGAGCGACGGCTAAACCCCACGGCTATTTGGTAGTCGATCTGAAATTGACAACGTCAGAAAAAGACCGTTTTCGTACCGACATATTTGAACAAATGTCCGAGTCAGAACACGATTCCGATAACGATACTGAAGAAAGGGTATCTTTAACGGGTCAAAAACGATATAACAGTGATAGTGATACGGAATCGATTGACGAAGAAACTGTGAAGAGGCGTCCCTCGATGGGACCCCCTGGTAAAAGATATAAAGCGGATTTGCGAGAACGAAGTACGCGTAAAGAAATATGGAACTCGCGATTTCAAGAGCCGCTTACAAAGGATATTTGGGAACAGTTCGTCGAAAAATTCAAAGAAAATATGGATGAGGGTCATACACGTAGGGGTGCTATGGCCAGAAGCGCGAATGAATTTTTACCGAATCTACGTAAGCGGCTAAGGTTAGATTACGCGGATTTTCTTATCGATTATCACCGCTTAGAAGAAGGATCCGTACAACCGCAAATCTTGCAATCGGCAAAGACTCTCAGAAAGGAGCACGGAATGGATTTTGCCGAATCTGTAAGACAGGCGATTAAACTCAGAAAAGATCTATTTACCGAAATATGGCCGGACTATAATGTGAAAGACGCTGACAAGGTTGGCGAAAATGATGAAAGCGAGGAAGACGACGAAAAGGAATGAGTAAGAACGAGTGTTCTATAGAAGAGATACGATTATCTCGGCGGATTCCCACAGCATACATAAGAGCATTCCCCGGCATAGTGGACAACGGACATACCCTGTGACGGAAATTACTATGGGTTCCATAGAGGTGTACGATTATAAACAACAGAAATGGGTGCCTTATGTAGATGACCCGGAAAAATGGTATCAACATTTCAAGGACTTGAGAGACGGTCACGTTAAACCCGATCACAAAGGTCGATATATCGTAGGCAGCGGAGCTCATCTCAGAAAACTAGCGGAAATGAAACAACAACCAACACTCAAGTTGGTAACGCCCGTAGCCCAAGCGGTTGAAATGGCTAAATCGGAAGTTGAACGTAGGAAGGCTGAACAGAGCGAAACGCCTCAGAAGCGAAAACGTAAGAATATTTCAGTCAACATCTACCCTAAGCGACAAAAGTATGTCAATCCAGATTTTCATGACTAGACACAGAAGAAACGCTGAAGCATATTGAAATGCACATTTCGGAAGAAATATTGAGTGGGTATACGGCAACAATGCCGATCAAGCGTGAAAAGGGACCAGTTTGAACAGATACGATCAACCGGAAAACATTGGGTGAAGAGGTCTAAGACATTACGATTTTTTCCCTAAGCAAAAATCGGGTACAATTTCGATCCGAAGAACGAGGATGGTCCTGAGTCTAAATGAATCAGACTCTAATGCGCGTGTCGAAGTATAGACGTTTTAAAGACGTTTTTTAATGTATATAATAAACCATGATGCGCATGTAACAAATATTGTGAATGATTTTGTATAGAAATAAAAGATATTAAGAAAAAAAATCTGTCTTTGTTTTTTTATGATTCACCCTAAATGACTCGTACCAAACATGGTATGTACAATGGAGTGTTTTTCGCGACGGCAAATCCGGTTCAAAGAGTACAATGAACATCATTTGCAACTGAGAGTCGGCGCCAAAAATGGAGAAGTTAAAAATAAATTTCGACCCAAAAAACCCTGGTATACTACACCTGTCTGTCGTCAATGACTTATCAGTCATGCGGAAACGCGCCATAACTTGTACCGGTTTTAACTGTCTGTCAATGCGTCGGCCGTCACCTGCTTTTTATGCAAGTTTTATACTTCAGTTCCAGACGCGAATAAGTCATTTCTAGTTCGGACTTTGAAGGAGTAACAGGTATTTATAATTCTTCGTTGATGCGCATTTTGTAAGATATTTGTACTGGTAATTTGAACATTGTAGTTATATAGAAAGTGCCTAAAAATGATATCGTTAAAACAGTGTCGTCATCGCATTCATCAGAAAGCTTATAAAAATACCTTTCCAACGGTACCGGAATTACGTAAATCGGTTCGTAAATAAGTGAGAAAACGCGGTTTTCGAATTTATTATAGGTCACGTGACTTTATTTAAACCCTAATAGCTCGGAAACGGTAAAACTTAGGTATATAAAACTATACATTTTTAGAATCAGCGCGTCGAGACCATTCCAATGCTATATAATTTATACGGTTTACTAGAAGTTGAAAATAAAGTTTAAAAATCTCTGTTACGTCATAACTCTAAAATAACTCGAAAATCGTCCAACCCATCGGAAAGCTTATAAGAATACCTTTCCAACGGTACCGGAATGACGTAAATCGGTTGATAAATAAGCGAGAAATCGCGTTTTTTCAATTTCATTTTAGGTCACGTGACTTTATATAAACTCGAATTACTCGAGAACGGTGAGAGCTAGGCATATAAAACTATACATTTTTAGAATCAGCGCGTCGACACCTTTCCAACGGTATTTAACTTAGACGGGTTACTCGAAGTTGAAAATAAAGTTTAAAAATCTCTGTTACGTCATAACTCGGAAACGGTCGAAAATCGAATCGACAACCTAGGGTTAATTTTGAAGAGTTTTAGGAGAGCTTTCATTTGATACAAAAATTATCAAAATCGATATCGTAAACGGTTGCAAAAAAGGCGAAAAACCGATTTTGACGTTCATTTTATCGCTAAATCTGTAACATTTTTAGTCATTTTACATCAAAACGAGGCTATATACGTTGTATAACCAGCCTATACACTGTAGATTAATAGAGGTGACGTCAAAAACGTGGATAAGGGGGTCGTTATGTACAGTACAGTACGTCGCCCGTAAAATATGCGTCGTTATAGTACACCTGTCAGTTTTTAGACAGTACGTCGCCTATAAAAATGCGTTATTATTGTACGCCTGTTAGCTGTCAGACATTGCGTCGTCCGTATTATATAAACTGTACTAGGTTAGCCGTCAATCACAGAGTGCGTCATCTGTCAAAAATGCTATGACGTCAACTGCACCTGTGTCGTGTGCAAACGTGTTCGATCGTGTTTGGACATGAATCGACGCATGTCCACCTTCTTGTTTTTAATCATTTCTAGTTTGAACGTTGAAGGGATAACACGTACTTTTTGCGAGATTATCGGCGTAAAATTTCATTTCAACGAAGGACGTTAAATGGATAACAGGTAGAATTTATTTTGTATTTATTTAACTTTATCTAATCATGTTTATAAGATATTTATATTTTTTTTTATTTATTCTAAAAATAGGACATGGCTGTCTAAAAATAGAAATTATGTCATATCTATTTTTAACAAAAAAGTAGGTCATTCAATATGGCCGCTGTTCTAAAAATAGAAATATCCTTATATGTAAATGAGTTGCCATATAAGGTAATAATTTGACAGCGATTACGTCATCTTTGTTTGCCCCCAAACCGTCACATATACTACTAATCAATCAATCAATCAATCAATCAATCAATCAATCAATCAATCAATCAATCAATCAATCAATCAATCAATCAATCAGAAGGGACTTTACCTTATTCATACTGATATAAAACCTTAACATTTTGTCTTTTTGTTTACACCAGGCTGGTATACCCGATTCCCATCTACTTATAGCCCTGGAGCCAGAGGCTGCCTCTCTCTGTTGTAAACACCTACCTATAGACAAGCTATCCGGGGCCGATGGTACCTTCTCGCCATTCAAACCGGGATCCAAGTACATGGTGCTCGACGCTGGAGGTAGGTTCATGTAGCATGCCACATCTAAAGGTCGCGTTTGTTTAATCAATTACATCGTACTAAGACATGTCCAAATTGAAAGTTGTTGCGAAAGCCAATACAAGCAGAGTCTAAAAGGGTCTACTGGATACGGATGGTAAGTCGCATACCACACCCCATGGCTGTATTTTCTTTTATCAATTACTAAACAGCACTATTATTTAGACGGATGTATATTCATTAACATACTTATTAGAACCTCCCAATTAATATTACAATCGATGCCGATAATCATAACCTTAGTCAGCCTTCAGTGTACGGATTGGATAAAATAGTGCTTCGTTTCGGGCAGTAATTTCTTCCATAAATGCTTATCTTATTTCCTAGTAGTCAATATTTTCGAAAAAAAAAAAAAAAAAAAAAAAAAAAAAAAAAAAAAAAAAAAAAAACCAGAAACAAAACACCATTCTACAGCCTTTATATAAGGATTCATTTCATTTCTTTGGTCCAATGCTTATCTTTTTTCTTTACTATTTTTCCATCCAGGTGGTACAGTTGACATCACGGTACACGAGGTAAAGGATGACCACAGTTTATCCGAGATTCACAAAGCAGGGGGAGGTAACTGGGGCGGTACTTATGTCGACAAGGCCTTCAGAACATTTCTGTCAAACATCATCGGTAACACCGTTATGGAGGCATTTATCAAGGAGCAAACACTGGACTACGTGGAGCTGTTTAGAAGTTTCGAGGTCAAGAAACGAGGTTTCAAGACACGGGTCACAGACAATGTCATGTTTAAAGTGCCGGTCTCCATGAATGAAACGCATGTGAAGCTGAAGAAGAAGAACATTAAAGACATACTACAGAAAACTCAGTATGCAGGGCAGGTAAGACTGTGTAATGTCTTGAAATGTTACGTGTATTAATAAATATGCCAATATGAAAAGGTACAAAACTACCAACCACTTTTGATATCTGTTTTGGAACAAATGCTTCACACTTGCTTAATGCTCTTCTGCACTTGTCATTGTGATACTGTCTTAACTAACTAACGCTCTCTAGGTGGGTCTGTCCCCAGCATTCGTTTTGCATTTATGCGAGACAGTTTAACCGGTCAAAGTTTGACTTCAACGGTTCGTCCTCAGGTTAGGACATGTCCAATTCACTTTTGCTTGCCTTGATAGTTTCAATTAAGTGATGTAAGTCATAGCTCCTGTGCAAGTGGTCCTCAGTGCCTACAATCTTCCAATTTCCATCTGTCGTTTATTCTTGTATGTATGTAATTCTTAAATGCTAATGTACCAGGATAATCAAGCGGTAAGTTTGTTGTCAGTCAAAATTCTACCAAGCCTATATTGACAAATAAAAACTATTTTTTTTCAAATTCAAAATCTTAATTATATAATATTACGTAATATTGTTGCAATACAGAGTGTCCTAAAAAAAAAAAAAAAAAAAAACAAAAACGGAACCCATTTTTGAAAGTACGTTTCTCATGTATCAGGCAATATTTCTCCACAAATTTTACATATGCAGTAGCAACGACAGTTTTCTATTAGCAGTTAAAATTTGGTCGAAAAATGATGATTAGTTTAGAAAATATTGACTTTAAAATGAACATACCCGGAAAACCATTTTAACACGATATCGATCTTTTCGTTTTGCAGCGCGCGCCTACACTCATTGAATAAATTGACGCTATACAATTGGTTAATATATTCAATACAATACAAAAATGATTTTGAAATATTGTATTCACAATAGTGCATTTTCATTTCATCCTTTTTGCTAATAAATGAACTCTTAATGCTGCGAGCTGCGATGTAACTAAACTGAATACAACCAAAATATCCAAGTGCATCACATACTCATGAATAATAATCATAGGCACTTATTTTATTTCTGACCAACATGCCGGTCACCGCTCAATTTAAAGTATTACGGGTTTCATTTAACCTGACACTGACCTTTATGCAAAACACAAATAACACAAAATTCACTCACACACAAAAATAAATCATAGTTCACAGAAATGTATACTATGCAAGAAAATTTAGGTTGGACTAATTTTAGGAAGCATACCAAGCTTGAAATTTATGAAAATAAGATTTAAAACTGCGCCATGTGAAATGAATCACATAATAATTTGAAATTACTTCAAACAACCACCCTATGGACTCAATTTGAACGTACAGAACGTGTCCATATTAAATTTTGAGAAAATCGGTACATACATGTACAACGGTACAAAATTCATTAGCTGACCGTTAGTGCGCTTTAACGAACAAACAAGACGCAAAAATCAATATCATGTCAGATCGGGTTTTAGTGTCATTATTAATTTGCTTATAACTTTTGAACCGATGCATATTTTTAAGTGAAATTTGGAACACAAATGCAAAAATAATGTATCTTCAGTACTGCAAATTCAAAAATCAGATTTTTTGCTTACGCTTTGAAATATTTGACTTTGAATTAGGGTTCCGTTTTTTTGGGGACACTCTGTACAACAAGTACGTTTTAACAAAATATATACTTTACTGTATATAAAAGTATTGAGATGTTCTCCCGTTCGAAAAAGGAAAGTTTGATAAACATATGTGACCCGTCGCGCTAAATGTGTCCTTATTGGGTGTGTGAAAAATATTGACCCTAGTCAGTCTGCGCAGTCCGCGCAGTCCGCGCAGCCAGACTAGGGCCGACACTTTTCACTTGTACGTATTTTTTCATATCTAGAACAGTTTCCCTATCTTACTTTACGTTCATTTTTCGAATATAGTATCTGGTTGACCTGTGCTGAGTCGGACAAGTTTGTCAAAATTTGGATTTTTGGAGTTCGGATAAGGTCCCTTTAAGCGTGACGGGTCACACATATATTTCCTCTTCTCGCAGATAAGCTGGGCCGGCGACAAAGTCCGTATATCAGCCGACATCGTGAACTCGTTCTTCGACGAGCCGTGCGACAAGATAGTGAAGCATCTAGAGAAGTTGTTTACAAACCCACAAGTAGATGAAGTGGACTTTATCCTGATGGTCGGTGGATTCTCTGAATCGCTCATGCTGCAAGAATATATCCGAGATGCATTTCCAGACAAGAGAGTAATTGTACCAGATGAGGCAGGATTGGCTGTTCTGAAAGGAGCCGTTATTTTTGGTCATAATACAAAAGCAATCTCTGAGAGAAAAGCAAGATTTACCTATGGCGTTGAAACCAGCATCCCTTTCAATCACAGGAAACATCACCATGCTAAGATGATCTTCGATGATGACAATCAATGTCTATGCCAGGATATTTTTGATATTCACGTGAAGATAGGTAGCACAATAACAACTGGAAAAGCAAATGTTGCACAATCCTACTCTGTTACAAAGGAAGATCAAATGGCTTTTACTTTCAACGTGTTTGCTTCTAAGAAAAGAAAGCCAAAATTCGTCACAGATCCTGGTTGTATTCTCATCGGAACTCTCGATTTAGATGCGCCTGGACATGGCTTAGGTAGAAGTGCGGATGTTAGTCTAATGTTTGGAGACACGGAGTTGCACGTACATGCGGTCAATGAAAACGGCGAAGAAACTTCTGCCAAGTTTGACTTCCTTTCCGGAGACGGAGATCACGATGGCGACGAAGACAGTTCTGGTGATTCAGACAGCGACGCTGATGACGACCAGATTTATGGAGATGATCAACAGGTTCTCGACTTCCTGGTGTTTGAGTCTGATTATGATTCATCTGACAGCAATGCTAGCGGTAGTGATTCTGAGCGTTATGCGTCCGATTAGCATAGAGTTCACATTTTCATTCGTTTGACTTGTTGTCAAGGATTTCTTTTCAGATCTAGGGTGGTCGATGTATACACAAGTAACAAATGTCACAAGGCCCCTGTTTTCATTCCCGCACGTAATTATACTGCATTTAACCCTGAGATATAACGCGATGATAAAGTGAACATTGGAAACATTACTAGAAAAGACAAGAAATGGGCGGAGTAGTGGCATATCCAGCCTTTTCATTTATTGTTATTGGTAAATAAATGTCTGACCATTTCAACAAGGATTTTGTTGACTGTAATATAATAAATTTAGACCACTCTAAAACATGTTCCCGTTTTAAGGATTATTAATGTAAGCAATGCACAAAGTTCATTGACTGGATTATGGCCATCCTTAAGATTTATTTAAAATAGGCCTACGTTATAACATTTTTTTACGGTAGTGTACAGGCCCGTAGGAAGCAATTTCATATGGGGGGGGGGGGGCTAAAGCCCTTGTCCTGAATATTGGGGGGGGGGGGGGCTAATTTGGATTTTCCCAAAATTTTCAGTGTAAAATTAAGAAAATTCGGCATTTTTGGCCAACATTTGGGGGGGGGGGGGTAAGCCCCCCCCCCCCCTGTTCCAACGGGCCTGGTGTAAGATTACGAGTAGACTGCTACCACGCCGTTTCACTAATCTAGAATCGATAGATCTATGGCCAGTAAGCCAGTCTAGGGTAGGATAAATCCAACCAATGTCATTTATCGTCGGTGTAAATGCAAAACCTCGTAAGTCGATTTTTGCGATTTTCAAAGTAAAATCTTGTGTGTCCAGTTAAGGTGGAATACCCGTAATATGGTCATTTTGAGATTCATAAATCATCGGCTTTTTCGAGCGGCGTTGTTACGTATCCGGACCTATTCGGGCGCGGTCGTAATCATTCGGCGGTGGAAAGTTCCACCGCCGAATGTTTACGACAGTGCCCGAATAATTCCGACGTCGAGCGAATCTAATTAGGGGTATTCTACCTTAAGACAAATCTTGCAGGTTTTCATCAGTATTAATAATGACACATTTTTTTGTGAATCTTTGATAACGATATACCTTTTACTGCTTTGTAAGCTGTAAAAGGGATATCGTTATCACAGCGTGGAATCAATTGACACAACAATTCTAGGAAATCGTCAATATTGGTTTTAAGATAGTCCACCCCTAATAAGGTTCGCGCGACGTCGGAATTATTCAGGCGAAGTCGAAAAAGTTCCACCGCCGAATGTTTACGACCGCGTCCGAATAGACTCGGATACATAACGACAAAAAATCCGATGTTTTATGATTCTCAAAGTAGCCACATTACGGGTATTCTACCTTAATAAGAGCAGGCAGAGAAGGTGGGAAACGCCGATGATATGCTGATTGCCATGGATCTGCAAAGAAATCGGCTATTTAAAGAGTTATTGACGACCAACCAAAATTTGTGTTGGTTGCCAAAATCTTTTTAACGTATACAACCCATCATTAGCACCAAACAGCCAGAGGCGAAATTTGAAAAGTGCCAGTAAATCCTAAACTGTGTTATGTTTCCATTCCAAATACAAACATAAGCATTTTGAACGGTTTCGAATTTTGAATTAATGCATAATTATGGAAATATTTCAAAAAAATGTTATGAATTACCTCCCTTGCATATGAATATAGAGTAAAAAGATATTTGTAAAAAAAATCTTCTTGAAGCTTAATCTTGAAATCCGGCACGGTGAATCAACTTATTTGAAGAGGGTGTAATTTGATGCATGTCCCATGGCTAGAAAGTGGAGTTTTTTAATGATGGGTCATAATATACCTTAATAGTTAACTTTAAAAATATCTTCTACATCTATCTATTTCCTAACGTATTTCTGCCTTCTGTGCTTCAAACCTAATTCAAATTGGTCAAGTATTAAGAGAAATATTAAATATTTTCAGCAAATGTTGTGCCAAGTGAATATCCACCGTAGTTAAATATCACTGTGTTGTAAGCTGTCCGTTAGGTTTGTGCAGTCATTCAAAGATGGCGACAACGATACAACATGAGAGGTAGGTGTAATAGTTTTGCATCGATAAATTTCTTAAACGGTCGTATCTTGCCTTGACACTGATATCACCGTACAGGAGAAATGTATACCTATCAACGGTTCTATATATCAAAGCACCAGTATTGTCCTATCGTACTCAGTCGTTGTGCAAAGACAGCCCAACACAGAAAACTTTTTTCGAAGCGAGAGAGTTGGCCTTTTAAGGATGATTACATAGTAATTAGCGAAGTAAGGAACAAACTATTGCTCCAACTTGGATGTTTTTAATATGCTCTTTTCTATGGTTACCGTTATTGTACACAAAAATGTCCAGAATGACCACAAACACCGTGTTTACTAAATGGCCAAACAACGGTGTAGTCACAGTGAAAATATGCAGACACAACGGTGCAGTTTCTATGTTTTATGTACGGTGTGGTTATATTTTCATAACAAATTGTGAATGGTGTAGACATAATGTAATTGTGAACGGTGTAGTCTTGAAGCAATACAGAACTTCTTATTTCTGGAATGATAATATTGTAATGTTTAATGATAACGTTTTCATGCCTGGGAATCGCGTTTTACAATTACTACCAAAATTCTTCAACAATTATGTTAATATGTGACTGACTTGTAAATGCTTTGCAACAAAGAAGGTGACAATATGTCTACAAAATATACTTTAATCAGAATAGAGAAAGAATCTAGTTTCTTCGCTATTTGTCAAAGCAAGTCCGTAAGGGTAAAAAAGTAGAAAATAACAAGAATCTGCCGGCATCTGTTTTATTTTGTCTTTTATTTTCAGTTCCACGCTGTTCACTTGTTACTACAGTCATTTCGAATGAAGTTTCGAAAAGGTTGTGAAGAATTCGGAACAGGACCATTCCAGCAAGATATTAAAAGTGCGCAGGAGGGAGATCAATTATTAGACTGACCAAAAAGGTTTGAAAACTCTGAACTTTAGTATGATTCCGGATAATATCAAGCAGTCAGACTAGGACATCACCCCCATTTGCGAGCTTAGAATACACAAGATAGACATCACCGACGTAGAAAATCAGGATTTGGAATTAACATTTTTTCTATGGATGATATCCCCGATTGTGTATGCATGAGTCTTGTACATAACAAAATACGAAGTTCAACACCCCATAAAGTCGTTCAAAAAGCTCCGACCTTAATTCCTGATATTTCCATTGGACGTGATGAAACAGATGATACAGATAAGGATTTACGAGACATGGAAATAATGGCTGAAATGAACAGTTTGCTCCCAGATGTAATTAAATCATTGAGAAGCGTTGATCAATTTGGTAATTGGTTATCTTTTCATAAGATGGTCAATGCAGGTCGGTTCCCGATGGAAAACATTGCATTTCATTTATTTATGGATGTGTGTAAGTTCTACTCTCTTGGAAGTACGTCAATGCGTTTTACTCCAATAGTCAAACGGTTTTGGCGAATAGGATATTGTCTTTTTCATTGCAAATGGTTACATTTTATGAGTGGGCCCAAAAAATCTTGGTCAGAAAATTGTCAGTCCTGAAGAAGAGGCTAATTACGTCTGAAAATGCCAAAATAAATTTTGCAGTTCCGTAACTCTATTTTCAAGACTTGATTTTTTTTTAATTAAGTCGAACAAGACGAAAAAAAGGCCCACATGTTTATGAAACAAATTCAAAATTATGTTTTGTTATTTATAATATATTTTTGTTGATGGAATCCTTTATTTTGGATAAAATCGTACTTTTCAATGAGGGATCAAGTTGAAAATAAGATACATGTCGATGAATAATTATCATACTCCATGAGTTGATATCATTTTATTAATTACAAGAATTGATTGTAATAACCAATTAAAACAGTTACAAAGAAAAATTCAAAGCCAGAGCCGAAATTTCGAATCTACAATCAAATGAACGGATGAACAAGAAACTGGCCATTGCACCCACATCTTAGGTTAAGTCAGTAAACATTGTTCTAAAATGACGTTTACTGCATGTCTTGTTTAATATTTTGTGATGGCATTCTTGTGATTATCATATCCGTCAGATGTCAATTAAATAACAAAAAACAAAAAGTGTCTTCCGAAAATAAAATTAAACATACATTGAACTGTTTTAGACTTAGGTGAATGAAGAAAAGAGAATACGGCATATTTCCTTAACTTTTGAATTCGTTTACTTTGAGGATGTCGGCGTTTTCATCAAGGGAGAAAATTGAGTTTTCTAAGACCAAACTATTTGAGGGAGATAAATCAGAGCTGTATATTATCTGCTAGCTGTTAGAGCTGGTTCGCCCTATACAATATACCAAGTCTGCACCGTTCACAATTTGTTATGAAAATAATAACTACACCGTACAGATAACACAGAAACTGCACCGTTGTGTCTGTATATTTTCACTGTGACTACACCGTTGTTTGGCCATTTAGTAAACACGGTGTTTGTGGTCATTCTGGACATTTTTGTGTACAATAACGGTAACCATAGAAAAGAGCATATTAAAAACATCCAAGTTAGAGCAATAGTTTGTTCCCTAGTTCGCTGTTTACTATGTAATCATCCTTAAAAGGCCAACTCTCTCGCTTCGAAAAAAGTTTTCTGTGTTGGGCTGTCTTTGCACTACGACCAAAGGCGATATGACAACACTGGTACTTGGCTATATAGCACCGTGAATAGGTATACATTTCTCCTGTACGGTGATATAAGTATCAAGACAAGATACGGCCATTTAAGGAAATTATCGACGAAAAACTAAGGCACCACCTCTTACGATTTTCCACGGACGCCATCTTTGATTGACCACTCAAAACTTCCGTACAAACTACACAAATCTAACGGACAACTTACAACACAGTGAATATGGACCAGGCTAGATAGTACGAAGTCAATCATATGCGCAGGAATGTTTATAATATGTTTAAATGAATGGAACCCGACCGAGCGTAACGTTGGTAAGGGGTCTGGGGCATACCCCCAGAAAATTTTGTATTCTAAGAAGCCATTTCCTGCAATCTGGTCACTTTCAGACAGCATTTCAAACCTTGACCTTTCTTGAAGGATTGGTCGTTCACGACAAGGAAGTTAAATATGTTGCTGGTTCCTAGAAGAAAGATGTGAACCATTTTGAAGTCCTCCATTCATTTAAAACTAGCATATACCGAACACAGATATATTGCCGACAGGTAGGTTATTATTATTATTAGCATTAGTTATTACTATTATTATTATTATTATTATTATTATTATTATTATTATTATTATTATTATTATTATTATTATTATTATTATTATTATTATTATTATTATTATTATTATTATTATTATTATAATAATAATAATAATTATTATTTTTATTTTGATTATTATTTTGATTATTATTTTGATTATTCGCTTATGAACTTAATTGATCCATTACCACACAGTGACGCCTTTTGACTCCCAACAATATAATGGCTTTTGAAAACATTGTGGAAAATGAAGAAAATTGCTTGTGACAAGCAATTTCTTTTTTTCCCACAATGATTCCTATTAAAAAAGACAAAAAAGGTTCAGTTCGATTCACTTGAAATTGTCGTCTGTAACACCTTTGAATTTGGACGAGTCTAAATTTTTGCTGTTTGATAAAGGGTTAAGGTAACCATAGCCTGAAGGGGCAGTTTTTTATTGATTTTTGTTCATAATGAAATATTCTCAATATTTTGTCATCAACCTCGCTCGGTAAGAATACATCTTTCGGATTTTTTTTATTAAAGGTAGTCAATCCCTTATGAAAATCACGATACGTCTGAATTTTACGTGCGACGTCATTGACACTTGAACCTATTCAGGCTTAGTCGTAAACATACGGCGGTGGAACGTTCAACCACAGAATGTTTTCGACGTCGCCAGAATAATTCCGATGTACATGAATCTAATTAGGGGTGGACTACCTTCACACAACTCTTCTACAACCTATTAAGTTATTCTTATTGAACGACTTATGAGTGTATAAAAATTCTTGGACATACCATTGCCTTGTGATGAGTCACATCAACCGTTTCCCAAAAAGGCGGCTGGCTAGTCCTGATTTTGATTTCCCCAATCTAAAACGCCAAGGAAAGCATTGAATTGAATCTAGCTGATTTCCATGCTACGCATGCAGTATACAAATTATGTTAAAACACTAGACATACTTCTTTCTTATTTTAGTGTTCGACCTACTTTTTGGACCAATGAAATTGCAGTATATTTTAAAATTTCGCCGTTATATTTCGAATTAACGAGACTGTCGGCTAGTTTATATGTGACGTCTACACATAGCCACGCCCCCGTTTCCAATGAACCCCTATCGAGCAATACATTTGTAAGTCAGATAAAGTTTGTATAGTAGATTCTACGCGATATAAACATTCAATGCATTTGAATGCTTACTTCGCATAGAAACTACTATTAGACCCTGAGCTAGAAACATGTTTGCTCCCCCCCCCCCCCCCAGAGGGAATTTTGTAGACATGTTTTTTCTTAAAGTATATTATCTTACAAACATTTTGAGCGTTGTTTGCACTCTGGCCGTTGGGGCTTTTGGCTGTAACCCTTATCTAAAACCCTTAACCCTATCATTTTTTTCATAAAAAATTACATTACTTATTTGGTCATATTTTCATCAAATATTGACCTACATATGTCAAAGTGGTATCAAATGAAAGCCTATGACTTGCTCTTCATTTTGAAATTATTTTATGCAAATTAGCTCATTTGCATATGCATGAATATTAATGATTTCCCTTAAAATTTGCATTTTTGGGCGAAAATTTGATAAATAACTTCTAAAACAAGGCATTTCTGTCTAGGGGGAATTTTGTAAACATGGTTTATCTTAAAGTATATTTTATTAGAAACATTTTGAGCCTTGTTTGCACTCTGGCGGTTGGGGCTTTTCGCCGTAACCCTTATCCAAACCCTTAACCCTACCAAATTGTTCATTTAAATTTTGAAAATGACTTTGGTCATATCTTGATTGAATATTGACACACAGATGTCAGAATGGTATCAAATGAAAGCTTATGACTTGCTCTTTCATTTTCAGTTATGTTATGCAAATTAGCTCATTTGCATATTCATGAATATTAATGATTTTTCCCTAAAATTGCGATTTTCGACAAAAATGTGGTAAATACTTTCCAAAATGAGGCGTTTTTGTGCAGGGGAATTAAGTAAACATAGCAAATCTTAAAGAAAATTATACAAGAGACATTTTGAGCGATGTTTGTACTTTGACCGTTGGGGCTTTTGGCCAAAACCATTATCTAAACCCTTAACCCTATAAATTATTCAATCATTTAAAAACGTTTTTGGTCATATCTTGGTTGAATATTGACTTATAGATGTTATAATGGTATCAAATGAAAGGTTTTGACTCGCTCAATAATTTGCTATAAATTTTATGCAAATTAGCTCATTTGCATAATCATGAATATTAATGATTTTACTTAAAATTGTGACCTTTTTGCTAATATTGGTAAATAGTTTCAAAAACATTGTGTTTCTATTCTGGGGGAATCATGTAAACATGGTTTATCTTAAAGAACATTTTATTAGAAACATTTTGAGAGATATTTGCACTCCAGCGCTTGGGGCCTTTGGTCATAATCCTTATCCAAACCCTTAACCCTATAAAATTGTTCACTCAAATTTTCAAAACATGCTTGGTCATATCTTGATTGAATATTGACCTACTGATGTAAGAATGGTATCAAATGAAAGCCAATGACTTATTCTTTAATATGCAGATATTTTATGCAAATTAGCTCATTTGCATAAGCATGCATATTAATGATTTGTCTAAAATTTTGATTGTTTTGCAAGGTTTTTTATTTTAAATACGTACCAAAAGGTCCGATTGTTTCTTTCTCTTTGCAAGGTTTTTTATTTTAAATACGTACCAAAGGTCCTATTGTTTCTTTTTCGTGAGTTTTCAACCATTTAATATCCATGTTCACTCTTTTAACAACATCTAAGCCTTGTTTGAAATCTATTTGATGTTTTGTTTGGAAGTAACAGTAATTTTAAAGTGTGCAGCCCATTATATTTAGTTCCTATAAATCTTATTTTCAATGTATGTATTTAGTTTCCATTTGATCTTTTTAATCTTTCTTGTTTTAAGTGCAAATAAGTTAAATTGATTTCTTTTATTGTATTGGTGTTCTTGCTTATATCTAGTTTAGTTGACAGAATGTTATCCTTTGTAAAACTGCTACATGAATCCAAAATTGACGCAAAATAGGACTTTAAACATAAACATTTTATCATATGCCATAGAATGATACAAAATGGGGGACTTTATTCTAATACACATGTAAATTTAATCATTCCAATAATTTTTTTAAGTTTTATGGATGAACAGAGATCCTGGAATGTAGACAAATTGCATACATATAGCAAAATAACATTGTTAAGCAATTATCAAGGCCTTACTTTTGCCATTCACATGGAGAAAACAGCATGGTTTTTCTCCATCTGGAGAGCACTTCCTTATGTTTTCCTCATAGACAAGTCAATTTGTTGGCCTTAAATGTATTTGATATGTGGCTGACAGATCAGGGATACTGGTGTGACCATTCCTTTATGCTATATTAAGGCATTTTCAATTCAGATAAATTAAGCTTGGGTGCCATATGTAAAGCCTATGTATCAGATACATAAAATCAAGAGATGTACGCGATGTATGTAGCTAGAGTACAGACAATTACTTTTGTGATCAAAAGATTATTGCATTTATTACGATGCATTTATTTATCTGTATCAGATCAGAACAGATGTGAACTGATCCATACTACCGACAGCCCATGCTGAATGTATATTCATATTCTTCCTTATCTACATATATTTCTTATATGTGCTTTCAGCATAGTACCACCTCACAATAAATTGAAAATAGTTCCATTGCGATATACAATCTCTTTCAATATGGCATATGTTTTCCAGGATGGCATTCGATGGCCATAGATATCTTCAGATCAATATTTTCCTGATATTTAAATGCTACAACTATGCTACCAGGTTTAGATCAGCATGTGAAATTCCATATTAAGACACTTACTTATTGCACTGTTCTAGAACAATTTGACCAAAAATGATTCACATCGCACTTGGTGGCATTCTTGGAATTACTCAAACTGTGGGAGTTGGGCAAGTTTATCATGATGGAAACCGACATAGATCAATTACTAAACATAACAGGGTTACTATGTACATAACATAACAGGATTACTATATAACATATAGCACTGTCAAATTGAATACATTTTATGGATTTTCCACTATAAATGTGTTTTTGTCCCAAACATTTAAGAATCAATAGTATTTATGAATATGTAAATGAGCAAATCGACATGAAGTAATTATAAAATATACAAGCAATTCACTAGCTTTCATTTGATACCATTTTGACGTTTGTAGATCAATATTTAAGTAGCAGTCCACCTAAGAATCATGCAAAAGGTGATTTATCCATAGTCACAGATTTACATCTAATGTGTCTTAATTAATGTAACTTTAGTCATGAAATACAAAAAATAACTCAAATTCGCTGAAAGTCTTACCGATGACATTGTTGTTAGGGGCCCTTAGCAACAACGAAATTGCATTCTAATTTTGATAAAGAGGCATCAAATTTTGATCATATTTTTCAAGAATTTATGTGCAATGTCATTGAAGAAAGTTTTTATTTTCAAGTAGTACAATATTTTAAGAATCTAAAAATCATGAAATAAAACGGTTGGTGTTATTGCACTTTGGTTACCATAGCAACCAATTCAATCAAAATTGACAATTTTGAAAATGCTGAAAATACAGCAATTTACAGGATAATTTTTTCCAAAAATCATGGGGCCGCACAACATAGTTGTCACTTGCAAAACTTTCTATCATTACTGGGCTAAAACATATCAAAAATAATCCACTGTAGCATATTACAGATTTTTCAGAAATTTCAGTTATTTATGGGAAGGGTTTACCAAAAATCCACGATTTTATTGCTCTTATGGTATAAATATTAATACATGTTTAGCCCTAAAAAGACTAGATATGTTTACATCAGAACACTTATATGTCTTCAATCGCTGCTAGCAAAAATATTTTAATGTCTTTTCACAATTTTATGTTTAAGTTACCATGGGAACGGTTGCTAGGCAACAATATGGTGATGTAATTATCTCATTTTTCACAAACAATGGACAAAATTAATGTTTTGCAGCAATTTGTACATGTTTTCTAATGTTTTTATTGAAGTTAAATAATAATTACTGCATTTTCTTTAAAAAGGACAAAGAGAAACCTCTGTTTCAATCAATTATTCCATTTACTGTATTAAACCTTAGCAACAGTCGTAGCAACGAGCATATTAACAACCTGTCATACATGTCTACAAGAAATGCATAAGGAATTAAAATGAATTGTGAAGTTGTGATAATAGTCTAAATCTTGTTACGTAAGTCCCTAATAACATACTCTTTAAGAAAATGCCTAGTCGCATCATTGGCAAAAAATTATGGTGGCCATTTTGAATTTCAAAATGGCTGGCAGTAAGAAATGTAAAGGTAATGGTCCTGCTCTCTGACGACGTAGAAACCTGATTTAATTGATTTAAATTGTGTTTAAAGTCTAAATTTTGTTGCCTAAGTCCCTGTTAACATGTTTTTGGGGTTTTTTTAAAATGCCGAGACACTTGATTGGTAAAAATATGGAAGCTATTTTTTCAACATGGCTGCCATAAGAATAGGTAATGGTGATGCTCTCTGACGTTGTAGAAATACGATTTATATAATTTGAAATGTGATGAATGTCTAAATCTTGTTGCATAAGTCCCTTAAACATGTTTTTTAAAAAGAAAAGTGCTAAGACACATGATTGGTAAAAATTATGGCGGCCACATGGATTTTCAAAATGGCCGCCAGTAAATAAATGATAACAGTCCTACTCTCTGGAGACATAGAAACCTGATTTAATTATTTGAATTATGATGAAAGACTAAATCTTGTTGCATAAGTCCCTTATAACATACTATTTAAAAAATGCTGAAACGCATACCTGTTTAAAATAATGGCTGCCATTTTGAATTTCAAAATGGCTGCCAGCAAGAAAAGGCTATAGTTCTGCTCTCTGACGACATAGAAACCTGATTTTATTCCTTTAAATAGTGATGAAAGGCTAAATCTTGTTGCTTAAGTCCCCAGTAACATACTTTTTAGGAAAATACCGAGACGAATGAACGGATACAATTATGGCAGCCATCTTGAATTTCAAAATGGCCACCAGTTAAGAAATAAGGATTCTACTCTCTGACGACATAGAAACATGATTTAATTAATTTGAATTGTGATGAAAGTCTAAATACTTTTAAATGAGTCCATAGTAACATTCTTTTTAGAAAAATACCGAGTCTTAGAATTTATGAAAATTATGGCGGCCATCTTGAATTTCAAAATGGCCACTAGTAGGAAATTGTAATGTTTCTACTCTCTGATGACGTAGAAACCTCTTATTAGTTAATTTGAATTGCGATGAAAGGCTAAATTTTGTTGCATACGTCCCTAATAACATACTTTTAAGGAAAATGCCGAAACGCATGCCTGGTAAAAAATTATGGTGGCCATATTGAGTTTCAAAATGTCTTCCAATGATAAAAGGTAATAGTTCTGCTCCCTGAAAACATCGAAACCTGATTTAACCCTTTCCCAAACAAGACCTTTTTTGACGTCTCTGTAAGAGAAGGCTTGGAAGAAACTGCTGATAACCATATTCTATGCCATATTTTACACAAATCCTATCTTTGATAACATCCATTTTGTCGTTTGTTGCAGTTTTTTAAAGTGGTTCACCCTAAAATTTTGTCGTTTGGAAAAAGGTTAATTAATTTGAATTGTGATGAATGTCTAAATCCTGTTAGATAAGTCCCTAGTTACATACTTTTTTTTTCGAAAATTACCGAGTTTCGTAGTTGATAAAAATTATGGCGGCCACCTTGAATTTCAAAATGGCCGCCAGTAAAATAAAGATAACGGTTCTGCTCTCTGACGACATAGCAACCTAGTTTAATTGATTTGAATTGTGATGAAAGTTGAAATTATGGTACATGAATCCCTAGTAACATACTTTTTAGGGAAATACCGAAATGCATGATTGGTTAATATTATGGTGGCCATCTTTACTTCAAAATGGTCACCAGTAGGAAAAAGCAATCGTTCTACTGTCTGCCGACGTAGACACCTGATTTAAATTGATTTTGAATGTGATAAAAGTCTAAATCTTGTTTAATAACCCCCTAAGAATATACTTTTTAAGAAAATGGTGAGACACATGCTTTGTAAAAATTAATGCCGCCATTTTGGAAATTCAAAATGGCTGTCATATAAATCGCTTATAAATAACATTAAAACAACAAATCTTTGCCTTAAGACATATATCAGAAAATGAATTTGGAGTGTTATGTCTCTTTAAACGTAAACTCATCTTATAAAAACCAGATGTCGAATCTTATTTCCTTAGTAGCATCCGGCGGTCACCAGTTTAAGGTCATTTTAATGACCCTGGGAAATTCGAATCTATTTTAATCCTTTTCAATATACATATTCAAAACTTGTGTTATCCAACGTGTGCCTATGATTTAAAAATAGATTCCATATACTCTCGCGTTTAAGGTTCATGTAGTTCGTCCCTAATGAGATTCATGTGACGTTGGAATTATTCGGACAGTGGAACTTTCCAACACTGAATGTTTACATCCGCTCCCGAATAGGCTAGGATACGTAACGTCGACGACGCTCGAAAAAAGCGGCCAATGTTTTGTGAATCCCAAAATGGCCACATTACGGATAGTCTTCCTTAACCGCTCAGGACTCGGATATTTCCGACTCGCTCTTGACATTGTAAACTATGGCGTACCTAATGGGTCAAAAGTCTATTTAGAGCGTGCACGCATAAAATATACGCGTTGACGCGTAAATTCTATGCGTTGACGCGTATATTTACGCGTCAACGCATATAATTTACGTGAGCAGTTGAGAATTTATGCGTCGACGCGTGAATTTTCAACTGCTCGCGTAAATATACGCGTCGACCCGTATTTTATCTATTAATCAATCAGATCCTTTGTTTCATCCATCAATTTTATGGTATGTCACTATGAAGGGAAAGGTTGTTAACCGCCTCTCCCATTCGCCCGCTTCGGTTTCGCATTTTTTACTCCTGCTCGCGTAAAATTTAAGCGTCGACGCATATTTTTTCAACTGCTCGCGTAAATTGTATGGGTCGACATGCATATTTACGCATCGACGCATAAAATTTACGCGAGCAGTTGAAAATATATGCATCGACGCGTATTTTTTATGCGTGCACGCTCTATATAGACTTTTGACCCATCTAGTACGTCATAGTAAACATGACATAATACAGTACAGCTGAACTGCTTGCATTTTTTTGCCTACAACATTCTAACACCAAAAAAGTTCGGGTGGAAAACTGCTGTGATTTTCCATCACCACCGTAGCGTTTTTCCACTCTCAATCTCCGCTCTTCACTGGTGTTATGCAGTAGGAATAGGCTTCATTTATATTATCAGATGATCAGAACTCGGTAACAGAAAAACTTCAATTCCTCGAAATCTGCCCGGCTTTGGGCATTTTTTTCCACACTCTGTCAAAGAAGCCCTTGCATATCGCCTCTGTTATGGGATCAAAAGAATAAAAAATAGTCCCATTTTAATAAGGATGAATAAGAAAATAGTCCCATTTTAACTAAATTAATGCTTAAATTTAAGAGCACTTGTGATGCAAACAGAATGATAATTTCTGTCCCTAATGAAAAATACATGAGATGAAACAGTTACACAGTAACTAAGGATGTTATCCGTCGGTACACCACTATTTGTGGATTCTAGCCGAGGTAGAGCCTTGCAGAGATGATATGTGAAGAGCAACGAACGATCACTTTGCTGGGAGAATGCAATTTTCCCACATTGTCACGGTGTATAATCACATGACTTACAATTTCCGATAATCTTCAATAACTTTGTCAATACTTGACCAATTTGAATTCGGTTTAAAGCAGAGAATTTGGGAAAATGTCAGAAATAACATGGTCGTGATAGATTTTTTAAAAATCAACTGATAAAAAAGTTATTGAAGATAAACCAAAACTGTGGTTTATCTTCAATAACTGTTTTATCAGTTGATATTTCAAAAAACAACTACGTCCATCTAATGCGTGACGTGTGTCCACATTCTCTGCTTCAAACCGAATTCAAATCGGTCCAGTATTTACAAAGTTATTGAAGATTTTCTTAAAATATTGTATCACGTGATTTTCCACCGTGATTGTAGGAAAATCTTTAGATTTTCTTTAATGGATCTTGTATTGGAACTTTTTTCAATTGTACATATTGTATACTTAATGTATAATTTATTTGCATATTTGAAAACAACCATTTAAATGTGAGGGTTCTTTTTAGAAATTAAGATTTCTGAAAAATGCATCATTGTCAATATGGCAACATAATAACAAAATGTAAACAATTGAACAATTTTCATGAGGACCCTTAGAATATAATAGATTTATAACCGTAAGAATCTTAAATCTAGATTGACCTTTTCACCTACCAGGATGAAACATGTCGTTACTTTATATTCCATTTTCAATGTTGTTGCTAAGGGAAAGAAATGGTTGCTAACGAATTAAACGTTTTGTTTTAATGGGCAAATACATGTATGTGCAAATTGTTGCTCTGCGTAATATTTTGGTTATTTCTTTTTTTAGAACGATATGTCAAAACTATGTTTATAATTGATTTTTATCTCAAGTCTTGTTATTTTTCCATAAATTCGCTATTTTAAGGACATTTTTTCAAGATTTCTTCTAAAAATGCTTTACTTTTTCAATAATACTTCTTATTAAGGGGCTTTTCCTCAATTTCAAACACAATGAAAAGTATGTCTATCTAAATGCGGACTTAGGAAAAAAAAATACCATGGCATATTTTTCAAAATTGCAAAGTATTGAAAAGAAGATCCTTTTTTCATCACCATAGCAACATAACAACAAGATGTAAAGTTTAAATACATGTATATTTTAATGCTATTTAGTATATTAAAGATTGATTATTAATGTATGAAAATGAATTGAAGTTGTAAATGCGAGTAAAATCTGTATCAAAACCACTAAACAAACTATTTTGATTATTTCCACAGTTCCACAGTGTCCTTGACAACAACTAAAATTGTCGCACAAATGGAATTATGTTTAGTTTCATTGACATAGTCAGAAATTTATGAAAAACCAACCTTTTATATGCTTTTTCGTGAATTCGGTGTGGGCTAAATTATACGAAATGATGTTTATATCAATTTTCTATTAAGTCAGAGGGCAGAATAATGGCCTCTGCAGCTTTTTGTTGGCGGCCATTTTGAAATTCAAGATGGCCGCCAATCAGTTTGGCCCATTACACGAGTCCCACAGCTTTCTTCAAGTCTATGTTTTATGGCATGTCTATGCGGAGTTTCTTTTTTCGATCACATTTTCAAAATATGTTCGTTTTCTAGTTATATATGTATGGTATGCCAAAGGCATGTTATTCCCACTTTAGCTAGCTTAAATGGCAAAATGAGTACTTAATTATAATAAAGCATCCTTCTTTTTTCTTTTAAAGGAAAATACAACAAGTCTTATATGATTAAAATTTGAAAAAAATGAACTATGTATATAAATTTGATGCAAAAAATATCTAAAATGCCATTATTTTGTTAATTTTGAGATATTCGCATCACTAAATTGTTGCCTAGCAACCGTTCCCATGGTAACTTAAACATAAAATTGTGAAAAGACATTAAAATATTTTTGCTAGCAGCGATTGAAGACATATAAGTGTTCTTATGTAAACATATCTAGTCTTTTTAGGGCTAAACATGTATTAATATTTATACCATAAGAGCAATAAAATCGTGGATTTTTGGTAAACCCTTCCCATAAATAACTGAAATTTCTGAAAAATCTGTAATATGCTACAGTGGATTATTTTTGATATGTTTTAGCCCAGTAATGGTAGAAAGTTTTGCAAGTGTCAACTTTGTTGTCTGGCCCCATGATTTTTGGAAAAAATTATCCTGTAAATTGCTGTATTTTCAGCATTTTCAAAATTGTCAATTTTGATTGAATTGGTTGCTATGGTAACCAAAGTGCAATAACACCAACCGTTTTATTTCATGATTTATAGATTCTCAAGATATTGTACTACTTGAAAATAAAAACTTTCTTCAATGACATGCACATAAATTCTTGAAAAATATGATCAAAGTTTGATGCATCTTTATCAAATTTAGAATGCAATTTCCTTGTTGCTAAGGGCCCCTAACAACAATGTCATCGGTAAGACTTTCAGCGAATTTGAGTTTATTTTTGTGTTTTATGACTAAAGTTACATTAGTTAAGACACATTAGGTATAAATCTGTGACTATGGATAAATCACTTTTTCCTGATTTTGCATGATTCTTAGGTGGACTGCTACTTAATCAAGATATGACCAAAAACGTTTTGAAAATTTGGATAAACAATTTGATAGGGTTGAGGGTTTAGATAAGGGGTTTGGGTAAAAGACCCAAATGCCACGGTGTGAACATTGCTTAAAGTGTTATTTATGTAATGTTCTTTAAGATAAATTATGTTTGCATAATGCCTTTGAACAGAAACACCTTGTTTTTGATAGTATTTAACACATTTTTGCTGAAAAATCACAATTTTAAGGAAATTCATTAATATATATGGCAATGCAACTGAACTAATATGCATGAAAAATAATAGCACATGGAAGAGCCAGCCATAAGCTTTAATTTGATACCATTCTGATACCAGTAGGTCAATACATAATCAAGATATGACCAAAAACGTTTTGAAAATTTGAATGAACAATTTGATGAGGTTAAGGGTTTAGATAAGGGTCACCGCCAAAAGCCCCCATCGCCAGAGTGCAAACATTGCTCTAAATGTTTCTTATAAACTGTTCTTTAATTTAAACCATGTTTACATGATTCCCCCTGAGAAGAAACACAATGTTTTTGAAAGTGTTTACCAAATATTCGGAAAAAATGTCACAGTTTTAAGTAATGTCATTAATATTCATAAACATGCAAATGAGCTAATTTGCATAAAATTTATAGCACATTATTAAGCAAGTCATAAGCTTTCATTTGATACCATTTTAACATCTGTAGGTCAATATTCATCCAAGATATGACCAAAAACATTTTGAAATGAATGAACAATTTTATAGGGTTAAGGGTTTAGATAAGGGATTTGGCCAAAAGCCCAAATGGTCAAAGTGCAAACATCGCTCAAAATGTTTCTTATATAATTTTCTTGAAGATTTACTATGTTTACATAATTCCCATGCACAAAAATGCTCTGTTTTGGAAAGTATTTACCACATTTTTGTCGAAAATTGCAATTTTAGGGAAAAATCATTAATATTCATGAATATGCAAATGAGCTAATTTGCATAACATAACTGAAAATGAAATAGCAAGTCATAAGCTTTCATTTGATACCATTCTGACACCTGTCTGTCAATATTCAATCAAGATATGACCAAATTCATTTTCAAAATTTAAATGAACAATTTGGCAGGGTGAAGGGTTTGGATAAGGGTTACGGCGAAAAGCCCCAACCGCCAGAGTGCAAATAATGCTCAAAATGTTTCTAATAAAATGTACTTTAAGATAAACCATGATTACAAAATTCCCCCTGGACAGAAACGCCTTCATTTGGAAAGTATTAACCAAATTTTCATCAAAAATTAGCAATTTTAAGGAAAATCATTAATATTCATGAATATGCAAATGAGCTAATTTGCATAAAATAACTACAAATTGAAGAGCAAGTCATAAGCTTTCATTTGATACCATTTTGACATATGTAGATTAAAATTCAATCAAGATATGAGCAAATAATTGTCTGTATATTTAAATGAAAAATTTGAAAGGGTTAAGGGTTTTAGATAAGGGTTACAGCCAAAAGCCCCAACGGCCAAAGTGCAAACAACGCTCATCTTGTAGCATTTGTTATAAGCTTTCAGAAAATCATACCCTTCAAAATTCCCTCTGGGGGGGGGGAGCAGGGGTTATTGGCGGCTCAAGGTCTATATACAGCCTCTATGTAATACTTGAGGCTCATTGAATTGAAGTATGCTGGCAATTTAATCGTTTAGTAAGGATAAGGTACCGATATCTTAATCTAAACTTTGCTGCACTTTGGACTACGTCCAAGTATGGAGACAATGAGCAGTTATTAAGTAATATACATCTTGTATTGTTTTTGATAGTATGGTTCTAAATGTTAAAAAGGAAGCAAATAAAACTGCCAAAATACATAACCCTACACAATTTCAGGTTAGCGTTTGCAATAAGGATCTTTAAAAACTTTATGCTGATAATTTTTATTCAAATTTCCTACGGCATAGATTTTTTCCGATTTTGACGTGAATTATTATTAAATTTATAATAATTATTCAGAAATAAAACATAATCATAGGATATATATAACACATGGAGAAAAACAAGTTTTGTAATTTACAAACAAGACTTGGTTTTGACGTCCCTAATGCAATAGGCTTCGGAAAACATTGAGACAAAAAAGAAAATGCTGATGATCAGCATTTTCTTCCTTTGCCTCAGTACTTTCTTCACAAATTCGATCTTAATCTAGATCCAGTTTGTATTTTAATTACTTTTTTTTAATTTGGTCACCCTTGAATTTTTTTCGTTTGGGAAAGGGTTAATAGATGATAGATGCTTTTTGATAAAAACGAAGCGGTATAAACAAGATTGTTAGATTCGATCTAAAATTTTAAAGACGCTTCGTCTAGTCATGATTTAGAACGCCTGCACGTAACAATGATAGAAATATTTGGAAATACGAGATTATAATATTTAGATTTACAGGTACTAGGTACAATTGCGTGCTTTTGTTATACTGGTCTAATTTAGATATTACTGCATCATGGCATACATCAACAGCAGATTTTGGGAAGTTTCAATGATTTTCCAACCTTTTCCCTTTCCCAGGGATGATAAGGAAATAAAACATGTAGGCCTACATGTATACAATAATCGGACAAATTGATAAAAAGAACCACAGAATTAACAGTAAACTATACGCTCAAAAGGACATGTCTGATTATTGTTTCATCTTTATTCCAAGTAGGTGTTTCTTCCTTTGTTTCTCCAGAATGGCTTCGAGCGACGATTTCTACTTGCTTGTTGCCGCCATAGATCTTGGCACGACACACTCGGGTTATGCTTTTTCCACTACTGTTGATTACAATAGGAATCCAATGAAGGTAAGTATTTACTTGAGTGTCAATCGCTTTTCTATCAGCTGATTTCTAGCTCACATTGAGCACTTCGTGTGTCACTTTGTGGTCACATTTTGTCCGGGGTCGGTTCCTCTGTCAGTCAATCTGTCAATAATTTAGTATTAACACTAGCATCCAGAAACATTAGCTAATCTTGACCAAACTTTGTCAAAATATGTATGGTGCTCGGACGAGTTCTATTATGGGCCTGATCGGACCAGAAGTGCTGAATTATCTGCATTGAATGTAAAAAAATATGACTTCGTTTACGCTATAGCATCTACAAATATTTGCCAATAAAGACTTAAAAACAATAGTCTACAATGTTAGTGACTGTAAAGTATTGCATGGGTAAAATGTTTAGCGTGATCGAAATCTTACATTCAGAGTTACATGCCCTTGAATTTGGCAAAATTTATACTTTGCCAATTCAATTGAGTATAGTTTTTCTTGGTAGAAGACATTGTGGGGAAGAAAGAAAATGCTTGTCACAATGTCCACGATGTTTTACATCACGGCGTGTATCTTATTTAGCGTCAAAAACGTCATTATTGGGATCATCAGATCAGACGCACCAGACAGATCCGTGTTCTTATATACGGACAACGAAGACTAAATTTCTTTTTGTCTAATTAATGTATCATCTTACCGATATCAAATCGAATAATAACAAAATAATGAGTTCTTATGTACACTTACCACATAAATATTTTCAACAAATAAACAATTTCATATTTCAATATTTCTGTTTTAAACAAACCAGGGTCTAAAAGGTGCTTTCTATAGTTTGCAAGGAAGGTTTGTGGTAGTTAGTTTTGATAGAAAGTTACATGCTAAAATTATGTCCCTTTATTATTTCACGTTAAATACGCCCTAACGTCTTTTGTAAGTGAAAAAATGATTGTTGCAATGGTGGTGTGTTGTCTGTTACAAAGTAAAAATACGAAATATGTTCACTCTGTGCAATAATCAGCTTTTCAAAGCTTCCAAAAACAGCCGTCAACAGATCTCTTGAATGTTGCGTTCTGGAATATTCCATAGGCTTGGCGCCAACATTATCTTCAATTTCAAGGCTGTGGTATTATTTTATAGCAAATGCAAATGTGCAGGATCGACCCAGATCATCGAGACGACCAGTTACAATTAATCGGTAGGGTGTTAGCAAAAGGGTATTGGACTGTAGAAACAGATTCCTAAAACCGACAAATTCCACATAAATGAACATAAGAAGACACGGATTAGCCATGATTACAAATAAATAATTCATTCTGTAGTGAACATATTGATATCATTTGGTGTCTAAATGTTGGGATAACTTTCGCTATTTAAAACAACTTATCCATCCGAAAGCAGTCTGGTCCAGTTTAAGAGCTGTGTGTCTGTGCTTCTGATGTTCGCACAAAGTCATGAGACTCACCTTAATACACAGATAGGCGTTTGTTTGTTCCTTCTCAGTTGAATGAAGGATTTAAGGTCAATGGTGGTCGTAGTTTTGAATCGTCCAATTGTATGTTGCCTTGACGTTTGTGTAATTGATCAAGGTGTTGATCGATGGGATGATGAATCAATTTATTCATGTACAAAGATTACAGAATTTCTAAAGCCGGTGCGCGATTTCGATAAAAATGTCAAAGCCGATACTCGTATGTAGGTTGACAATGTGTTGCACCCTGTTGTCCCTGACATCATTTTCGAAGGACATGTCTACTATCGAATACTTTTGGGATTGTCTAAAAAAAAGTTCGTGGTAGTCCTAAATTCCTAATCCTCCAAAAAAGTTTTAATTGCGAACGAACCACCATTCATGATGAGTGAACTAACCGTTTTTGAACATCAAATTACTTCGAAAATGGCGTAAATACGGCGAGGCTGTCAGCTGTTGGTGATTACAGATGATGGTTATTACCACGAACTTGTTTGTGACTTTTGAACTTACACCAGGTGTCTTCAGGTTGAATTTTTTGTCTGTAAACATCTTCACATTTTCATGATGTCTGGTTCATCGTTTCATGAAATATTACATATGGTGTAAAAACAAAAACATCCTTAGATTTATTTTCAGGTTTTAAGATATTTGATATTGAATGAGTGCTGCCATTCTTTATGTGGTCAGTGTATCTTTTTTTCCTGGCAGGTATCAGCGAACACCTGGCAAGCAGGGAGGTTGATGTCTCTTAAAACCTCCACCTGTATATTGTTTGACGACAAGAAAAACTTCCATTCATTTGGATATTTCGCCGAGGACACATATTCTGACCTTGCATCAGAAGGCCAACATGAAAAATGGTACTTCTTCAAACGATTCAAAATGAACGTTTTTGAAAAAATGGTAAGTAAAGAAGCATCTATAGAAACTAAAGCAGGGCTCTGAAAGAAATGTCCTTACGTTACTTTTGAGACGACTCCCGGCCAAGACCAGTAGTGCATACTGATTTGACTACGGTATGAGACTTTACACAGATTCGTGTTAGCCTGATGTTGCATTACTAGTTAACTTTTTTTCTAAAACCATGGCTAAGTCTCTGCTTGGGAACTTGCATGTACAAGTAAGACGAACATGTACATAAATTCAAAAATATTTAGTATGATTTTGTAGGTATTTAATTTCTTAAACTTCTCCGCTCTTGGAAATTCAAAAGAAAATTCATATTTGAGGAAGAGATTTGAAGAAATATTGAAGAGAATGGCATAACATTTTCGTCCACCGCTACACACTTTTAAAAACTCTTGTCATTGTTTAGTATGCCTCTCCTGTTGTGTGAATTGGTAAATCAATGCCACAGTGGTTTTGAAACAAAATATTTTCTATTCCTCAGAAAATGAGCGGAATGTTCATGTTGGTGGATGAGATGGGTAAGGAGATGCCGGCTATAGAAGTGTTTTCTGCTTCTATCAAGTTTATGATGGACAAAGTACTGGAATTATGTGAAAACCAACGACTTGGCATCTATGTAAAAGACATTCGTTGGGTTTTGACGGTCCCAGCTATCTGGAATGATTCCTCCAAAAGTTTTATGAGAGAAGCCACAGAAAAGGTTGGTAATGCATTCAAACATGTGAACAATCGACCGAGTACATATACATAGTTTACGTGACTTTATGCAGCAAACCCAATTGTCAATGTCAAAGACGGGCGTTGGATTTTGATAGCACACGGATAGGGAACGATTTTATCCGGTACAGTGACGTTATTGAACCCAGTCTAATTTCAGCCCCAAATACGTTGCTATTGTGGAAAGATTAATTTAAACAGTATATGAGAAAGAAAGATTTTAAAGTTTAGTTTTACATTTAGCAAGCACAGTCGTTCACTGTTCATGCTATATACAGAGCTCCACTTCCCCAACTTCGTCCTTCACAAAACTCAAAAAGTTAAAAAACCCAAACAAAACAAAACAAAAACAAAGAAAGACCCAAAACAAACAAAACACCCGCCCCAACATTTGCCCCTTTTCATTAGCGATAGAAAGTGTTACTATTGCAAAAAAATCTTACTGTCTTCCCTACTAAATGAAAAAGCTCTCAACTCTACAATATAATAGGTAGATCTTGAAAATCATATTAATTTCATGGCAGTTTATTCTTACCATTTTCTTCGTATAATCGAGAGCAGCCATCGATTATTACATGGCATGTAAACAAGAAAAATCACATCGGGTCGACTAACTACGACAATGATGCTGTGAGAGCCACGCCGACTAAAAACCAATGTATGTCGTGGAGCCATTGGGTTTGTCTTTAGAGTTTATACTTTGTGATGCTACGCAGTTTGACCTGCGACTTATTTACGACAAAATAGTTAATTAATGTAAGATAACTTGTTACATGTGTGGTCCAACGATATTCAGATTGCCGCCAAACAATAAAGACCATGCCCGTTTAATAATTGTAGGTTATACTGGTCAAAAGGAAATCATATCTATAATAATCAGGATTGTTATGTAATATTGACAAGGCGAGTTGCACGTGTGTATCTACGATTTTATAGGTTAAAGGTTTGTTTATAAACATCAGATTAACGTTGGACCACTTATACTCGTGTATGTATTAATTTCCTTACACAGGCAGGTATAGACGGGAGAAAATTGTTGATTGTCTCAGAGCCAGTAGCGGCTTCACTTTGTTGTCAGAAGCTAGATTTGAACATGGACCAGGCGGTCAAAGGAATGTCACCGTTTGCGGAGGGAGAGAAATATGTCGTACTTGACGCTGGTGGTAGGAATTTTAATTCTTCTGAAAATGACGTAAATAGAATGTACAAACTAAATTTTATTATTATTGATATGAGGGTAATAACGCTTATTATAATATCAGTCGTTCACAGAGGATATATTCAGCAAGTATGAAACCATTTCCAAATATCAAAATCATTTATAAGACCACAATTATTTTAACAAAATAAATATCTTGCTTTTTATCTTAGTCTCCTGTTTTATACACAGCATGATCTTTATTCCAAGGTCAATTGTTCACGATGTTTCAGAATAATTTCCCGTTCTGTTTCAGGTACACTTGACATCACCGTCCACCAAGTTCAACATGGCGGTAGTTTAAGAGAGATATACAAGATCACTGATGGTAACTTGGGTGGCATCTCTGTCGACAAAGCTTTCCGCAATCTGATCGCCGATATCGTAGGTAATGACGTCCTTGATAACTTCCAGGCGACTAATATGGAAGATTATCTGGAGCTGTTCCGGGAATTCGAAGGTAATAAGAGAAAATTTAGTAACAAAATGACCACACCAATTAAGATGCGAGTCCCAATTTATCTTAACAACGATTTCAAAGAAGCGAGAGGTAAGGACATCAAAGACGAGATAGAAACCCGTCCGGAATACAAAGGGAATATCTCTTGGGTAGCTGATAAGTTATCCCTACAACCTAGAATTGCGATGGATCTGTTTAAAGACACAGTGACCAGCATTACCAAACATCTACATGGGCTGTTTAAGAAGCAGATCATTCAAGGCGTATCAACAATCCTTATGGTCGGAGCGTTCTCAGAGTCGCCCATGTTGCAGGATATTATGAGGGAAACGTTTCCAGGCAAGAGGGTCATCATACCCAATGATCCGGAGCTCGCCGTCCTGAAAGGCGCGGTGATATTTGGTCATGATCCCTCTGCGATTATGTAAAAAATGTCCAAAAAACCGGAACCCATTGTTGAAGGTGAATTGCTCATGTTTCAACTGATATTTCTACACCAAATTTAGATATGCACTAGAAACGACAGTTTGCTATTAGCAGTTTAAATCTACTTGTAACAAGGTCCATTAGTTTTGTAAATATTGGCATTCAAATGAATGTACTCAGAAAAACATTTCAACAAGATATCGATTTTTCCGTTATGCAGCGCGCTCACGCATTGAATAAATGGACGCTTCATAATTGATTGGTATATTCAATAGAATACAAAAATAATTTTGAAACATTTTATTCACAATTGTGCATTTTCATTTCATCTTTTCTGCTTATTAACAAACTATCATCGTGAAAGTTTTCTTTGCGAAATTTCAATCAGAAAGTTAATTCCGAAATAACTACTAATAATCACATGTGCTTATTGCATTATTTACATGCCGGTCGGCGCTCAAATGACAAGTACTTTAAGGGGGAATGCTCCAGTTTCCTAAATTTTTTCCCAATAATAGAATTTATTAATATTATGTATGTTGAAATTACAAGTTATTACCAATTGAAAAATAAAATAAAAATGTATGGTCAGCGATCTTGTTTGAATTTTATAGGCATTCGTATCACATACCCCTACATCGAAAAAATGCACAATTTCTTGCACCTGTCCAAGGTCACTAAAATGCTAATAATATGCTGTATATTCATCTTTTAGTCCCGAAAACGGTTTTAAAGTAACGTCTTACATCTAACAAGAACAGAAAACCCAAAATATGTGCTATTATAAACGCGTAAATGTATAAAACAACATGCTCACGTGTTCGGTTAGATCAACTAAGCTGGAGTGTTTTACGTCAAAATTTGCATATTTTTGGAAATATTTCAAGTTCTACTTAATATAATTTGATAAAACTCCCTCATTGTGATCAGCAACATGTCCTGGTAATAATTCAAAAAGAAAATGTATAGGTCAGCGCACTTATTAGTGAATTACAGCAATTTTTATCAGCTACACATAAATAAAATGACGCGAAACAATGGTAAATGCATACACACTTACGACTGTCTAGCTCTAAATAATCGGTTTACATCTTGAGGAAATCAGTTTCGAATAATAAATACACTTTTACCGTCGAAAATTGTAAATTTTAATGATGTGTTATATTATTGAAAATTTAGTAGCGAAACATATTGGTGCGAAACATTTAATTTACTACAGTAATGACCGAGTGTTCCGAAAAACTGGAGCATTCCCCCTTAAGACTAATTCAAACAACAACTCCATGGACTCATTTTACACTTGCGGCACGTGTATATGATAATTTTGAGAAAATCGGTACATACATGTACAACGGAAAAGAATTCAAAAGCTGACCGTTAGTGCGCTTAAGGTATCCAACCCCTTATTAGCACCAAAGAGCCAGAGACGAAATTTGAAAAGTGTCAATAATAGGACTTATCGTCTGAACAGGTAAATTACTAAAAATAGATATGGCGATTGCGCAATCTAAATCCGGTCGTACAATCTTGGTAGTACAAACTGTCCACCATAATAGAAAACGATAGGGAAAATACGGAAAAGCAATGGAAAAACAACAGATACTCAATAAAAAGAAATAGTATTACTACCATGTCTTACTTTTGAAAATTGTCACAGCTATTGTTGACATTTAACATTTATTTTTTTCATATTTTACTTTTATTTCTTTCTGAAAGAGCATATCGTCGTTGTAAATGCAAAATCTCGTTTTTTGGAAAATTTTAAAGGGGAGGGAAAAAAGTGTAATAACTTTTCTCAAACTGTATTGTTTTACTTGAAATTTGGACATATTGTTCACAAATGATGTGCCATCAATACTGATCAGTAAAATATCTCAAAACTTGCAAGAATTGTCTGTAACTGGGCACACAAGTGTGTACTTTGAAAATCGCAAGGATCGACATACGAGGTTTTGCATTTTCACCGACGATATTTTCTCATGGAAATTCTGAAAATTTAAAGCCAAGATATTGCATCGTTTACGAGCATTAGATATTTTTGTGCTAAAATTAGACAAATTGTTGTGGACAACAGTTCAGATTTATATTGAATTTGTCATTTCTATCTCAACTTTAAAGGTCTTTTTTTTTCGCTTATCAATAATAACTTCCAATAACTGATGGCATTTCTACGCATAAGAATAACCAATATTTGCATCAAGACACACTTTTAAAGATTGAAATCAGAATGTCAAAATGTCCCTTTAAGGTCTTTATCCAAAACTGAGACAAGTTACTCGTGCACAGCTTGAGAAGTTTGTGATATGCCTATTGTTACACAATCACAACTAAGATTACTGGACACTTTCATTTTTTCTTATCTTTCATAAAAACAATAATAAAAGAAATGTTCATTCGCTTATAAATTAGTGATGTAACTTAAAATTGTAGAATAGATTATCTATAGACATTTTCTTCTTAATATACAGTTTCCTTTGTTTGATATGAAAACAATCATTTTACTCGACTCGCCTTATTCCAAACAAACTAAGATTTTTACGTCCTAGAATAGGCTTGGGAAAATATCGAAACAAAAGAAGAAATAATGATAGTCTAACAATCTCAATATAGCCTATTCTGTACTATATTGTAGACATCTCTTTTCATCAGTAACGTTTTTTTTATCATTTGTAGCAGGTTTCAAATTTGACCACCATTTTGTAAAACAGTGACAGCAATAATGGTATGCTTAAAGGGAAAGAAATGGTCATAAGTATGTTTCTTTTTTCCTTTTCCTCAATCTTTTTCAAAGTATTCTCTATTGAAGATGTCATTTTTTGGAAAAATGTCTACATCGTGGGCAAAGATTGCATGTTGAAATAATATTCTAGAACATACTGTATGCCAAGCTCGTCCACTTTTTTTTCATTTAATCAACAATATTTGGTACAGAAATTATCTGGTCACTCTCGTCTCTAACGTTTTCCTATTTGGACTTGTTAACCCCTTTCCGAGCAGCAATAGTTCAAGTTGATCCAATGGAAAGGTTCAGACAACTAAAATTAATGCTTCCCCACAAAGAAATATCCATGTTATGGAAGTTATTTCGATCGCTGTTTTGGAGAAAAAAGTCGCAAAAGATAATTGCAAACTGATGACAAAATGGACGTTGAAAATTATATTATTCCACAAAGAAATATTCATGGTATATTATGGAACAAGTTATTTTGATCGCTGTTTTGAAGAAAAAAAGTCGCAAAAGATAATTGCAAACTGATGAAAAAATGGACGTTGAAAATTATATTATTCGTATACAATAGAGTATCAATATTTAGGCAAAAGGAGAAAGTATGTGTACTAGTTATCAATATTTCCTCTATTTTCCATATAATCGCTGTATAATTGTTGGTAATAAAGGCCTAATGATTGTACGACTTTATCGCCGTTGTTATCACGTGATCTTGGTAGGGATTATCGATGACGTCAAGACGATAAGTCCTATTCCTAAACTGTGGTACATTTCCTTTCCAAATACAAACATACGCATTTTGTACGGTTTACAATTTTGAATTGAAAACAAAATTAAACTTATGGAAATGTTTGACAAAAATGTTCAAAATTACTTCCCTTGCATATGAATATAGAGTAAAATAATATTTGTAAATTAATTTCTTCTTGAAGCACAGTGAATCTATTTACAAGGTGGTCATACCACGTTATAAATGACGTCATAAACTGACGGTGTTATGGTAAATTGTCACCCCGACACACCACGGCTGGAATTTTCAAACGGCTGTAAGTACTTTGTTTTTTATTCAAATTAAACAAGACCTGGCCTATTCGAAGCTTAACCCGTATATTTACATATTGTGCCCAAAAGTCCCGGTTTTTGCAAAAATCATGGACAACTGATTGAAAACGACAAAAATAAACCCTGCTACAACGGAAAGCGAAATCAAAATTGATACAAATTAACTATTTATGAGCTGGTTACATGATATCTCTGTACGTTTATAGTATTTTAGTCTTAAATTATGTTTTTAGATAAATCAGAAGTAGAAAAGCAAATAAAATCTTGCCGGTAAAAGGACAACTATGAGAAAGTTATATCGGGCAGCAGATTTTAGGAAGCTACACTGGAAAGCAGAAATTATAAATATTTCACACCCGACTCTATTACCACAGTTTTCATGTTTTCATTTTTTTTCGAGCCCGATTGCGGTGAGCGAGACATAGTTCCTTGTCACTATAACAGCTAGGTGTACGTGCGTAAGTCAGTCAGCGCGCTCACGCATTGAATAAATGGACGCTTCATAATTGATTGGTATATTCAATAGAATACAAAAATAATTTTGAAACATTTTATTCACAATTGTGCATTTTCATTTCATCTTTTCTGCTTATTAACAAACTATCATCGTGAAAGTTTTCTTTGCGAAATTTCAATCAGAAAGTTAATTCCGAAATAACTACTAATAATCACATGTGCTTATTGCATTATTTACATGCCGGTCGGCGCTCAAATGACAAGTACTTTAAGGGGGAATGCTCCAGTTTCCTAAATTTTTTCCCAATAATAGAATTTATTAATATTATGTATGTTGAAATTACAAGTTATTACCAATTGAAAAATAAAATAAAAATGTATGGTCAGCGATATAACACTATAACAGCTAGGTGTACGTGCGTAAGTCAGTCCGTCAGTTCGCCCGTTTTAGTCCGTAGCATAACTCCAACATTTATGAATGGATTTTAAAGCAAAAATAGCGGAAATTTTGTTCTCTCTCAATGTAGATCTGATATTTGGAAGAAATATCAGAAAACTACAAGATCAAGGTAACAGCTCACTGTCAAATGTCAAAATGAAATTCATCTAGAGCATTGTGCGGACTCGATAGCAATTGTCATGGGACAACCATCTAGTTTGTTTGTGTTTTCCCTGACTGCTGAGTATTTGACCAGTCATGCGTAAAAAGACCGCAATGGAATTCTATTCCCGTTTAGTCTGTGCAAACTGGACAGTCTGATACGGGTCGTTATTTTTCACCATTCTCATTTGGTCCCCTTTTGTGTGACTAGTCCCGTATATTTCCGAGTGACTTGAAATGTAAACATGAAACCACATTTTTAACTTAAAATCTATAAACTTTGTCTGAGATTCGTTTTCGTTCTTGAACGAAACCTTAGTAGTCCTGTCCATGTGTTTAATTATATGACGACATTTCCATGGTTACTTTAAACGTGTCTAGGTTATCAAAAAAAAAAAAAAAACGGATTATTCATACACGATTAACATTCAATCTTTGTTTATTTTTAGGATGATGGTAGGCCTAACTTGCGAAAAAAAGATAAAAAAAAAACGAAAAAAGAAGAACTAAAAGTTGCCTAACTTCTAAAACAATTTGTAATGATGAAAATTGCCAATTACGTGGAATTCCCTGTGAGACACGTAGATGTCATAGATATCAAACGTTCACCATTGAAGCCTGTTACACCTCGTCAACTATAGCGAATTAGAAGCGGTGGAAAGAAGTCGGTGGTGAAACAGACACCAACCAAATAGTCATCTACAAAATAAGTAAGAGGAGCCCTACTTAAGGAAGAATTCAACACACCGAAGTTACAAAGACATAATATGTGATAAACAGTTGAATAAAACATTGTGGTTCGCAAAAGATACTCATTTGCATTTGTTTTCTGAAACCATTCATAATATGCTTTCCAATGTAGCTTGGTAGAAATTGCTTGCCGTTGTAGCGGATTCGTGACGGCCTTTACTACGATGTCCTTATACAGTTTTACCAATAGCACGTTCTTATGTAGGTAAACTTAGACTTATTTCAATATCACTACGAAGTTATCAATATATAATTGATACAAATATGCCGTTTTTCTTACAAATTTTGGGTTTGCTTACCGTAGTATCTACCAGATTTTTTCCGGTCTTCTACCAGATTTTCTCCGGTTTCACGAAGTTGTCCACGAATATTGCTTAAACCGCACTTTTTTGGAACAAGGTGTAAACATGCGTTTATAAATTACAAAATTGCGCTTCGAATAGGCCCAGTCTCGCTTAATTTAAACAAAATATTAAGTAATTACAGCCGTTTGAAATGTTGACGCGGGGTGACAATTTACCATAACACCGATGTCATTTATCACGTGGTATGACCACCTTGATTTATGTGAAGTGTATAAAGTGGTGTTTTAATGATGGTCTGTAAACCTTTAAATACGACCAAACACTCGCCACATTGTTAGAGCAGTCTTTGATGTCATTATTAAATTGTTTATAACTTTTGAACCAATACATATTTTGAAGTAAAATTTGGAACACATTTGCAAAAAATAGTGTATCTTGAGTACTAAAAATGCAAAAGTTAGATTCTTTGCTTACGATTTAAAGTATTTGACTTTGAATTAGGATTCCATGTTTTTGGTACACTCTGTAGAAATGAAGTGAATATTAATACACAAGTGAGAGAAACTGAACGATTTATATCCCATATTTTTCCTTAGCAACTTTTTTGTTGTTCAAATTCTTAATCACTTTAATCAGGACGATTCAACCCTAAGGAAATTGCAATCTGATTAAAACCAATATCTTAGTAACTATTGATTTAAGATGTGACAGACATCAGTACATTTGTAAGTCACTAGTGGGGAGCTCGGTCAAAGCGAGGGACGTTTTTCGCTACAACAAGGTATAGATATTTTGCGTTTAAAAATGAATTTATAGATTTTTTTTCTAATGACAATGAATTTGTTCTAAAAATAGACCGGGTTTAGTGTATTGACAAACCGTCGGTATTGTTATAAAATCTCGTAATTACGGCTTTATCGAAGCCGTAGTTACGAGATTTTAAAACAACATCGACGGAATACATTGATCGTGAAAAAACATTCCTCGCTTTGACCGAGTTACATGTAACCACCAGTGTAAGTGGTCATCTTCGATGACCCCGGAATATCCAATATCGGTTAGTTAAAATCTAACCCAGAGCCACCGATAAGAGGGGTGATGGCTTTTCAAAATTCAATATTTCATTTATTTTTCATCAAACCCTATGATGTGGGTACTCATTTGAAGCGTCTCATCGAGACGATTTAAATGAGTACCCACAACATGGGGTTTGGAATTGAAAATACAAAGTTAGAATGTCTTCACCCCACTTATCTGTAGCTCTGTAACCAATCAAATTTCTTGACGTATATGGTTTACCATGACAAACACATGAATCTGCACCAAAATGGTAGTTTTCGGTTTTAATCGCTTTCAGAATCTGATTTGATTTGTCAGACATAAAGGTCATTGAAGATGAACCCTAAAAGGTGCCTGTCAGATGTTTATTCAAGGTTGACATAGGATTTAATCAGATTGCTGTAGTCTTAAAAGAGGATAACACTCGATCAAACTTTTTTCTTAATTATGTAATAAATTGTTTAATTTTGTTTTCAATTACATAGAACAATACTGATCGGCACATCAAAGAGTTTATTGATATTTATCATGTTCTCCAAAGGGGGTGTCTCAAATCTGCCCACGCATGAATTTTCTTTTAATTCTGCATGGTGATAAAGGACCATATACAAGCTATGAAAATGCATTTAGTTTCTTAGATAATCCAAACTGGATTCCAAAAAGCCACCTTGACTTATTCCCACTATGACATGAAACATGGCCCCTTTTTTATGTGTCGCAAAACTTTAGTTTTGTGTATTTTCAAGATCTGTGAATTGAATTTGATCTGAGACACATAAGGCATTACATTCATACCTGAAAAGGTATTTGAGGAAATTATTTTGAATGTTTTTTATTGAATTAATCATGGAAAAATGCATATTTTCAGCAAAAATTTTGGAAAAGAGTAAAATTGAATTCCAAAGTTAAGTATGTTGGAGTCTTTGTCAAGATTCCATATCATCACAAAAACATGCTTCATATTTCCTCTTACTTTGAGCCAAATTATATAGAAATCCAAAACCGGTAACAATGTCATATAATACATATTATTGATGAAAATATGTTTTGGTCCAAAACTTGTATTCAGTAAAAATTTGATTGTGCTCCTAAAAACATTTTTATATTCAGTAAAATCAACTGTAGCATACAGTACAAACCTACAGCAATATTCATGCCCAAAAAACTCATTGGAAAAAACATAGAATTAATATAAATATTACTTATATTTACAAAATTACATGTATGGAAGCCAAGACAGACATACATGTACACATTGCAAGTTTTCTTTACTGTTTGGTCACATTGTCTATGCACCATTTTTAGTGAGACTATGACATGCAAAAAATGTCAAGCCAAATGTTATGAAATTGAAAAGACGCTTAGAACCGGTACGGTAAAGCATCAAAAGGTGCCCTTCCGGGTAACCAATACATAACCAAATATTTTTGTTCTAAGCGCCCCTATTGAACTAACATGATATGGAAGGCCCCCTATGATTCAGTAAAAGACTGTTACAGCATTAATTCTTTTCAGTTACACAGTTGAAAATGTGCTTGTTTATTTCAAAACGTGGTCCTATTTGGATAAAACAGGGTGCAATTATTTCCTCAAATAATTTTTCTGACCATAGCTTAACCTGTATTGATACACAATTTATACACATTTCAATGATGTCATATGATTAACATGTTGTTTAGCCATCAATAGCCCTTAAAAGTCACATGGGAGCTGGATTATCTGTTTCTTATGCATTACAACAGTATTTTCACTTTTGCACGATTGTCAAATGCCATCAGAGAAATCGGTGCTTTTTCTTATTTGCTTTCTCATGTTTCAAAAGATCTATAAATAACTCTTGTTGTTAGCTTTCATGAATTACGGCTGACTTGAATAATTTAAAATGATTTTTATAGAAAATTTCCTCTCTTTTTTGTAAAGTAGGTACACCTGGGACAAGATCTAATGTGACCCTGGACAAAAATATTGTAACCAACTTTGAAGTCTACCCCTTAGCAAACTTACATACAAAATTTAAAACCTCATGGCTGTGTAAAGCTTTACAAAAAGAGCTTATTTTTATTATATGAAATGTTTCCCTTTTTATGCTGCCACAGCAACAAAAGTTTATGACGAAAAGAAATTCTAATCCACAGAGTTGTACTCCTTTAACCAAAGGATACTTTTTATCAAGTTTCAAAATGATTTACAAATTAGATTGGGAGAAAAAAGATTTTTTTAGAAAATGCCAACAGACAGACAGACACACGGACAGATGACAGGAAATAACCGAAAAAATGCCTTGCATCTTGATTTATCCTCAGGTAAACTAAAATAACCAAAAAAGTAAACAAAACATTTGAAAAAAGTCATTTTTAAAAAATGGTAATTTTGTCCATTCTTGGAAATGTGCACTATTCAGGGGGAAATTCCAAAAGCAACATTTTACCGGTTTTATTTTTTCTCGATATTTCACGATAATCATAAGTATATTTGTGCGCAACTTTTACATAATTATCAAATCTTGACAAAAACTGGATCAAAGAAAATTTTTGAACAGAATTTGCTTAAAATATTTAAAAACAATGAATTTTTGGGTTACCCCCTTACATCAGTTGACATAAAACAATTTTTTGTACATAATTATATATATATGAATCAAAACAAACTCAAAATGAATGCATCAAAGACTGAATTTATCATGTTTGGTAGTCGACAACAATTGCAAAAGTGTTACACTAGATCAATTGATGTTGCAGGTGATCAAATTAAATTGCAGAATTGTATCAGGTATTTAGGTGCATTCTTGGACGAATCTCTTAACTTTAAGGAACATGTGAAAAGAAAATGCAGGGTGGCAATGTTGAACTATTTCAGAATCAAATGCATTCGGAAGTATCTGACGAAGGAAGCCACTGAGATCCTTGTGCTATAATTGGTCATTTCCCATCTGGACTACTGCAATGGAATTTTGCATGGAATCTCTCAAACTGAATTATGTAAACTACAGAGGATACAAAATATGTGCGCCAAACTTGTGTTGAACCGTAGAAAGATGGACAGTTCCAGGCAGGCTCTGTACGACTTACACTGGCTACCAATTAAGGCCAGAATAACGTTTAAAATCTTAACGTTTATGCACAAGTGCTCCACTGGACGTGCTCCGACATATTTAACGGATCTGCTTTTGGCCAAACCCAGCGGGCGTGAACTGAGATCGTCACATTCCAATGACAAATGTTATCAAGTTCCCTTTAACAACAGAAAGACGTTCAGTGACAGAAGCTTCGGCACAATAGGACCGAAACTTTGGAATAATCTTCCAGTCAGTTTGAAATCATGTGAAACAATCGAAAGTTTCAAGAAACAGTTGAAAACTCATTATTTCACAAATTTTAATTCTCTGTTTTAACCCTTGTCCGAAAGACACAATTTTGAAATGCTCGCCTTTAAACCAGTTGTAGACGACAAAATAATTACACACATAGTATATTAAGTGCAAATTATAGCATAGAAAATTTTAAGGGGAAAGGGAAATTGTTAAATATCTGCGAATTCTTCCTTCCTCTCAATATTTTCCATCATTATTCATAACCTACTTTGGACGAAAAAACCTAGTCTTACTCGGGAAAGGGTGAACAGAAAATATGACTTATCTTTTTAACACTGTGTTTTGTGTATAGATATATCGTAGGTGGGATGTCAGAATCTCGTACCTACAGCTTTTCCAATCTGTAGTTATGAGGTTTTGACCCCCATCAGCAATATATATTTAATCATTTTTGTAAAACGCCATTGAATATGAACTGTCGTAAAAATAGGCGTTTAATCAAATATAAACAGTTTAAGTTTAAGTTTATATTTGTTTCATACAGGATCACGGACTACTGGGCATTATTTTTAGAATAAATTACGCGATGAAACTAACAACCAGAACGCTTGCACACTGTTTTAATCAGGGTACCCTCTTTTTCCATGGTGAAAACTTAAAATTCCGAGAAAATTGTTTTCTGGAATGTGCGATTTGAAACATTTCATGAATATGAACCGTTATCTAGTGTACTAACTTCACGCCAAATTTCATTAAATTCCGAGCGTGGGCAGACTCCCATGTTATTTTTCCTATTCGTGAGACACCCCCTTTAGCGGTTTACATGTATGTAACACGTTTTCCACATTTTGCATTTAGAAAAAAAAAAGGTTTAGATTTTTATTTATGATTGTTGTTACGGGACTCTCCCTGGAGTGTAAACACTTTGTGTGACATTGTAGCAACAAATTTGACCATGATCAACGCATCACGGAAGATGTTGCTGACATACACGTAGATCAACCATTGGCCAACTTTCGGATTTCTGAAGAAAAAAAATACACATCTGTTTTAACAGCACGTCACAAAACTCTATATCGTACTTGTATATGTTTTGTAATGTGTCTATTTCAAACTGTTAGATTAGGGCTGTGTACATGTACATGTATGTATATGTTGTTTGTATGTGACAGGTCTTCATGTTGAAGAAAATAGAGTGTACAGTTTGTTCATTCTTTTCCAAACAACTCAATTTGCCACCAAGCTCGCTGTCGCAAGTTTTTCGATTCGATTTTAAATCTTCCCGTTGAGCTTTTTTTTTGTATTTAAATAAAATATGGTACGAGTAAAATTGGTACATTGACGTTTTGCTACCGGAGATTATGCGCAATTTAATGGTGCAGTTTTCCTTCTGTAATAGTAATAAACTTGGCTAAATGATATATTGGACCAAAACAAAAATGGTTGGAGGAAGAATCGCATCAGATTTGACCTATGACCACCGTGTTGTAAGTTGTTCGGTAAATTTGTGTTTTTTGTCCGGTGGTTTTGAGTGGTCAATCAAAGCTGGCGTCCATGGAAAAACGTGAGAGGTAGGTGTCTTAGTTTTTCGCCGATAATTTCCTTAAATGGCCGTATTTTGTCTTGATACTGAAATCCTTCTACATTTGGTCATTCTGGGCATTTTTGTTTAAAATAACCATAATTATGGAAAAGAGCACGTTGGAAACATCGAAGTTAGAGCAATAGCGTGTTTCCTAGTTCGCTGATTACTATATAATCATCCTTAAAAGGGCAACTTTCTCGCTTCGAAAAATGTTTTCCGTGTTGGGCTGTCTACGACCGAATACGATAGGATCACTATGGTACTTTGGTATCTAGAACCATGGATAGGTATACATGTCTACTGTAAAATGAAATCAGTATCAAGGTAAGATACGACCGTTCAAGAAAATTATCGACGATAAACTTACTAAGACACCTACCTCTCATGCTGTTTCGTTGTCGCCATCTTTGAATGACTGCACAAACCTAACGGACAACTTACATCACCGTGATAATGTCGGACACATTGTTTTTCAAAATGGTGGTTCTTTGTGTGTTTTTTTTTTATCAAATATTCAACCAGAAGAATCTTTGTGTAATTATTGGTGTTCAAACCTGAAATTAGCCAGGATCTGGAAAAAACGTCCTTTAAAGGGACATTTCATTCCAATTTCAATTTTTTAAAGTATGTCTTCATGCCAAGATTGGTTATTCTAATGAATATAAATACTATTAGTTTTTTAAGTTGTTGCCAATAAGCGAGAAACACGCATTTAAAGGGCGACGGTAACAGATGGTCTAATTGCAAAAAATGATTTTTTTGAAAAAATATGCAAAACTTTTGTGTTGACAACCTCGGGATGGTTAATAATATGCGATTCAGACAGAGAATGAGCCGAAATTACAAGACAGATAGCTGAATTTAGGGAGAATCCAAACCTAAATTCAACCACATCACTGATGGGGTTAGAATTATTTTGAAATTGTTGCACATGCGCATACAGCGCGGACCATGATTCAAACGAGATTTATACTTGAATTTCAATATGACGTCATCATGTATGTTGTGACGTCATTTAAGAAAGTCGCATGTCCTACTGTTTTGACCTACTTTCGATATCGCTTCTTGAATTTGGTATCAAATTGCGAAAAAATGAGTCGTTGCTTCAATAGTTTGTCGTAATCATTTAATCAGGTCATATAAAGCTTAAAAAGTGTACATTTCGTTTGTATTTGACAATTTTTGGGTCCAAATCTGGGAAATAGTAGCTTTAAAGTTGAGACATAATCGATAATTTGCATATAAATCCGAACTGTTGTCCACAACAATTTCTTCAATTTTAACACAAAAATATAAATTTCTCGTAAACGGCGCAATATTTTGGCTTGAAATTTTCAGAATTTTCACAAGGAAATATGCTCTTTAAGATAAGAATAAAAGTAAAATTTATGACAAAAAAATTCTGAAATGTCACTTTAAGGCTTTTGAGCCCATCATAGGTCCAGATCAGCCTGTGCATACACACTGTCTGATCAGAATCCATGTTGTTCTCTAATAGCTTCTTCGTGACCTGGAGCAACTTAAAGGGACATTTCATTCCAATTTCATTTTTTAAAAGTATGTCTTGATGCCAAGATCGGTTATTCTAATGAGTATAAATACTATTAGTTTTATTAGTTTTGAAGTTGTTGCCAATAAGCGAGAAACACGCATTTAAAGTTGAGACATAATCAATAAATTGCATATAAATCTGAACTGTTGTCCACAACAATTTATTCAATTTTAACACAAAAACATAAATTTCTCATAAACGGCGCAATATTTTGGCTTGAAATTTTCAGAACATTCATAAGGAAATATGCTCTTTCAGATAAAAATAGAAGAACAATTTATGACAAAAAATTCTGAAATGTCACTTTAAAGAGAGCAGTATTGATGCACATTGGACTGTATTTGACAACAGGATGATCTTGAAACTCAATTTTTAAAAATGATTTAAGGTACGTTTTTCCAGACGCCGGCTCAAATGCTTTTGTCAAAAACAAACAGTCAAAGAGACAAAGTGACAAATAAATGAAAATTATACGCATGATTCAATTCAATTGGTTGGAGTAAATATAACCGATTTCGGTTTTCCCGGTGTCATAGAAGATGACCCCTAACTGGTGCCGGTCAGATTTTACTGTAAGTTAACACCGTTTACCGTAACTATAATCAGATTCAAGACTATGTACTCGCATAGCCAAACAAGGGCCGATTGCGATTGGTATTATGGCTCGCACCATCGTTGGCTATCGCCCCAATCGAACACCAATAGTGCGAACTATGGCTCCATTACGCCACTTGGAACTCCTCGGATAAGCAACGGACGAGTTAGTGTCAAGTAAACAAAGATTTTGATTGGCTGACATAAAACGGGGGAGATGAATCTAATAGACAGAACAGCGCTGGTTCCAAACAATGCCGCGAGCCATTATGCCAATCGAAGTCGGCCTAGGTAATTCATCGATGAAAAAAAAAAAAAAAAAAAAAAAAAAAAAAAAACCTTTCTATCTTTGCTACCTAACTCGCCTTCGTTTGTATTCTACCTTGATGGATTTAGTCCGAATTTCTTGATACCGCGATACGCCGCCCAACGGTTGTCCTGCTGGTTGTAATGGAGAAGCAACCAATCAAACGCCGCGTTCTGAACATTTTTGACGTTATTTCGTCCATTATTGATGTCGTCATTAGCGGGCGTTTTCTTCTTCGTTCTGCGCCACACGGACGAGATAAAATTTAGCTGCTTTTTCGTTCGATTGTTCGCAAGTATAGTAGTTCTTCTAATGAAAATTGTAACATGTGGTCTTTTGCAGTAACGTTTTAAAGCCATAATTTGCACATAATATGGTAATGAAAATACTAAGGAATTAGGATTATGGTTATTGTCAGCCCTAACGTTTTCCAAGAATATTTTGTTGATTGGCACAGAGTTAATCTCACAAAATTCATAACATTTTTGTTGATTGCAATGCATTGCACTTAAATTAATGTAAAATACCCGTAATATGGCCATTTTGAAATCGGATTTTTCCGAGAGGCGTCGTTATGTATCCGAACCTATTCGGGCGCGGTCGTAAACATTCGGCGGTGGTTTCGACTTCGCCCGAATAATTCCGACGTCGCCCGAATCTCATTAGGGGTGGACTACCTTAATCTGAGACAACTTTATCTTCGCCGGCAAAGTCCGTAATTAGTATAGCGTCTAATGAAAATTTCGCCGATGTGATATCATTTTAGAGCCATGCAGATGCTCCGGGTTATTTCGGTTGAATTTGGGCCTTCCTAAAATATTTTTTCGTTGTAAATCAATGTTAATTCATCCGACTTTTCTTTATTGTATTTCGTTGTTTTCTCAACGATAACCTCGTAACTGCAGCTTAAAACAAGCTGCATTTACGAGGTTTTCGTTGAAAAGCGACGATATACCACAAGGAAGTTAATTACTTTTTTGATTTCGTAGAAGAAAGAGGTCAAACATTGTGAAGATCGCCATTATTTACAAACCAGAATATCGAATGAAGATAGATATAGAAGACAGGTAGATTTTTATTTTTTCATCAATGTAAAATTTCAAATGTTATATTCCTAAATATCAACCGATGTCCTGCGCAATGGGTAGATTCGGATACCAATTTCCCAAGAATCATTCTGACAATTGACAAGTTATTTGTATAATGTCTGCGAGACTTCTGTGTGATATTGGCAGTTGTTGAGTCGCATTGAGTGTTGTCTTTTAAGCATTACCAACAAGAGCTGGTTTTGACGTCCCTATTTATAGGAAAAGGATTCGGAAAAACTTGATGGAAAATAAGAAAAAGCTGATATTCAACATGTTCGCCTTTAACAGAGAAATGGTTGAAAGCGGGGTTGTTTTTTAAACATGTAACTTGTACACAACTTTTGCAATGCACAAAATTATTAACAAACTAGACCTTTCGGTGGTATGGTTATTTTCTTCTGATGAACAAAATATGATTGATAAAAATTAATCCTCCCTTAACAAATCGTTTTTCGATATATCTAATCTTGCGATATTTTCTTCTTTTCTCTCAAAGCTTTCCATGAGGACATTGTAGTAAAGGGCCTACACGTGTTGAATTTTAATCTAAATCATAAAACGTAGTACGTTGAAATATCCGTACAATAAACAATTTACTATATGGTATTCTGTTTTGTATGGATTTTGTCTTTAAATTTAAGTTTTAAAAGACGGAAGTGATTAAAATAAACAAATCCGTAACCCTTTACATATTCAGATCCGTCCTTTAAAAAAAAAATAAGTCGAGTTATCCTCTTCCCGTCTATAACGAATCTCGCTTATAAATAACGCCTATATCCGGGGTTCACTGCATATGCTAGAAATCCTATTAAACGATACACAAGCGGTGTGGGGAATATTATGACACAATACTTTTCGATATTTTTTAATAATTCTGTTTTTTAAATGACCGATTAGAAAAAAGAGAGCTTAAAACAGAGAAGGCGGGTAAACGCCAATGATTCGCTGAATGCAAAGGATCTTATGAACCGCACCTGATAAAAAGTAATTGACGACCGACCAAAATTGTGCTTAGTCATCATTTTTTTTAATCAGTTTTTGTTTTAAACATGTAATATTTCCAGCAAGTCCTGGAGTTTTTCGCCCGGTCTATTCAAAGCTTAAAAAAAGAGAAAAAAATCGGCCATGTATCTAAGTCGACGATATTAAACATCCTTGTACGGCCATTGAAATAGATTATCAATAAATATTCATTATTGATATACATACGTTCTTGAACCCTTGTGCAAACACACTTTTGTTTTCTTTTCTCTATTCAAAACAGCTTTGAAAAGCCATTTACCAGCACTTTCTCATTTTCTATATTTGCTTTCTATGAAAACTAGAAATCCTTTCCACCTGTGTAACATTTTATTTTGTCGTCTGAACGAACTGTCAATTAGGACAAATGAAGAAATTGTCGTTTGTGAAAAGGTTAAAACTATTTATTTTTTTGGCATATAGAGTTTGTATAATGATTTATTCTTAAAATCTTTACCTTTTTGACTCACCACAACACATATGCAATTGGTCCAAACTAACAGGAAGGATTTGGATAAAACAAGATTAATGTTGCAAAAACACAACTAATTTGAATTGAATGAAAACCATTGAGAGAAGTTGGGAAAAAATCTCTTAGTATAAAGCAATTTCTTATTTTCCTTTGATGTTTTCATAGCTATCCTAATTGGTAGGTCAACACTTTGTAGGGAAATAATGAAGGGCTTAGTGAGTGTTTAATAATAATAATAATAATAACATCTTTATTTATCGAATGTAACTTATAAAGACAGTATAATGATTAGCTTTTTTACAATAAGGCCTTCGGAAAACAAATATTGCCTAAAAGTAAAGTAAAAAAGTAAAAGTGGTTTATAGTCTCAAACCTCAACCCTTACCATGATTTCAAAATTTTTAGACTTGCCAAAATTCGAACGATAACAGGCGGTTAATGCAATGCTATCGAATGCGGCAAATTTAAACATTGTGACAAAATAACATAAGGAAATTCGTTGGTTATCAACATTTTCTTCTCAGTCATATTAAGATAGTTTCTCTACTGATGACGCTAAGACCAGGGAATGCGTTTAGAAAGGGCAGGTAACACATTTACTTTGTGATCACATACATTCTCACATTCAATTACCATTTTAAAACATTCTTAACATAAATTAACGAAATAACAAATCAGTGTTTGCCAAACAATAGAAGGAAAATCAATTTATTGTTAAACCGAAGTGACCGTGCGCTATGAATATTTATAAACAAACGTAATCGTCTGCAATATTGACAATAATGAGCGCAAGGTTACTTCGGTTCAATAATACGTATTAGATAGAGGCTGTATAGTAAATTCTACGCGAAGTAAACATTCAAAAGCGCGTAGCGCATAGAATGTTCATATCGTGCAGAATCTTCTATACATGCTCTATCTGACTTGGTGTTCGCTAGCGGTTCATTGGAGACGGGGCGTGGCTATGTATAGACGTCACATACGAGGGTTGTTCGGAAAGTTTTGAGACAACATTGATTAACAATTCAAAACAAGACATATTCACACATTTTTTTATATACGTTTTTTTTGTAATCTTTAATCTATACCAATAAGAAATTTCATGTAAATTATACGCCGTCTTCACATAAAACATGGATATCAAAAATAGCTACTGAAATACAGGCGGCGCACGCCGTCGCACAGGAACGTCACGTCATTTGACTATAGCGGAAATGTAGTTATTTTTCAAAGCACCATTCCTCATACTGAATGCATTTTTCATATATCCCTGCCCATCTACTTAATACCCCAAATACAAGTCACATAAAAACGGTAATACAATCTTCCATACAAGGATACGTAGTTGTTGTAAGTTGATGCGGCCATATTCGTCGATAGAACGTCGCGTACATCTAATTTTTCCATCAATGACGAAAGGTGGCAGCATCTCTCTTTACCCTCAGATGAGGTCCTTGCCTCCCGAAACTCATTGTGTTAGCGTTAGAAAAGTGAACATCTACATTTCTGTCCTTTAATGACATCTTCCGAAAATACTTTGTTTGGATTTGTGATTTTCTGACACTCACGGAAAACGATCTTGGAAATTAGCTGTTCTGCCTTTGACGGCGTCGCCAAAGAATGCAATCCTGCCACCGATAAGATGAAATTTTGTCAAGTTGCGTTGCCAAATCCAACAGACAAATAATGTCATGAATCATAAATGATGTTAAATCTGTTATATCAAAGTTTCCCACGAAAATAGTGTATTTATACCAACATAATAAAACAATATTCTTATTTGCGAACAGTGCGCTGGCCACATGATGACTGCGTTGCTATGGTTACTACTAGCAGCAACTCATTAATCCAAATCGCAGAAAAATACCTTTAAACTCGTTTTGTTTTAAAATTTGTGTAAAATTAAAATTAATGAGAAATTCACAAAAATAATGATAAAATGATGTTTGTCTCAAAACTTGCCGAACTAAACAGCTTGTTTATGCGAAATATAGCGGTGAAATTTGAAAATACACTGCAATTTCATTGGTCCAAAAAGTAGGTCGAACACTAAACATACATGTAGCAAGCAGATGCATCGAGTCAGTTGATTGGCATCGATGAGACATCATCGCAGCCAATAGAAACGCTTTTAAAACAAGACACCAAGAAAAGAGGACGAAATTCGCCAAAGATGAATACAGAAACGACGTTACGTCGTGGATTTCACCCTTGGCTTGCCAAATTAATCAGCAACCCACTGCCCACCACTGCCAGCAACCCACTGTCGGAATCCGCGAATGACTAAATGCAGTTTGATACATTACTTTCGGCTATGAAGAAGCTATTTAAGATAGAATAACCGTAATTTTGAAATTCATAAAGCATCAACTTTTTTCGAGCGGCGTCATTACGTATCCTAACCTATTCGGGTGCGGTCGTAAACATTCGGCGGTGGAAAGTTCTACCGCTGTATGCTTTCGACGTCGCTCGAATAATTCCGACGTCGCGCGAATCTCATCAGGACAAGACAACCTTAACATCAATATTGACGAGAATGTGTGTATACATAAACTTATCACCATTCGGGTGCTAAAAAAAGGAAATTCCTCAAAGCCAGTAATTTCTCTCTTTTGCCTTCTATAATATCCAATACTCGTTTCAAAATACTTGTAATGTCCTTTTTCTATTGATGATAGGATAGGGCTTGATTTTCACTTCGACTTCAGCAGTAATTCGACTTAATCGAGGCCGACATAACGAGTGTTACAAGTGATAAAAAATAATTACTATAAATCATTTATATCTCTGTCTTCCTATTTTGTAGGTCCATAGATCTCTTCCACCATCAATATGGCCTCCGGTGACGATTTTTATCTGTTAGTTGCTGCCATAGATTTCGGCACGGCATATTCCGGCTACGCTTTCTCCAGTACTGAACAGTATAAAAGAGATCCCCTCAAGGTAAAACTAAATGGCTCAGCGGTATAGCTCATGATAAATAACCTGGCAGAGCATCTCTAACAAATGGCTAGAGATGCTCTGCCATGTCATTTATGGTGAGCTACACAGATCTAATATGAAATGCGTTACCTTGTGATTGTGGGTTCGGGTCTCAACCCTTTCCCAAACAACGCGTTTTGGGGTGATCAAAATAAAAAGCTGCTACAGACGACAAAATGGATGTTGATAAGTAAAGGGTTTGTGTAAAATATAGCATGGAAATATTGAGGCAAAATGAGAAAATGCTGACTATCAGCATTTTCCTCCTTTGTCTCATTGTTTTTCAAGCCCTTTTGTATAAGATATTTCAAAACTAAATCTTGTTTTGGAAAAGGTTATATCAACTCAAAAATGTTTGTAATTGACGAGACTTTAACCTATTACCACACAGTCGTGCCTTTGGACACCCTTCAAGTTCAAAGCTTTGGAAAACATTGTGTAAAATGAAGAAATTGCTTGTAAGAAGCAATTTCTTCATTTACCACATTGTTTTTCTACACAAAAACATCCAAAAATTTTAGATTTTAATCACTACAAATTGTCGTCTGCAACATCTTTGAATTTGGATCACCCTAAAATTTTGTTGTTTGGTAATGGGTTAAATCAGAATCATGTACAAGTATAGAAAGCACACTTTAAAGAATCAGAAATATAAGTACCTTATGATCTACCATCGAAATATCCCGGTTGCAACTCACTTTCTTCAGACTCGTATCCTGCCTGCGATATATCATTGCCTTTCTTGCAAACTTTCTACTGCTTCTGCTACTGCTTTGATAAAGTTGTAGTACCGCGTCGTTTAAAAGAAAAGCGACACCATTTGATTATGAATATAGAAGTGAGATGCAAGAATGAGAAATGAACTATTATTTTGATACTCATCACATAATTATGGTACTACCAACCCTTAATTCGAGGGACTTCGTTAATTGCATATGATCTTAAAGATCCAGATTCCATTTCGCAAACTAAACTGACACTGTTTAAAAACGCAAAAGACATATTCATTAACCATTCCTTTCGTGCAGCCTCAATTGGCACCATGGTATTTAGGGACATTCATGAGTTAATGTATACCCGTCACATCATACCAATTTTGTCGCGTCTTCTGTAAACCACCCATCACAAAATGCTTATGTGTCTCGTGCATTCGGACAATGTCTAAAATCACTAAGATGTTTTGTGTGCAATCTGCCACATTGATTTACTCATCGGAAACACACAAAAACTACGGATAATTTTCGTATGCGAAATGCTGAGGCTTATTTTTGCATAAAGGAACCGAGTTTTGGGGCTCTTGGTCAGCGATGCTTTGCAGATGGAGATAGCTAGACGCTTTAATGTCGCCGACTCGACTGGTCCAAGGTTAGTGAGACGTGTAAACGACACATGAACGCATGTAGACCGCCCTCGTCATTGTCAGCTGTGTGTACCCACTGTACGTCAAGACAATTGTATACGTAAACGTCACTTACGCAACAGATTTGTGACGGCTCAGTCTACAGCAATTTTTTTTAATGCTATAGTTGGTAAGCGCGGGCGACCTATACATCGTGACACGGTGATAAATCGTCTGCGAGAACATGGAATTTGCTGTCGTCCTCCTGCTCGATACCAGGCTTTGGCCCAACGTCATCGCCTTCAGAGGCAGCGCATAAACGGACGTCCACTCAGAAATTATTCGTGTCAAGTCACTTTATTCCCTGTTAAGTTAAAATCGTTATGTTACAATTACACAAGGATATACATCGGTTATGTCGTTGACATCATCTGTTAAAGTGCTTTGGGCGTTTTTAAATCGTGCCAGTTTACATTCGGTGGGCAACACCTCAAATGGGTATTTGTCGTAAGCATTTTTAGATTTAAGAAGTTTTAAAACTGCTTAAAGGGGCTCATGCTAGAATTTTTATGCTTCCGAACTATTCAGGAACTCATATTTCTACCTGGAAAAAATTTACAATGCATAAAAACCTCAATCACGGTGAGTAACCATCTTTCCTTTGCTAAAGATCAATCCTTCACAAATGTGTTAACAGATTCTATTTTTACTTCAAAACGAGACAAGGTCAAAGTCAACGAGACACACACCCGCGGTATTTCCATAGAACACACCGCACAACTGGCTGCGTCGAAGACAGACGATAGTCAGCTATTGTTTGGAAATACGGCTTCAAATTTGGAAGGTATATCGTTGAATGATTAAACTTTATTCGTGTACAAGTTCAACTGGCATATATTGAGAGATATGCGAAATATTCGAGCACGAGGTAACTTTTCATAACTTTTTGTAGGATACCTCCGAAGTAATTAATGACTATGACCTTATTTGCGAGGGATACACGGAAAGGTTTATTTTGTAGAAGTACTGAACACTTACACGCGTATTTATCAACTATAGAATACCATAGATCGTTTCGTTTATTGATAAAAAGTAAATTAATTTGACCTACTGTGCACCTGATATCAAATGCCGAATATGTCTTCGCTGACTCTCGTCTGTCTTTGACGCAGCCGATTGTAAGGTGTATTGAATCTCGCTGAGCACAGATGACGTACCTCTGACGTAATTGCTGATTGAAGGTTTGGCAGATGTAACCGTTAAAAATAAAAACAAGGACAATAAAAATGGGACGCACCTTATTCATTGACTCGGATTTGTATACATAATAGAGCTCGATGCCTGCTATCGCTGGACATAAATCTACCTATTCAGGTTGGTAAATTCATAATACTGACATCAAAAAGAAACGCACGCTCCAAAGAAATTTGTCGTTATTTTCCTTATTCCAAGTACGACATTAGTGAAATGTACGAGGGTGGTCCCAATAAATCGTGGACACTTTAGATAACTTGTCCTATTAACGTTGCACAATGTTTATTTTCCATATGCACATTGTTTGTCCATTTTTGAATTAATTTTCATTCATTAGCTGTTCATATATTTCCTTTATATCCAGTTTTACTTTTATGCGCATTATGGTTGTGCGGCGCACGTAAAAAATACTGCCTTTCCCGCTTGTCGTTAACTGTCGCGATAAAAAAATCGTTTCTATTTTCAGTCAAAAAAGTTACACAGCCTCATCGAGTAAATTATGTTTTGTTATTGTGCCAATTTTCAAAGCATTGACGTTATTCGTTTTCCAACTAAGATGTTTTAAAAGAAACTGAATAACAATTTCATTGACGTAAAATACGACGTTGCTGGAAATTGCGGCGCACCGTAAAATTGTCCGTTCTTCGGTGTGGAGAGCAGTATGACACCTTGAACCTTTAATGAAGATGAAACGAATAAAAATACATAGCCACGTGTTTATAGCACATTTACGGACATTTTTTTGAAAGTCTTAAGAAGGCAGTTCAATATTGCCCCCGGAGAAGGCCGAGATTTTGTAGAAAAACGGGCGTGAGATAGTAAAAAGAAGTCACTGATTAAGATAAACGGTAAACGCACACTAGTATGGCGAATAAAACGGACTTTGAGTTCAAAAATACATTTGATTCAAGTAATTCCTTATTTATTGATTTCAAAAATACTCAAAAAATTGAGAGTATCTGGGGTATAGGTACAAAGTTTAATCATAAGACAAGAAAATGCCGTTCGCTTTCCCGTTAAAATGTGACGTTTTTACAACTTGACGTTGTGGCGTGCGCCGCGGATCGGTGCATGCCTTTGCAAACAATTCTTTATGTTTAGTATAAGGTAAGCATTTAACTTGAATTTTTGTCAAAGTCACGTCAAAAGGTGTCGGCTTAAGCTATGGAAAAAATAGAAATATCTATCCAGTGTTTTTTTTTTATTTATCGAAATTGTCTACAATTTATGGGGACAACCCTCGTATACTGTATATAAACATTTGACCGACAATTACGGCAAATAAAAGATTATGCGTTTCTATTCATCAAGAAGTCCATTTCTGGTGACAAGTCACGTTTTCTACGTGCGCGTTGTGCATGAATATCGCGTGATGAAATTGGTCACATTTTACACAGTAACACGTGTTAGTGGATAGACAATTTTAAAGATTTTCTGATGAAACATCCGGATTGAAGGAAACCAAGGCTAAAGTCTGAAAAGGGGGCTCGTAATATGGATATTTCTTGAATGCGAGGCATGCACAAACAAGTCGCAAGACAGTAAAACTTATTGTATTTCTCGATTCGGTGTCTTGATCGACGCGTTAGAGATCCGCAAACGTTTATCGATCGGCCACGTTCACCTAAACCTCTTGTATCACCTGTAAAACAGGATAATTCCTCACTTTAACGTCATGTACGTTTCAGGTTTGTGACGTTGGGATCAACGTTGTGTGGAGTAGTGGGTAACTGTGGGGCCAAATAAGTGTTTATGGTAACGGATGTTGTTGAAAGTAATGTTTGAAAGAAACTCACTGTTCAGAAAATAGAGCTCGTAAATTAGCCTTTTCGAATACGGGAAACCCAAAAAACAAGCCACCGGATGTTTTGACGCATTGCATTGCACGATTAGGCATCATGATCGACAAATGAGACTAACATAAACATTTGCCAATCGGCAAAATTCACCTAGACCTCGTGTAATGCCTGTAAAACAAGATATTTCCTCACGTTAACGTCATGAACGTTTCAGGTTTGAGACATTGAAAGCGACGTCGAGTTTAGTATTCACTAACTGTGATCGCCAAATAAGACGTTTTACGGTACCTGTAGTTGCGCAAGTAAAGTTTGAACCATGCGCTACTATTTTTAAAATGAAAATTCTGATACCGCTCTGTTTAAATGCGTCATTTTTTCAAAACTGTAGCAGTTTGATAATTTGTTACCATCATTTTTAACAACAAATATTCAAATTTACAGATGGCAATAAGTTTTTGTAATTTCAAATCAGATTTACTGAAAAATCTGACACTTATTAGGACTGATGCGTTTCTTTTTGACGTCAGTATTTCTGGTTTGTAATTTTGTGCAATTTGTACTTTCGACAGCCTAGCACAATCTCCTTTAAATGCTGCGAAACACATTTAAGGTAATTTTGAAATTGCTTACACCATATGTAATGTTTATAATGAATATTCTTTTGACTGGCAGGTATCAGCGAACACATGGCAAGCTGGTAAGTTACTGTCAATGAAGACCACCACCTGCATTTTGTTTGACGACAAGAAAAAGTTCCATTCATTTGGCTATGTGGCTGAGGACAAATATTCCGAACTGGCAGCTGATGGCATACATGGGAAATGGTACTTCTTCAAACGATTCAAAATGGAGCTATTCGATAAAATGGTAAGTTTAGAAGTATATTAAGAACAAAACAGTGAGTGGGGATCTGGAAAAAAACCTTCATCACATAAGCTTGAGAAAACCCTGAATTCAAACCGTCAATACAATGATTATACATTACGTGAAGCAACTGTGAGATAACACAACGAATACTGATCTGGCTGCACATGTTGCCATAATACACAAGACTGCACCAAGAACTGACACAATTTAATTTAGATACAAAAGAGTCATTGTGTGGTAATGGGTTAATATACATGTTTAGTTGGTCTTTATTACCATAAGGACCTATTTTGCAGATTCCCGCTCATTTTACGTAAGGTAATCATAAATGCTCATGATACCATATATTGAGAAATCAAACATAGACTCATTTACTTTACGAATTAAAAAGAAAGGCTTCATAAACATCAACAATCTTCTAAATTTTATCAGCAACAATTTATCAACCTTTCGTTCTTCATAGTCTGTAAAAGTCACTAAGAAAAGTATGGACGATATTTTGTTTTCTGTATTGCAGAAACTGAAGAGAAGGTTCATGTTAGAGGAAGAGATGGGTAAGAACATGCCGGCAATAGAAGTATTTTCCGCTTCTATAAAGTTTATGAAGGACAATGTACTAGAGCTATGTGGCAAACAACTCTCCGATATCAACGTTAAGGACGTACGCTGGGTGTTGACTGTACCGGCTATCTGGAACGATTCTTCTAAACAATTTATGAGGGAAGCCGCTGAAAAGGTTGGTTGATTCACTTGCATTTTCAAAAGAAATCAAAATTACATTACGATCCATCTTCAGGCCGCAGAAATAGTTGAAGTGCATCTGGGGCCGTATTCTGAATAGGGTTTCTATATCAAAATTACAATACATCTGATTGGACGAGACGTATGTCCAATCTAAAAAAAGTATATTTGTTATGCTATGAAAAAATCCATAAAAATGCCATGTTTTTATTAGATGACAGAATACGAAATGTTTTTCAGTCATTGTTTCTTTCATTTGTATGTTACCAAAACCAAATCGTATACTTGTCTGTTCCGAATTCTCTACCAAATCTGTTTTATACATGTTAGCCCGTCGAAGACGGAAAGTATTATGGGATCACCCGAGCCGTCCGGATGACATCCACATCTTTGTCCGGAACATAATTTTGTCACCTTCAGTCCGATTCATTTCAAACTTCAAACTTCAAACTCAGTAATAATATTCATCACATGGTTACAGAGTTCAGTGCGCAAGAACCGTTACTCTACTTTTGTAGTTTCTGACTTTCCTTGTCCGACATCATGTACTGTGCATTGAGGATCTTGTGACAGTTTGACACCTTGGCTCTAAATATATAGGTATATCCATATACAGGCAGGTATAGACGGAACAAAGCTCTTGATCGCATTGGAGCCAGAGGCTGCTTCACTTTGTTGTCAGAAGCTAGACCTAAATACAAGCCAGACGACCAAGGGTATGGCGCCGTTTGCTGCAGGAGAGAAATATGTCATATTTGATGCCGGTGGTAAGTGTACTTGGGATTATATTTGTATCAACATACTCCTATGACCTTTATGTTTTCACTTTCAAATGAAAAAATACAAAATTAATGTACATATGAAAAGTGTCCACTGGCATTCGCAAATATATTCTTTACATATGATATTCAATTTGCCTTTTACTTCAAATCCGCATTCAAGGAAGAAAAATGATAAAGGGTAACATATAATTTCTAATTTTGAAAAGAATTGTCCCTAGAGCTCGATTATCGAAACAATAAAAGGACTTTGTTTATTATAGTGCCATTTAAGGGTCAGTCACTTTTAACTTATGAGACACTTTCTTCTGATAGCACAGTGTCTCCTGATTCAGCAATCGTGATGTTGTGCGTCTTGTAAGTAACCATCCTTTAAATATGTAAAAATGTACACCGTGAACAATATGTATTTTTAAGAAAGTTTCGAATTTTCTGTCTGTTCTGTGTTTCAGGTGGGACAATCGACATTACCGTCCATCAAGTCCAACATGGTGGCTGGTTGAAGGAGCTCTATAAGGCGACGGGCGGTAACTGGGGTGGCATCTATGTCGACAAGGCCTTCCGCAACCTGATAGCTGATATTGTCGGTAATGACGTTATTGACAACTTCCAAGCAAACAATATGGAAGATTATCTAGAGCTGTTCCGGGAATTCGAGAATAACAAGAGGAGATTTAGTAACAACATGACTGGTAGAATTAATTTACGAGTACCCAATGCACTGAACAACGATTTCAAAGACGCGAGAGGTAAAGACATCAAAGATGAGTTGGAATCCCGCCCTGAATACAAGGGGAATGTCTCTTGGATAGCTGATAAATTGTCCATACAACCTAGCATTGCGAAAAGTCTGTTTAAAGACGCAGTGTCTAGCATTACCAAACATCTACATGGGTTATTCAAGGAGCAGATAATCCAGGATGTATCTACCATCTTAATGGTCGGAGGATTCTCCGAGTCGCCCATGCTGCAAGACATAATGAGGGAAACGTTTCCAGACAAGAAGGTCATTATACCCAACGATCCGGGGCTCGCCGTCCTGAAAGGTGCTGTCATATTCGGTCATGATCCCTCTGCAATTAAGGAGAGAAGATGCAAGCACACATACGGCATCCAGACTTCGATACCATTTGACCCGAAGAAGCACCCTGAAGGTCGAAAGTTTCAAGACGATACGGGCGAGTTTTACTGTAGCGGCATATTCGACCGTCACGTCCAGATAGGTCAGCCAGTACTGTATGGAGAGAGTCAGTATACTGGCTGTTACTCGCCTACCAGGAAGGACCAGAAGACGCTTACTTTTGTTGTGTACGCTTCGTCAGAGGAGAACCCTACATATGTGACAGATGCTAGCTGCACACCGGTAGGTAAACTGGATATTGATATAAGCGGATCTGGCATGATAAGAGCAGCGGAAGTAGAAATGTTCTTCAGCGGGACCGAAATAGAGGTACGGGCCACACAAGTTGGTACTAAAAATAAAGTACAGGCGAAATTTGAGTTTCTTGAATAAATAAAGCATGATTTAAGCCGTCATTCAATGAGACTATAAATGTTAGTTATTGAATATTTGATGATTGATTTAGAGACTTTTAGAGACATTTTATTTCCGTTTCATTTTTAAAAGTTTGTTTTGATGCCAAAATTTATCATTCTTATGCGTTTGAATGCTACCAGTTTTCTTTAATTGTTACTGATGAGCCAGAGAAACGCTTTTGAAGTTGAGACAGGAATGACTATTTCCATTTACAAAGTGAGCTGTGGTTAACTAAAATTGATTGGATTTTAAGGGAAAATATATATATTCCTCGTAAACGGCGCTAGAGATCTACTTTGGCTTGTTTTCAGAATGTTCATGAGAAAATATACTGTTGGAGATGAAAATAAAAGGAAAATTTGAGGAAATATTTCTCATTTAAGAAATGGCATGATTTTGTTCCATGTATACTGACCGTATCGAATATAAATGTGGGAAAACTATTGAAAATATTTTGTAAACAACATCATCTCTGGATATAACGACAAAAAAGTGGAAATGATATTTAATAACAATTTTGAAAGTGCTGTTGTGTGAATTCCGTTTTCTACATTGTTTTCTATGTATAGACTTTTTACGGCGTTATTCCCGAAACATTTTTTAAAAATCTATTCTGGAAAATAATTTTCTAAGAATTTTAAGATTTTTGCTTAAAAAAGGGGGGATATCCGAACTTAAAGAGGCCAAATACACCCAGCTTTGTTGTAATCGAGCCAAATTGTCCCCAAAAATAATGTCTAATAATTTCTCATCGTGTATAAACCAGAAAAGTATATATTACTCAACAAAAAACAATTTTCTAAAATATTTTGTATGACCTCATTGCCATTTTTTTTAGTTTTTAAATATTTCGACCAAATTCAGGTCTTAATTTCACATAGTTTCAGTTTTTGTCAACCTATGAAATTTACATTTAAATTGCCCTTATATATGTCCATGCTTATGGTAAAATATGAAGACAAAATAAAACCGGTAACAGTGTTGTTTTTTAATTTAAGTGTATAGGATCCAGATTTCTAAGAATGTAAAATCTAAGATTTTACTTAATTGTTTTCATATACATTTGTAAATAACTCTTTATGCTTTGTTGTGTCTTTATTTAACATAACCAATTTATGCATGGCATTAATTTGAGAATTTTTCACGCAAAAACATGATTTTAAAGAATAATGGGCACATTGTCGTACCCCACCCACCAATAATATAATGGAAGAAAAAATCCCAAACAGCGGAGTAAATTATAAAATGTGGGGATGAAAAATAAAGGAGATGCATAATGTTACATATTTAATCTATTATGTCACCCTTTTTACCTTTTCTTTGAAGCTTATCAGCACTTAGACTACCCGTTTCTTCTTCTGGTTACAGTGCTGGGCCCTTATAAGAGCATTTTCGCCCTGTTATTTAAAATACAAACTTTTTTTTCTTTACTACACTGCTCAAGAAAATATAAAGAACACAAAAGCAGTTTTTATGGTACATTAATTGTGCCTTTCAACGCAAAATTGCTAATATTTCTATTGTAATGATGAACTAGCCACTGTTTTGTTGACATATTCACTTTTTGATAATCTCAGATTTGAGAAGACCATGCACCATTTTCGCATGTTTGTATCAACAATATTGATACAAAAATGTTGTACGATGACTCCTCTTGCTATTTTGAGTTAAAATTGGGGACTGATATCAATACTATGTAGGCAATACTGAGTTTTTGCTAGATGGGTACCGTTAAAATCCGGGAGCATTTTAAGGTGCCGTTGTTCACAATTCTCATTATTTGACAATGTTACCGGTTTTACCACTTTCAAATTTTCACCACATTTTGCACACGACTAGGAGACATATATGGCTAACCCTTCTGTCAATTTCATAGGTTGACAAAGACGGGACCATACAAATAAAATTATCTGAATTGAAGGTTTTGAAAATTTCTCGGCTGTTTTTCTGACAATTCCTGACCAAATAAATTTCTGATAATTTTTTTTTGCATGTTGTTATCAACATTGTTGGTACCAAAATGTTCTTCAATGACCCCTCTTGCTATTTTGATTTAAAATTTGGGTCTGATATCAAAACTAGGTAAGCAAAATTAGGCTTTTGCTAGACGGGTACCATTGAAATCCGGGAGCATTTTAAGGTGCTGTTGTTCACAATTTATTTAATTTGACAATGTTACCGGTTTCAAATTTTCACCAAAGTTTGCATGCAAATGAATAACATATATGGCCAACTTTCTTATTAATTACATAAGTTGACAAAGACGGAGACATACAAAAAAGTTTGATTGAATGTTAGGTTTCATATAGTTTTATGGGTTGTTTTTCTGTCAATTTCTGACTAAATAGATTTCTGAGAAATTATGTGACATGCTGCTATTAAAAATATTGATCTGAAAATGTTCTTCATGTTCTACAATAACTCTTCTTGCTATTCTGATTCAAAATTTGGGACTGGTATCAAGACTAGGTTAGCAACATTGGGCTTTTGCTAGACGGGAACCATTGAAATCCGGGAGCATCTTTAGGTGCCATTGTTCACAATTCTCATTATTTGACAACGTTACCGGTTTAAAATTTTCACCAAATTCTGCTTACAAAAAGGGGACATATATGGCCAATTTTCTTATCGATTTCATAGGTTGACAAAGACGGGAACATACAAAAAATTGATAGAATTTTAGGTTCGGCTATTTTTCGGAATAAATAAGTTTCTGAGAATTTTTTGTTCGTGTTGGTGTCAACAATGTTGGTGCCAAAATGTTCTACAATGCCTCCTCTTGCTATTACGGTTTAGAATTTGGGACTGATATCAAAACTAGGTAAGCAAAATTGAGCTTTTGCTAGACGGGAACCATTAAAATCCGGGAGCATCTTAAGGTGTCGCTGTTCACAATTCTCATTATTTGACAATGTTACCGGTTTCAAATTTTCACCAAATTTTGCATACAAACAGGGGACATATATGGGCAATTTTCCTATCGATTTCATAGGTCGACAAAGAGGGGAACACACAAAAGAATTTATACAGTTTTATGTTTTGAAAATTTCTTGGCTATTTTTCTGACAATTTCAGACTAAATAAATTTCTGAGAATTTTTTGGTTCTTGTTTATATCAACAATATTGTACCAAAATGTTAAAATTTGGGACAGATATCAAAACTAGGTAAGCAAAATTGGGCTTTTGCTAGACAGGTACTTTTGAAATCCGGGAGCATCTTAAGGTGCCGTTGTTCACAATTCTCATTATTTGACAATGTTACCGGCTATAAATTTTCACCAAATTTTGCATACAAATAGGGGACATATATGGCCAACTTTCCTTTCAATTTCATATGTTGACAAAGACGGGAACATACAAAAAATTGATAGATTTTTAGGTATTGAAAATTTCTCGGCTTTTTTTCTGGCAATTTCTGACTTAATTAATTTCTAAGAATTTTTTGCGCATGTTGGTACCAACAGTATTGGTATCAAACGTTTCTGCAATGACTCCCCTTGCTATTTTAATTAAAACTAGTGGATTTATACCAAAACTAAATAGCCAACATTAAGTTGTTTTAAGACGGGTATCAATGAAAATCGGGAACATTTTAAGGTGCCGCGTATAGGCCTATATGCACTCAATGAGTAAAAGGAATATATTTTTGTAGTTCGTAGGTCAGAGGCATTCTTTGAGTAAAGTTACATGAAAATCTGTGCGTGGGCGCAAATGACCCCCCCCTTTTTTATGTGTAGCTGCATGATTAATCTTCATCATTTTTCCGAGTGTCATACAGACTAATGTTAACGCTTTGTCAAAACAAGCACCTCACATGAGAAGACTTGGGAAATTGTGAGGCAAAAAACGTCAACCACGACTTCCCGTTATTAAGTAGTGTGCTCTTTGGTACGATTATTGTCAACGCAGATTTTGTTTTCTGTGTGCGTTCATGAATTTGAAGAGTCCATTTTTTATGTTTGGAAAATTGGTTTCTCATGTTTTGTGTATTACTATATGTACTCGTATATATCAACAGTACGGACTGAACACTTCAACATCATCAACGCACCCGGGATATTGTTAGTTGATAAAGAAATACAAATCGAATCCCCTATCAGATGTCAGTTTCTGAACAATTTCTAATGAAAAGCTGATGATTTCCTTTTCCGTAACGTGGGTGCTAGATAACAGAAGTGTCTCAAAGCGAGAGACGTCCGCGAAATACGGGAGAATTGACAAGCCTTTTCTATCCGGAAGACAGTGAGCTCGTTCTTTTTGTCAGTCCGGTGGGTATCACACTACAAATCGGGTATTGTTTTACCTTTCTATAACAAACCCTTGTTTTAAGTTCCTAACAGAGAAAGTTGAAAATAATTGACCTAAATGAAGAAAATGGCGATACTCAATAAAAAAGTTTATCTAACCAGTTCCCGTTCAAAAACAGTTTTTAATCTCAAAACTACATGCACTTTAAACTCACGGGTGGTAAACAGAGAAACTAGCTCCAAAAAGAGGTAGTTGCATAGAGCGAAAATTTGAAGGTCACGAACACATTTTCTAAAATTATTTCTTTTAAAGAGAGTTTTTGAGAAATACGGCGATGCTGTAATATGACGAAATGGTCGACGTTTGTTGTGCACGAGAGTATACGGTGTTAGTAGCAGGGTTTTAATATAATCGTTGAAAAACATTTCAAAATCGAAAGTAAAAAAGTTTTTCTTCCAATTTTGAAATGTTTTTCAACGATTGTATTCAAACTCTGCTTACTAGCACCGTATATTCTCGTGCACAACAAACTTCGACAATTTCTTCATATTATAGCATCGCAGGATTTTTCAAAAACTCGTTGCAAACGAAATTATTGTAGAAAAATGTGTTCGTGACCTACCTTTGTTTACAGATTTTCGCTCTATGAAACTACCTCGGTAGGGGCCGGATGTCACGAGGAAACAAAATACCGTTGACTCTTTTTGGAGCTAGTTTCTCTGTTTACCACCCGTGAAACTGCACGATGGATGTTAATGAACTTGAAATATGTTAACATCAGAACAGAAAAAATCTGTAACAAAAGAAGAAAATTCTCATTATCAGCAATATCTTTTTGTTTTCAAGTTACCCCTCCCCCAACCAGATCTCGGCTGGGAAAATATTGACAGTGTTACACCCTTTTATGTGCGATGAAAAAGTACATGAGATAGAAGTGTAGCCAGTTTTCCACCTTAATGACCCGTAAAATCGCTATCCAAAACAGGTGAATGTTTTTGAATGAGAGCACGAAATCACAACAAGATCAAAAGTGAAGTGTGATTTATTTGGCTTTTATGTAGAACTGTTCAAGTCGGATACTTGTACAAGTGTGACTAAATCGATTTTAATTCATCCTCCAATTACGGCATTCAATCCATCCTTATCCATTACCCAAACGACAAAAAATTAAACTGAATCAACCCGAAACGAGTTGCAGACGACAAAATAGAAAAAAAAATCGAGAGAAGAAATTGTGTATGCTAAGTCTTTGAGTGAAAAATATAAAGGGAAAAGGAGAATTTCTCTCAGTGTTTTCTTAAGTTATTTCTATTAGGGACGTCAAAACCGGCAAGGGTTTTATTTGGGAAAAGAATAATTCACCATCCAAATACGGCATTCAATCTATCCTTGGCTATCAGCCCAAACAACACATCCCTGACACCCCATCTAAAACTTATTTTAAAAAGCCATTGATATAAAAGAAGAAATTGCTGATAATCAACAACGTCTCCTTTTTCCCATATTATTTTCTGTGCTATAACAATTTCTACTTTTGACGGCATTTGTTTTGTCGTCTGTGACTCCTTTTAATCCATTACCAAACGACAAAATTTTAGGGCGGTCTAAATTGAAAGAAATTGCAGACTACAATTTCAAGTTAATGTAATTTTAAGTTGTTTGGTCTTTTTTATAGAAAATATTGTGGGAAATGAAGAAATTGCTTGTCACAAGCAATTTCTTCATTTTCTACAATGTTTCACAAAAATTCAATAACTTGTAGGGAGTCAAAAAGAGTCACTGTGTGGTAATGGGTTAATTTGACTGATCTGAAATGTTCCTGTTTGGAAAAGAGTTAACCATCATCCAAACAACAACATTTTAGGCTGGTAAAAATTTTGCAAATTTGAGAAAACTTTGGAAGACATTGAGATAAAGAAGAAAATGCTGATAAACAGTGTAGATCAAAGCATCTAAATCTTGGATCACCCAAGTGGGTGTGATGAATAAATACACCAATGAAAATAACAAAGCGAATGCATCTGCATTAATAAAAGCAGTAATATAACTTCTGAAAATGATTAGATAAATTGTCAACTTTGTTCCAAAACATCGCAACTACATATCAAACAATCTGCAGCTAGGAGTTTATTAAACGCAATCCAAATTTCGTTAAATTGATATTTCAATATTAAGAAATTCTCATTCAAAAATCAAGTAAAACCGAATACACCTTGCAAAAGTGCGATTGCTAAATGAACAATTCGGCAGCTTTTTTCCAAAACCTCGTAACTACAGGTTGTTTAAAGCTGTGGTTATGAGGTTTTTGAAGAAAAGTTGCTTAACCCTTTCCCAAACAAGACCTGGTTTTCACATCCCTAATAGAAAAGGCTTGGGAAAACATTGAAACAAAAGAAGAAACTGCTGATAACCAGCAGTTTCTCCTTTTGTCACAATATTTCTATGCTATATTTTACACATTCAATCTTTAATAACTTCCATTTTGTCATCTGTGGCAGTTTTTGAAGTGGATCACCCCAAAATATTGTCATTTGGGAAAGGGTTAATGCACAATTTATTGCTAAAATCTATTCCTACCCGTCATTAAACACGCGTTAGTATTGCGGGTATTCTAAATATTTTTATTCACGAAAATCAAATAAATACTCGTAATAAAATCTTATAAAATGTTATTTTATTCAATATATTTTATCATTGGAATTTGCGAGTTCGAATACTATCAATATATATTATTGCTCTTTACGATGAACTTTTTACGAAGTTCCAATGATGAAGTCTGAAAAGTCCATACAAGTTTGAAATTGAATAGTTTGTTTTCAAAATATTCAAATAAATGGCATGGCTAGGATTGAGTCTTGACAAAACGCATTTTGTAAGAAATTCAGAATAATTGCACAGGGTTGGCCGTACTATATTCCACATGCTTGCATAAATTCTGCGTGAAACGCGGTTGAGATTTTGACATTTTTGAGAGTTACAATGTAATTACGGCGACGCCTCGTCCTTTCACAAATAAGTATAACATGGAGGAAATGTTTCGACGCCATTAGTAGGCATGTCATAAACAGAATCCACAATATCAAGTAAAATATCTGTTGATGAATTTGTTTGTCCGCTGAAAGCTTGTGGAAAAGTTGGAAGACGTCCACCATTGTCACCAAAGTTTGATTGGCAGATCCCAAACTGTGACTGAGTTGCTCTAGAGTCATGGTTTGGTATATCATCTAAAACTGGTATATCATCGGTGCTATTGCAAAACGTCGTAACTCCAGCTTGATTAAAGCTGGAGTTACGAAGTTTTGCATTAACACCGATGATATGATAATCTTCCTCAATACAATGTTTCTTGTTTATCAGATAAGGTACACCAATGTTGTTATCAGACGTTGATGTACTAGTATATGTCTGGTCATGGAGATTCAGGTTGTATTCCGTGAGTAGAGAGTCGGCTTCATACACTGACGGCTGCAGTGGGCATGGTGGACTGGATTGTGGAGAAATACTGATACGTGCTTCTGATGAATCTGAGTACGATTGTGGGCTGTAATTATCACAGGTTACTTCACAATGTAGTTGGGCTGGCGAATATTGTTGAAGTCCTTTGTTGTTGTATGTTGATGTAAGCGGTTGTAAATACAAGTTATTGATCTCAGGTACACTGTTTGGACTTCGTGAAGCGCTAATAGGCTGTGTGTTGCTCCACGAGCTTGCTAATAAATCCTGAAAGTCTGTAGGTCCCAAAATAGACTCGAGGGTATCTGTCGGTAGACAGGTCACCCCGTCTATGTTACAATCCTCCATGTTTACACTGTATTCACGTGCGCACGCGCCAATAGAGGACAAGTCTAAACAATCATCGCTCATCTTGCGTGGTTCCTTGAAAAACGACGTTGGTAAATTCCGATATCTGAATGGCTTTTTAGTAGAAGACACAATAGATTTAGAAGCTGTGTCTGTGCAACATTTCTCGTGCAGTGTCCTAGGATCAAACAGTGCTTGCAGAGACTTGATTTGTAGTCCTAATTGGCTTGACTCTTTCTTGTTATGTTTGCTAGAACTGGAAGACTGCTGAGGTGATTGGTCGTTAGCCTGGAAATAAAATGAATAATAAATAAAATGAAAACCAATTGTCAAACGGATTGAAACTTTAGGCAGCACCCCTTGGTATTGAATATAAATGAGCCGGGATCTGGAAAAACGTCCCTTATAGCATTTTTAAAAATTGAGTTTCACGATAAGCCTGTTGTCAAATACAGTCAAATATGCATCCATGTTGCTCTCTTTAAGTTACTATAGGTCATGAAGAAGCTACTAGAGAACAACATGGATCCTGATCAGACTGTGCGTATGCACAGGCTGATCTGGAACTATGTTTGGCTCAAAAGCCTTAAGGGACGTTTTTCCAGATCCTTGCTAAAATATAAAAATGTAACCAAAGTAATGAATAAATAAATGAGCAAATATTTAATGAAATAGATAAAAAATGAATAAATAAATATAATTATGAGTAAATAAATAAAAAATCCATTAAATTGTGCTGATTTATATTTCTCATAAACACTAGTCAAATAAGACGAGACCTCGTTTCATCTCAGTATCAATTCTGTAGCATTTGTTTTTTTTATATCACAGATTTGTTTTATTCCGTTTCAACGTTGACAAGTTGTTAGAAAGCATAAATAAACAAAGAAACTTTCTTGACCAATCTGTCCACGAAAAAAACATTACACTAAATTAGAAATTCAACAAAATTAGTAGTAATCATCTAAAAGCTACCTTATGATCTGTTGTTGATTTCGGGGTATTTCCACATCGTTTGAGTTGTTTCTGTAAATATTTCCGATGATTCACTTTTCTCTTGGACTTCGGTGGCTTATCAAGAGCAAGTTTGATGTTACTGGTTGCCATGTCAACAAAACTGAGTAAATTACGAGTAGCCATATCATCTTGTTGGTTTTCGTCGACAATCCCGAATCCACAGTCAATATCCGTACCCATAGTGCTTTCAAGGTACTAGTATATCATGCATTGAAAGACATATCAGAATCTAAATATCAACTGGTGTCAATTTGCACAATTGATTCTGTACATTTTATGTTGTCGAAAAAGAAACCGTGTCAGGAACAGTGTCCATTAACAAAGTTATAAATATGTTGACACCACTTTACTAAAGTAATAAGTCCAAAAAATATATCAAGCAAAGCAAATATAACCTAACAAAAATATCAATCTTCGTTTAAAAGCACTCTCTGTTCGATTTGGCACAACAGGTGAAAATCAAAGTGTTCAACTGACGTTCCTCGCCTATGATATTCAAATTTTATACTCCGTATTTTTCTTTTCAAATATGTCACAACACGATCTGAGAGATCATCAACATTTAAAACATATTAAGATGCTATATCACGTGCCCTTGTTCTATCCTCGTAAAGTCTTTTATGAGCCTCGATGTTTACCTTCCCACGGCGGACAGGCTAAATACTCGTCACCGTTTTATTTTGACCTTTAACAAACTATCCGAGTTTTTCCCCAACCCTTTGTAACCAATTTCAAGAAAGGATCATTTACCAAAATTAGACAAAGGATTGAATTTGGCATTTACACTGTTCATAAGTATCAAAGATTGAGTATAGTTTACTAGTCATATCATGTTATCTATATGTATATCCACTTTGTTGTTTCCAAATGCTTACATATGTGGATTAAACTTGGACACACGTTATTGGCTGCTATTTCAGCTAACCCATTGCTGCACAGTGATGCCTTTTGACTGCCTCATAAGAAAAGACTTGGGAAAACATTGTGGAAAATGAAGAAATTGCTTGTGACAAGCAATTTATTCATTTTCCACAATATTTTCAACACGAAAAGACCAAAAAAAAAAAATTGTAAATTTTCATTCAATTTTAATTGTCGTCTGCAACATCTTTGAATTTGGAACAGTCCAAAATTTTGTCGTCTGGTATTGGGTTAAGAGTTCAATATGACTTCACTCTATTTCCCACTCAGCGTCGACAGGGCTAAAACCCAGGCAATAAATTAACCTTTCAAATAGCGATTATTTTGACTTCCAAAGCTAATCGCCCTGAAGTAGCTTCACTCAATCATTAAAGACGTTTCCTTCATAAGGTACAATAGGCAGACAAACTTTCAACGCCAGTCTACCTTTTCCCTTTTCCCATAAAGACAACATTTTGCCTTTGCATTATTCATTTTTTTTTCAGAATTGGAAACTGCATTGTGGGATAATATAGATATTACAAATAGTTAAGATATGTATATCTGTGGATAAAAGTCCAAGGAATAAAAGGGACACACCCCATTTGGAATCAGCATTTTATTAATTTATTTCTCTGTAATCCCAAACATTGTACCTTATGAGGATTCGAACACCATTTTCGGATAGGATTTAAAAGGAAAGTGCATTTTTTGGGGCATTTGTCTTCTTTTGTTAATCATTTACCTGCCGTCTTTGATTCGTTTGTACTTTGTACTCGACCTTTCTCTATTTGAGCAGCTGTGATTAGGAAAACATCCGCTGCGGTTTCTTTCCTTTGACATCAATTAGAATGGAAAGTCACACTTTGTTTCGTATGAAAATGTTTAAGCGAATATTACAAATTGATATTCATATGCGATTTATTCTGATTTAATTGTAGCAGACCTATTAAATACATGTATATTTTACTCATAAAGAATTTCCCTTTCAAAGTGGAACTGTTGTGTTTCTTTAAACCCATTTTCTTAAGGTTGTATGAATTCTGATCGATATCAGATTGTCTCATTCATAACAGCACCATAAATACGAGTCTTCCAGAACACAAAAGTTTATAAATGAAGGCCACCTTTCAGATTCGCAAAAATAAAACGTTTAAAAGTGACATAAAGAAACAAAATATGACTGTAATGAATATGTTATTTCATTTTTTAACATTAAGAGAACATAATTATAGTCAATTAAGCATTAGCCATCTCCCAATTAAGATCATAAGTTTTGATGTCCATGATAGAAAATACTTAGGAAATATTGAGGATTTTTTTCTTTTGACTCAATACTTTCTGGGATATGATATACACAAGTTTGATAAACATTTGTTTTGTTGTCTTCAAAAGTTTTCAAATTGAAAATAACTAAAACTATATTGTTTGGGAAATGGACAAAACGACGAATATGGTCCCAGAAATCAAGTTTTAATGTATGCAAATCTGATGAGGGTGTGAATCGGTGTCTACTCGTCCAAGTTTATAATTCCAGGTCCTCTTTATTCAGTCCTTCTTCCATAAAGAGGCTTTGTCTCATAAAACCAAATTATTGTCGTATACGGAACAATAGCGCTATTAAAATTGCGCCCTGAGGAGCACCGAATGGAGAACATTATTCCAAATTTACGACGCCGATTCTTCATAAAAAGGGATTAGCCCTAGACAGGCTCCGCATCAATATGGTGATTTATGCTAAATCTTACAGGTGGGTAGGTTACAATAAATTGCATTACGGATGTGGTTCGTGTCGAAATTCATCCTTTACCCAAAATCCCTCGGACCCGAGGTGCGTTCTTTAGAGCGAGATTTTTTGAGATATCTTGAGATTTCTTAAGATATTTTAGGATAAAGCGTTCTTCAGAGCAAGATTTTTAAGACGCTCAATGGGAGGCGCCATTACCGTATACTTCGTGCGGAACCCCTCGGTCAACTCTGTACAAACAATATAAAAGAGATTTGACCGAGTTGTTCCGAACACTCCATAGTTCATATACCGCGGTGTTCCGAATGCTCCATACTTTATACAAATGACGTCATGATGACGTCATTTGTATAAATATGCGGCATTCGGAACAGCTCGGTCAAAGTCTCGGTCTTAAAAACGCTTTATTCAAAACACCTTAAAAAATCTTATAAATCTCGCTCTAAAGAATGCGCCTCTGGTAAAGAAGTGAATAAATGCAGTATACGAGATCGTAGATCGAGTTTTATGGCCTATCGGTGGCTAAAGCCATTTTAGGCGCATTTACAGGTTAAATTATACATCATGGTTTTTATGAAATTGTCCATGATTTCAATGCAGAATCCACGTATGGCTTCACATATATTTATCTGACCGTAATGTATTTGAAATGATTTCTTTCCTGACGAATGTTCGCCAAATATTTTATATGTGTCACAGAACAAAATAGAGAGTGCAAATGTTCTACTGTTGTTGCTTCTCAAAGTTCTGAATAAAACTTAAATCAACAATGTTCACCGCATCTTCGGATAAAAACATTACTACAACTTTAAAAATGCAGACTTTCTGTCATTCAGATTTCCATTGTGCGTTTAAAAATATTCTGCAAAGAAACGTTAATATCTTGGTAACCGCAATACAATTCTTCCTTTATCATAAGACAATGTGAAGAGGCTCTGAAAAATGCAACCGCTAATCAGATTTTCTTCGTCTCATAATTATCAAAATAATTTTCAAATATATTCGTTTTTAATTTGGCTTGATATAGATGTTCAAATTTGGACTCATAATGCACCCTTCAAACACAATTTGCTCCAAAATCAGGGGATCAATCCTCATGAAACTTGACATTAGTGATCCTTCTTTTTAAATATCTTACGTATAGTGGTTACAAAAATCAACAGTCAGCGTCGCCTTATTATTATAATGTTCTAGCTCATTTTTTGTGAAAATTGAGACTTTGGTACCGTTGGAATCGTCTTTGAGTGTTCTATCGGATGGTGCTTACAGATTGTTGAAATTGAGTCTGGTTCAATAGATTCCAAGTAACAGAATGTTCTATCTGTACCCATTTCACATTTCTGTCAACATTATAATGTTCTAAGTGAATACCATTCAATGATATAAGCCTTTTTAAGTTACGTGATTCAAAAGTATGAGTATAAAAGTGTTCCATGAGAAAATGAAGAAATTTTTAGAATGGTTCTATCTGAATTACAACCAATGAAATCAAAGAATTTATTCCGTCCCGGATTATCCACCATCAATGTTTTTTTAATTATAATGTTCTAACTGCATCTTTATTGAGATATGATTGGCTATGTTGGAATTCAACATTATAATATCAAGAAAAATGAATAAACTATTACATTTCTGTTCTATCTGAAAAATCAAAATAACAAAAAATTGTATTCAACAAAATATTAAAATTTTAATAGAGTTATAGAGAACAAAAATATTTGGATCACGTATCTTTTTTCCGTCAAAATCGGATTCATGGTAAAAAGGTTATTAAAGGTTGAAATTTCAAACTCGATTTTCTCGAAAGTGTAAAAAGTCGGGTTAGAACATTATAAGAATAAGGCGACTGTGGTGTCCATAATTTCTCTTTATATTTTGTTTTCAAAATATTATCGTTCAAATTATATTACCTAAGGCTCCCGTGCTTGGCATGTACGGTTTTCAGATTTGAAAACAACAGCCCTGTCAATACCGTTTCCCGCTTGAAGTTCCATCGCTTAAGCGAGCGACATAGGACCAAGGATAGTCTTGTATAATAGTTCCATACATATATGTGGTATACTTTTTATAGATATTTTCCATAGCCATTTCCCATGAATTTACTTTTATTTCTATCTAAAAGAGCATATTTGTATGAAAATTGCAAGCGCCGTTTACGAGGAATATCTTTAAAAGCGTTTTTTTTTCTTATAAACAACAGTTAAAAGGCCGACAGCATTTAAAAGCATTGGGATAATCAAATATGGTATTAAGACTAGAAGACCTGATGTTCTTGAGTCGCTCCACAGGCCAGAAGTTTTGATTAGATTGTTCAATGCTTGTGTTTCATAGAGCAAACAGTAAGTTACAAAACTAGATTGATCAAAATGTGTGGTTCTTGGAGCAAAAAAAGTAAAACTATATGTTACCATTTGAGAAAGGGTAAAAGGAAATGGGAGAACATTCCAGCTTAGGATGATACTAGCAATTAAAATTTTCTTTCTTCCAAGCAGATCTAAATTAACAGACTATTGATTACTCCAAAATATTTCATATTTCTAAAAATAGATTTTGAGCTAAAAATAGATTCGGGGAAACACCCTATTCCAAAATTAATGCAAATGGCAAATCAAACCTGAGTTTCTTGTAACATCAAGTCCAAGTTTTGACTAGATTTTTCAACCCTTGTTGCTCTTTAAAGCAATTACAAAGTAACTAGAAAGCTGAAAATACATTCATATAAGAACTATTGGTTACCAAGCTTTGTCTTTATAAGAGTGAGTTTGGCTGTTTAAGTAAAAACAAAGTCACAATCAGCAATTTTGTCAAATTGAAAGGCATATAACTGAGGATTTTATATTCCTATCTACCTAAGAATCTTAGCTTCACATACATCTTGTTTAAGTTTTAACCTGATTGTTCAATGATAAATATTTGTGATTGTAAAGAATGTAAAATCAGTCGAAAAAAGCAATTTTGTCAAATTCAAGGGCAGATAAATCAAGCTGAAATTACTTCCATGCAAGTTCTTATGGTCAGGAAATTAGCGTGTAAGTTTCGTGTTGATTGGTGGATATTTATGGTTGTTTGAGTAAAAATAAGTTCAAAAATGGTAATATTGCCAATTTCAAGTTCACATAACTCAAGACGTAATATTCAGATGAAGCTGAAAATTGCACTCATGCAAGGTCTTATCAGCACCAACATTCTGACTAAGTTTTGTCTTGATTGATCAATATTAGTAGTGGCTTGAGTGAAAACAAAGTCAAAACAACCATTTTTAATTCAAGGGCAGATAACTCTAGACTTTCTGGTTCAATCAGAATTAGTTGAAGGAATCTGATAGAGGACCACCTAAGGACTATTCCTGTGAAGTTTAATTGAAATCCATCATGTATTTTCTGAGAAGATTTTTAAAGAAAAAGTTGACGACTGGGCGGACGGACGGACGGACGGACGCACGCACGATGGACACATCGCCATGACAATAGTCCACTGGCCTGAAGGCCAGTAGAGCTAAACATTAAATGGGAATGTGATACCTCTTTAAAATGCAGGAATGTACGAGAGTGAAAGATAAACTTGCAAATCTTTGTAGAGCAGATATTTGTCCCGTAATTTCATTTATACAGAAAGAATGGATGAAAGAAGTATGGACATATTGAAACAACTCCAACTTTCATTGCAGTTCCGTGTTTTGAAAACCATTGTCAGTTACTGTTGTCATCGAGTAATTTTGAACAGAATACTGCTTTTGGTTTAACAGCTTTATGAAACGTAAACGTACATGCAAAATGGTAACATTGGAACAATTATTGGGTATTGTGGTTTATACACCATAGGTGGCAAGCCTCGAATTAAATTCAACCCTTTCAGGACAAAATACTTTTAGAATAATCTTCATCAAAGGAGGATTCAACGATGAGATGGATATTAATAAACATTTGGTCCTGTGATTTACACGGATAGACAATATTGAGACAAAAGAGGAAAAATAATGATGATCAGCATATTCTTCCTTTGTCTCAGTCTTCTCACGTCCTTCAATTTTAGGGACGTTAAAATACAGAGTAGGGATGGTTTAGAACAAGGTCATTGACCACTCAACTCCGTTATTGTTATATTGAATACCACAATTGAAAGGGTAACAAACTATTTTAAATTTGTTTCTCATATGAAAGAATCGTTTCTGAATATATAATACCCAATTCAGTCGTTAAATCACTTTATGTCCATTTGTCAAACGAAGTAAATGCTGTGAAAATGGAAATCGCCGCACCTGTATTGAATAAAATGAAAACACTTGTAAGCCCAATATCGGATTAACCCTTTCCCAAACAAGACCTGGTTTTGACGTCTTTTATAGAATTGGCTTGGGAAAACAGTGAGGCAAAAGAAGAAAATGCTGATAACCAGCAGTTTCTCCTTTTGTCTCAATATTTTCTGTGTCATATTTTACACAAATTCTACCTTTAATAGCATCTATTTTGTTATTTGTGGCAGTTTTTGAAGTGGATCACCCAAAATTTTGTAATTTGGGAAAGGGCTAACCCTTCTTGATGATGATGAAACCAAACTGGGCCTGCTTTTGTGGCAGACAAACAGGATACGTATTAAGGTATCCAACCCCTCAAAAGCACAAAAGAGCCAGAGGTGAAATTTGAAAAGTGCAAATAATTCCTAAACTTTGTTACATTTCCATTCCAAATACAAACTTAACCATTTTGTACGGTTTAGAATTTTGAAATAATGCAAACGTATGGAAATATTTGACAAAAATGTTCAGAATTATCTCCCTTGCATATGAATATAGAGTAAAATAATATTTGTAAATTATTTTCTTCTTGAAGCATAATTTTGAAATCCGACACGGTGAATCAACTTATGTGAAGTGTATTTACAAGTGTGTGTAGTTTGGTGCATTTCGTATGGCTAGAAAGTGGTTAAATTTTTCAGGGTCTGTAAACCTTAATAATTCGCGAGATAAAAGAAGACTGAATTGCTGATAACATACAAACATTTCTATAAAACAAGACGGGTATCAATGTAGTGATCCTCTTCCATTCATAAATATTTCTTTGGTTTATAAGTCACCCTATTTTGCACATTTCGGCTATTTAAAATTCCTACAACAAACAAAGTTTATATTTCATTTACACTGTAGATCTATATACTGGTAATTTAGTTATTAAAAATCCTTTCAATTGCCTTTCAACGTTTCCGGAGCGTCAAAACTGGGGTTTTATGTAGTTTTCATCATTTTATTCCATTTTTTCACATTTTTTTCAATTAATATTTTGTTTTTACACATAATTCACCTAATTCTGATGAAAATACGCGGAAAAGATCATCAAAGCATCTATGCCTACCGAGTTTGTGTCATTTCAGAGTATTTAGTAATTTCGGCGGCCATCTTGGACGCCATCTTAAATTTTTCGAAATGCTCAAGGGTGGCGATGCGCCACCAACCGGATTCTTCATCCTGGAGGTCCCTTCTACTTAAATCAGCAAAAACATTTTCTATATACCGCAGTTCCACGTTCAAGCCCCTAGCTGCCGGACTACTATTGATGTTTAATTCATTTGGCATTTTGTTAATGTAACTTTTTACCGTTGGAATGTACATGAATACATGATGTAAACAAGAAAAAATCACATAGGGTCTACTCACGACGACAATAACCCTGTGAAAACCTTGCCGACTATAAAGCCCACAGAATTAGAACAGGCAGATAAATGATCTTAGGGGAGCATGACATTCCCAGTTTTTCGATTTTATGCACCAAAAGAAAATAATTGAACAACAAAGTTGAACACTAACCCGTTTTTGTCAAAAAATCGTGATCCCAAAGACAGAGCCACACTTGGCCGGAAGCGCCCCAGAGGATTTAAGCGGCAGAGCCAATGGCTCTGTCTCTGTAGTTTCCGTACCGTGGCATTTGCATTGTTTGGTAGAGAGTCATTATGCATTTTTCTTTATTTGTGCTAATTTAAAGCCATTTCACAATTGAATTGAATTACATTGCACAGTCTTTGAATGAAACATACCCATATTCTATATGGATGTAAAAAACCCCAACAACATTTAAGTGTAATTTTATTTCATCTATTTTAAGTCATTTTCTAAACGTTGATTGAATATATTCAATTAATTAAACACCACAATAATTGCATAAATATATGTAGATTTATACGGACTACATTTATGTGCAGGTCAGTTTCTTGTTTTTACGAACAAACATAATTGTTCGGAAAGGGAAAAGATGAGATTCAATATCAGAACAAGTGTCCGAGTTTTGATGTGTATTTTTTCCTCAAAAGTCTCCCGTTTAACAATGTCAATTTCTGCTTCATTGAAGCTGGCAGAGTCTAATCCACTTGTCCTAAAGTGGTTTTAAACATTTATACGCTACAAAACTTTTTTATTAAACATTTATCCGAACGACAGAAATGTAGACTGTTCTATTTTGATTTGAAAGCTGATGCAGAAGATAAAACGGATGTTAATTAGGGAAGGACATATGTACAATATAACAAAGAAATTATTTAGACAAAAGGAGAAAATGCTGGTATCCAGCATTTTCTACTTTTGTCTCAATGTTTTCCAAAACTTTAACAAGTAGGGACGCCAAAAATAAAAACTTGGTTGGGAAAGTGTTACAGTTATAAAATGTTTAAACACATCTATTCTCGATTTGTCATAGGGATTTATTCGGACGGAATTTTATTGCCTTATTTATCTTGAATATCGTTGTATATTTCGTTTGGTCTGTTATGAAAGTTTGAATTACAAAAAATTCCCAAAGAATGACTTGTATACTATTTGCAAAGTAACTAAAGTACATTTCGTCAAATTTAAGTATTAGAAAGTATTTGAGAATGTCTATGTCTTTAAAAAAGTGATTCCAAGAGGGTTCGGCAAAATAGGTGGAATAGTAATGTGGGGTCGGAAGTAGTCTATGTTGAAAAATAAGGCAGTTTTTATCCAACTGTCTGTTTTTTTATGCGAGGATCAAAACTGTTTCATACCCCCTTGTACGTATATTGGTACCTAGACACATTCTTCTTCATCTGATTTCTACTCTGAACTGCTGGACACTATGACGTCGCGCACGTTATTGCGACCAGTCGTTAAAAATCCGGATTATCAATGAAAGATGTGCTAGTTAGAGAAACATATTTAATTGAGAATCGTTTTCTTGTTAGAAATTGTATCTGTATACACGAACCTTTCTGTATATAGTTTTACATGGACCTGAATCATCTGAAAGTCCCGAATTTCGGTAGAACTTTAATGGAAAAGACACCCTTTTTAAAGCGTGACTTGTAACATAAAAATCGAAAAAATTGATTACTCCCAGAAAAAATTATAGTTGCGGCGTAAAAATTTAATGAAAAATACTACTTTACGCTTGTTTATCCTATTGTCTATCTTAAGGTAATTATGTTTAATATAAAATACAAGCAAATATTTAAGTCAGTATAATAAAAATTATAGCTCTGTCGGACCGTATATGGTACAAAAACGAATATGGTCAGGTATTTATCCATTCCAGATCTGGATTTTCTGCGCTGGGCGCAAAACATCCATGCACCGATTATTTGCGTATAGATATCCAATACAAACGTGGATTAAATGTGTAAGTGCGCAGAAATTCGTTTTATTAACTTTTTAGCGTATGTAGGCCTACGCAAAACTCTAATAGAAACGTGGATCAAATTTGCGTATGTACGCATAAATTCCTTCTGTGGAGTTTTTGGTTACATACGCAAAATTCTAGTAGAAACGTGGATTATATTTGCGTAATACCGCGAAAATTCCACTTGTGGATTTTTACCGTATATGTACGCAAATCTGAAAAAGAAACGTTGATTAAGTTTGCCTACGTACGCAAAAATTCCATTCCTGGATTTCTTGCGTATGTACGCAAAACTCTAATAGAAACATTGATCAAATTTGCGTATGTACGCATAAATTCCTTCTGTGGACTTTTCTGGTACATACGCAAAACCCTAGTAGAAACGAGGATTATATTTGCGTACGTACGCGAAAATTCCCCTCCTGGATTTCTTGCGTATGTAAGCTATGCAAAACTCTAATAGAAACGTGGATTAAATCTGCGTACGTACGCATAAATTCCATATGTGGAATTTTGGGTACATACGCAAAACTCTAGTGGAAACGTGTATTATATTTGCGTATTGTCGCGAAAATTCCACTTGTGGAATTTTAGCGTATATGTACGCAAATCTGAAAAAGAAACGTTGATTAAGTTTGCGTACGTACGCAAAAATTACCTTCCTGGAATTCTTGCGTATGTACGCAAAACTCTAATAGATACGTGGATCAAAGTTGCGCACGTAGGCAGAAGTTCCAACTATGGAATTTGCGCGTAGATACGCAGAAATTTAAAAGTTTTAAACCTTGATTATTTTGGACTAAATTTGCATACGTACGCATTAATTCCATCTGTGGATTTTTAGGTACATACGCAAAACTATAGTAGAAACGTGGATTGTATTTGCGTACGAACGCAAAAATTCCCTTCTTGGATTTCTTACGCATGTAGGCTACGCAAATCTCTAATAGAAACGTGGATTAAATCTGCGTACTTACGCATAAATTCCATTTGTGGATTTTTTTGTGTACATACGCAAAACTCTAGTAAAAACATGGATTATATTTGCGTATTACCGCGAAAATTACATTTGCAGATTTGTATCGTATGAACATGTACGCAATTCTGAAATAGAAACGTGGATTAAGTTTGCCTACTTACGCAGGAATTCCCTTCCTGGATTTCTTGCGAATGTATGCAAAACTCTAATAGAAACGTGGATTGAATTTGCGCACGTACGCAATTATGGGATTGTGCGTATATGCGCAGAAATCTACAAGTTCTAAACATGGATTATGTTTGTGTAAGGATGCAAAAATTCCTTTCTTGAATGTTTTGCGTAGATACGCGAAATTCTTAAAGAAACGTCGATTAAGTTTGCATACGGAAGCATAAATTCCCTTTGTTGATTCTTGCCTATATACGCAAAACTTTTGAAGTTCTAAACCTGGATTATATTTGTGTAAGGACGCAAAATTTCCATTCACGGGTGTTTCGCGTATATGCGCTAAAATCTTATAGAATATGGGATAAAGTTTGTGTACGGCCCAAGAAATCCATTTCGTAAATTGCGTATCGAGGGCTCAGTGCAAAACTATTGTAACTACATATTTTTCAGAAATGCACTTCTCTCCATTTACTGAATCTTCAGGAAGGAATACATTATGTGTCCTAATATTGGGTTTCAATTCAGTGTAATTAAATTAGAATTTTAAAATTATTTTGCTTCTTTAACTTTGAGAAAATCATTTAGTTTTTTCCCTCTTCTGTAAAATTTCACAAAATGTAGTTACAGTAGTTTTGCACTAAGCCCTCGGTATGTACGCGAAACTTCGAAATTGTGCAATTTGTGCTTACAAACACAAAACTCTAATGGAAGTATCTGCGTGCCCCTATTTGCAGTATCGACTGAAAGAAAGCACTCTCATATGAATAAGATCAGTCGTCTGATTCTGAATTATTGAATTATGAAACAATCATCCAATGAAGAATTTTCCAATTTATAGGCTACAAGTCATTCTGTACATACGTCTTATACTGCCTACGACACTATCAATAAACTGTTTCCCGTCATAAAAGAGGGGGTCACTCAGTCAGTTTGTGTCAAATTTGAGCGATGACATCATGTTCCTCTAGCACCGATGGCCTAAGGCTGTCAGACGCCTATTACCGAGGCTAATGTTTCCAATTAGACGTTGAACGGTTCTGCATTTAAAATAACGATCCCGAGTGCATTTCCTGCAGCTGTGTGGATTACGTTACGTCACGTCAGTGCCAAACACGAATTTATAATAATAATAATAATAATAATAATAATAATAATAATAATAATAATAATAATAATAATAATAATAATAATAATAATAATAATAATAATAATAATAATAATAATAATAATAATAAAATAATAATAATAATAAATCTTTATTTAAAGAAGGTAGCCCATTAAGTTCTCATGAATGACAACTTATTTACAATGAGGCCTTCTGAAATTATACCATGGCAAGTTAAAATCAAGAAGAAATTTAGATGTACGAAAACAACATGAATATGAGTGAATTCAAAATGAGAACTATGATGATGTTGATTGTGATGATGATGATGTTGATTGTGATGATGATTGATGATAATGATGATGATGATGTTGATGATGATGATAATTGATGATGATGATGATGATGATGATGATGATGATGATGATGATGATGATGATGATGATGATGATGATGATGATGATGATGATGATGATGATGATGATGATGATGGTGATGGTGGTGGTGATGATGGTGATGGTGGTGCTGATGATGATGATGATGATGATGATGATGATGATGATGATGATGATGATGATGATGATGATGATGATGATGATGATGATGATGATGATGATGATGATGATGATGATGATGGTGGTGGTGGTGGTGGTGGTGGTGGTGATGATGATGATGATGATGATGATGATGATGATGATGATGATGATGATGATGATGATGATGATGATGATGATGATGATGATGATGATGATGATGATGATGATGATGATGATGATGATGATGATGATGATGATGATGATGATGATGATATGTATATTTCGTATATGAAGTGGAATATTATTCCAGCATTTCATTCCATTACAAGAAAAGGATTTCTTTAAATACTCGGACTTCGGTGTAAGGTTATGCGCTACAAGGGCGTTTAGTTCTGATCTGAGATCGTAAAATTGGTTGTTACTAAGTAATGAATTGGGATATATTAGGGAGCTAGATCCTTAATTATTTTAAAAACCATCAAAGAAGTAAAATATTTACAGCTATTCTTAAGAGTTAGCCATTTTAAAGATGAAAAGTTGCACAGAGTATCAGATGTTTTATGTTTGCATAAAATTATTTGAGCAGATCGTTTCTGTATTTTATATAGTCTATTAAATAAAGTAGAACCACAGTTGCCCCAAATAATACACCCATAGTCAAAATGCGGTGTAATGTATGCATTGTAAAAAACGTGTTTCATTTCTAACGAAAGGAAGTTGTTAATTCTTTTAAGTAGAAAAAGTTGAGATGATAATTTTGAGCACATTTTTCGACTTGCAAATTGGTCTTGTTTATGGTTCGTCTCCCATTTTTCTCATGTTTTAAGCTATGTAAGTGTTGAAATGTGTTTTAGAAATTAACTATTGTCTGATTGCATGACTTCACGTGCTTAGAAACATTGAATTTCATGGTTCAGGTCTGAACATGCTGATTTCCCATTTTTTGCCGGCGTAGAGGGGTTTAACATATTTGCGGAAATTGGGACATAACTCTGGTTTATCATATGTTTAGCAACGAAGACTAAACATGCATTATCTATGCAGACAAATGAGACTTCATTCCGCAAAAGCGTTAAATCGTCAGTTTTTATGTATTGTGTCGCGCATAAAAATATGAAAATATTAAGACGTTTAACAAGTTCCAATATCACACAATCTTCGAAGAACCCCGCTGACACTGCATTCAGAATATCACAATCAAGATAAACATTTCATGTAATGACAATTTAAGTTGTGAAATTTGGGAAATATTGGCTGATACAAATAGAAGGCAACGTTTTCCAGTTACGTTGGAATTCAGTTATAAGTGAAATATCTGAAAGACGTTTACTATGCTTGTCAAGGAGGCTCAAATACCTATGATTGGACTCAAAATCAAGTTTCGTACTAATTCTAAGTTCCAAACTAAGTTTCCAACCGAGTTTATGAAGGATTGTTACAGAACTCAAGGACATTTATGAAATAAAAAGATGGCTAGTTATCCGAATTACAAACAAGATAAGAACCAGAGATAACAAACATCTAATGATCCCTAAAACAACTTTATTGTTTGATTTCTTTCATTGACAGCTTGCCCTAACAAATGCATTATGCTTAATCCTGGCTTAATGAAATAAGTGAAAATGTGCCAGGTGCAACAAGGTAAATTTAATCAACAATATTCCTTTTGTTATTCCAAAACAATTTTACATCATTTCTGTCTGTAATAGTCTTTAAATAGCGTTTCTTTTCCGGGATATGGAAATAATTACGCTCTTTAACCCTTTCCAAAACAAGACTTGGTTTTGACTTCCCTAGAAGAAAAGGCATTGGAAAACATTGAGGCAAAAGTGAAACATGCTGATTACCAGCATTTTCTTCTTTTACCTCCACATTCTCTTTAGCTTTTTTACACAATCCATATAATATTATTAATCTATACTCATTCTACTGGTTGCAGAAGCTATGAAATTAGTCCACCCGAAAACATTGCTATATCCCTTCCCAAACAAGACCTGGTTCAAACGTCCCTAGCAGAAAAAAATCGGGAAAATATTGAGACAAAAGACCGAATGCTGATGACCAGCATTTTCTCATTTTGTCTCGATAGTTACTTAGCTAAATACCATACACAGTTTCGAATTTTGATATCAGCTACCGTGCCGTCTGCAACTGTTTCTAAATTGGATTTCTAAAAGCTCGCCGTTTGGGAAATTGTCGAACTTTCTACAACTAACAAAGAAGCTATTTTTTAAAAGAACAACATGGGCTTTGACCATACTGTACGAAACCATAGGCTTATATGTATCCAAGTGATCTTTAGATTCCCATAATGACCCCTTTTCCAGATCACGGATCAAATGTAATCTTATGATAGCGTCAGCGAATGTGCTTTCTACAGACAATACATACTATTTCAAGATTCTTAACTGTAATGACTGTAACTTGTAAAAATCTTTCAAGCCGACATATCTTTGGAATAATTTGATAATTATTATGTTGTAGACGTTGTCAAATGCAATTCTTTTACCGTTTCACTATTAAAATTATGTGAATCTAATGGAAGATAACAGGCTTTAAATTTTGTATTTAAAAACTTTAATATACTGACGTCAAATAGAAACGCCTCAGCCCTAATAAATGTCCGATTATTCGGTAAATCTGATTGGAAATTACAAATACTGATTTCCATCTATAAATTTGATTATCTGTTGTTGAAAAATGAGGACAAAGAAATTATCAAATTGTTACAGTTTACAAAAAACGGCACATTTAAACAGAGCGTTATCAGAATTTCCATTTGAAAAGCAGTAACGCGTGGTTCAAACATTACTTGCGACGACAAAAGATACCGTAAAACGTCTTATTTGGTGAACACAGTTAGTGAATACTAAACCCGACGTCCATTTCAACGTCTAAAGCCTGAAACGCATATGATGTTAACGTCAGACAGCTTCTTGTATAACCGGCATTACATGAGGTCTATCTGACTTTGGCCGATTGGCACATATTTCTGTAACTCTTACTCGTCGACCAAGATGCCTAATCGTGCAGTTCAAGACGTCAAAACGTCGGGCGGCTTGTTCTTGATTTTCCCGTATTCGAAAATGGCTAATCTACGAGCTCTTTTTTCCAAGCAGTGTGTCTATTTCAAACGTTGCTTGCAACAACAACAGTTGCCAGAAAAACACTTATTTGGCCACCACATTTACCGACTACTCGACAGAACGTCGATCAAAACGTCACAAACCTGAATTTAGTCTTGGAATCCTTCAATTCGGATGTTTCATATGAAAATCTTTGAATTCGTTGTTGCCTATCCACTAACACATGTTACTGTGTAAAATGTGACAAATTTCATCACATGATGTACATAAACGAAGCGCACGTAGAAAATGTGACCAATCACCGGAAATGGACATGTTAATGGATAGAAACGCATATTTTTTTCATTTGCCGTAATTGTCGGTCAAAATGATGATATACAGTATATACATTTCAACAACATTGTAATATGCATAATGAAAATTACGACAGGTTTCATTGGAGCGTTTCTATTTGACGTCAGTATAGTTTAATTGATGTATTTTCATCTATGAGAAAATATCTGTTTTATCAAGAGTTAAAAATTAAAGTATCTTTCAAAATATCAAGATTTTAGAATATGGCAAATCATTATGTTGCGTCATAATATACAATAGAAATAGTATAAGTAACACCTTTCACATATTGTGAAGACTGACTTTCTTTAATTAAGATTCAAGGACTAGCCAGAGTGCCATGGTCACAATATACGCCGCCACTCCCAGAGACTAAGTTTCGAGGGGGCATAACCCAGGCAAAAATCAATGAACCATAAAATCCTTCCTTCATACACATCTACCCATTGAGGCGATAACATTGAGTAAGTTTCAAAAAGATCCAGCCAGAAACTTAGGCGGAGTTGCACTCACAAGAAATGTAGACGGGCGTACGGATGGACAGACGGAGAAGATGACGCCAATATACGACCGCCTCCGGCGGCGTATAGAAATGACTTTTCTACCGCTGGTTTTCACAAGCATGCTTCAAAATTCTTCCAGTAATTATTTTGCGAGTAGGAATTCCTTCGTGTGTACGCATTGTTTTGAAGGGACACATACAGGTCATTTCAGGCATGAGAACATTTTACCTTGACCTAGGAAATGACTTTTCTTTGTGACAAGCTCTCGTTAGGGCGAGCTTTATTGTCCGCGGACAATTCTTGTTAATATTTTGAAGTGGAATTTCTGCGTACATGCCCAAAATCAAAGTTTTTCAAAAAGATTTGCGTATGTGTGCAGAAGATCCATTTTCAGATGTTTCTTTTTTTAACATTTTGAAGTCGAATTTTGTCTAGATAGGTAAAATAATAGCCTACTTTTCCAGTACACATTTACGAATGTGCGCTGAAGATCAGTTGCGGAAACTCTTCTTTATATAAATAGTTAACATGTAGGTCATTCTAGTATTATTTTGCTTTTATATACTCAACACACGAAAAACGTCCATTGTTTGTGTGGAATATTTGCGAACGAGCGCAAAATCATTCTACGTATCTAATACACATTTGCGTATGGATACGCAAAAAGTCCATAGTCCTATTTTTAAAGAAAATGTTTTATATATGAATATCTGCGTACGCACGCTTATCTAATACAGATTTTCGTTTATGCGCAAATAGTCCATTTCCGGAGTTTTTAGATAAATATGTTGTTGTGAATTTCTGCGTATTTGTGCAATTTTCCCACTTACCGGTATTTGCGAAAAGGTACATACGCAAAATTAATCCACCTATCTAAAACAGATTTGCGTATAAGCGCATAAAGTTCATTTCCGTAATTTCTAGATAAATGTTTTGCTGTGGAACGTCTGCGTATGTGTGCAATTTCTACTTACATGTATTTGATAAATATTTGCGAATAGGCGCAAAAAGTCCATTTCAGATGTTTCAAGTAGATATTTTGTTTTGGAGTATTTGCGTACGTACGCACAATTATTCCACTCATCCAAAACAGATTTGCGTAAGTACGCAAACAGTCCATTACCAGAATTTTGAAATAAATGTTTTGTCGTGGAATATCCGTGTACGTAGCCTACGCAAATTTAATCCACCTATCTTATACATATTTGCGTATTTACGAAAAACTCCGTTTTCGGAATTTGAATTTAATACTTTGTAGTGAAATATCAGCGTACATACGCAAAACTAATCCATCTATCTATGACAGATTTGCGTATATACGCAAAAAGTCCATTTCCGGAATTTTGAAATATATATTTTTTGTTGTGGAATATCTGCGTATCTGCACAACTTTTTCCACTTATTTGGTACATATTTGCAAACAGGCGCAATATTCGATGTCAGATTCTTCTTCCTATTATTTTTACTGTGGAATATCTGCGTACGTACGCATATCTTTTCCGCGTATCTATTTCAGATTTGCGTATATGCGCAAAAAGTCCATTTTCGGAGTTTCTAAATAAATACTTTGTAGTGGAATATTTGCGTACATACGCAAAATTGATCCACCCATCTAATACAGATTTGCGTATGTACGTAAAAAGTCCGTTTTCGGAATTTAAACTAAATATTTTGTGGTGGAATATTTGCGTACATACGCAAAACTAATCCACCTATCTAATACAGATTTGCGTATGTACGTAAAAAGTCCGTTTTCGGAGTTTCTAAATAAATACTTTGTAGTGGAATATTTGCGTACATACGCAAAATTGATCCACCTATCTAATACAGATTTGCGTATGTACGCAAAAACTCCGTTTTCGGAATTTAAACTAAATATTTTGTATTGGAATATTTGCGTACACACGCTAAATTAACCCACCTATCTAATGCAGATTTGTGTATGTACGCAAAAAGTCCTTTTTTGGAGTTTCTAAATAAATACTTTGTTGTGGAATATTTGCGTACGTACGCAAAATTAATCCACAAATCTAATACAGATTTGCGTATATATGCGCAAAAAGTCCGTTTTCAGAGCTTTGAAATAAATATTTTGTTAGTGGAATATCTGCGTACATACGCAAAATTGATCCAGGTATACACAATTTGTTGATTATGCGCAGAAATACTACAAACGGATTTTGTGCGCCCAGCGCAAAAACTCCAAATTTGGATGAATAAATACCTCAAATAAATGTTTTTTTTTTTTGTAAAAACAGCCAATGACCAACTCTATCCCCTACATCTATTGAGCTTCTGATGGAGGGGCCTTATTGTTTTACTTTTATTTGTCTGTCTCTTTGTCAATCATCTCTGTTTGTATGTCTGTCTGCACAACTTACCCCAAAACTTACTATTTTCCTATATCGATTTTACTGGATTAAATGTAGGCCTACAAGACTCATGGTTGGCATGCAGCTACATCTCATCACTAAACATCTTTTGGTACAAGGATCGACATCCTAGCCTGGGTTACACCTTTCCCAAATGGCAAACAATTTGAGTGGTTAAATTCGAAAGCAGGTGAAGACGACAAATTAAGAATTAGTAGGCCTAAGGGAGAGAATTTGTTGATAATTTAGCACAGAAAATATTGAGGCAAAAGGAGAAACTGCTAGTTATTAGCAGTTTCTTCTTTTGTCTTGATGTTTTCCCAAGCCTATTTTATTAGGGTCGTCAAAACCAGGTCTTGTTTGGGAAAGGGTTAATAAGTAGTCAATATACAATTGAATTAGTAAGATAACACATAAAAGATCAACATCGTTTACATATTGCTGTACACGTTTAGATCTTGTTGTTATTGACAGTTTGCTGCTGCAGTGTGGAAAAATAGATAGGATAGAGAACGTTATTCAAAGAGGAAAAAAAAATATCAGATATTTTTCTCTTCTGTCAATGTTTCACAAAGTTTGTATCCCTTTCCCAAAAAGACCAGGTTATAATGTCCCTATCAGGAATAGTTCAGGAAAACATTGGAGAGAAAACAAGAAATTGCTGATTATTATCAATTTCTCCTTTTCCTAAGTTATTTTCTATGCAACAACATACACAAAATATTTTCTACTTTATGTAGATCTATCTTTATTTTTTATTTTCTTTTCTTTTTTTTTTCTTTCTTTTTTTTGTCGTCTGCATCTTCTTTCAAGTAGGGCTGGTCGGATATGTATACAACTGATTGGAAAAGGGACAAGCATAACAGTTTGAAACCAGGTTCAACTTCTTTTGACGTGTGTGTACTGGATGAATCAAAGGAAACGTTATTTATGAGTCAAGGGGGAAGGGGGCACTATTTATGAGGCATTGCAAGGGGAATGAGAAAAAAAAGGGGGGGGGGAGAGAGACTAGTAACCCAATTTTGGAACGAAAATTGTAGGTGCGAAACATACGTTGGGAAACAACAACAACGCCACAAATGTCGAAAGGTTAGTTTCTTATTTACTCAATTTATGAGTTTATTACTCTATTTTATGCGTCTATAATGTTAAATATTTAATTTTGATGTTCAATTGTGGCCATTATATTCAAGGAAAGGGGCGGACATGTGCTTGAATGTCCGGTATGCAGTTTTTAATTATTAGAAAACATTCATTCGGATGGTACGCGTATTCGGATGAATGGGATTTAGAAATATTTTGGCTTTGAATTAATTTATACATGTATGGATAAACTTTTGAATAACGTCTTAATCTTTGAAAATCGAAATAAAGACATTATCTTCTGGTCTAAAATTTACACAAATTCTATTCATAATTCATTTAGTATTATCAATTTTGTTGGCTGCAACAGCTTTCCAATTGGAAGAGCTTATAAAAGAACAGTCAATATCTATCTATCTATATATACTGCCTAACTCCCCTTTCGGGTATTACTGGCAGGTGCGCGTCTGTGCTGGAAATAAAAACTGTTAGTCATAGGTGATGGTGTCAATTAAAAATATTGTGAATGATAGATTAAAAGATCTGATAAAACATTATGGTTTTTCAGGGACGGCTCACTATCTGAAAAGAATCGAGACTTTTTTTAAACGCTGCAATGTCAGGTTGCTGTACTATTGATTCTGGTAGGCTGTTCCAAAGTATCACTGTGTATGGAAAGAAAGAATATTTAAAGAAGGAAGCATTTGTGTGGATCTGTCTGAAGGATGCTGTGTGCATGTGTCTGGTTGTCCTAATTGGTCTTTCAAGATAAGCTGGTACGGGCACTGCAACAAAACTATTAACGATCTTATAAAACATAGTAACTCTGGAAACGTCTCGTCTATATTGAAGAGTTTGCCAGCCAAGCTCCTTCTGCATGCAGGTGACACTGTCATAGAAAGAAAAATTATTTTGAACCCATCTTGCTGCTCTACGTTGTACTTTTTCCACTTTGTTGATATAGGTTTTTGTGTAAGGGCTCCAAACAGTTGATGCGTATTCAACCTGAGGTCTGACAAGGGTTTTATACGCTGTCTCTCTGATCTTCTTATTTTTGGTCTGGATGTTTCTGCGGAGGAAACCTAAAGTTTTATTTGCATTTGATGTTATATTGTCAATGTGCTTGTTCCATGAAAGATCTCCAGATATTGTAACTCCTAGATATTTGGCATTGTCCACAGTCTCTAGCACTTGTCCATGTAGCCTGTAATCAAAGGAAATCTTTTTCTTCTTTTTAGTAATATTAAGGACAATGCATTTGCTGGGGTTAAACTCCATTTCCCACTTTTTCTCCCACTGCATTAACTTGTCTAGATCTTCTTGCAGGGTGATACAGTCTTGCTTGTTGTTTATAGCTAAGTAAACGGCAGTGTCATCTGCAAACAAACGAACTTGGGAGGTGATAGTATTAGGAAGGTCATTAATATATAAGAGAAACAGGAGAGGACCAAGCACCGATCCCTGAGGTACTCCTGACGTGACTGGAACTTCGGATGAGCATCCACCTTCTAAGACTACTTTTTGTGTTCTGCCTATAAGAAACGATTTAATCCACAAAAGGGTAGCATTGTTTACTCCATGTTCCTGCAATTTATACAAAAGTTTTAAGTGGCTAACTTTGTCAAAAGCCTTGCTGAAGTCTAACAAAACTAAATCAGTTTGTTTTCCTTCAGTAAGGTTTCTGGCAAGATGGTCGGTCAGTTGCAGTAGCTGGGTCTCACATGAACGCCTTTCTCTGAATCCATGCTGTAAATCATAAAGAATATTATTTTTGTCAAAATGTTTAGTTAGGTTTGATGCTACAATATGTTCAAGAACTTTACATAGTATACATGTTAAGGATATAGGTCTGTAATTTGCAGGATCTTCTTTGTTTCCTTTCTTGAAGAGTGGAGTCACGTTTGCCTTTGTCCATACTTGGGGGAGGGTGCCTGTGTCTAGAGATTTCTGAAAGAGAATTTGTAAGATAGGGGAAATTTGATAACATAAGTTTTTTAGAACTAGAGGTTTGATGTTGTCTGGTCCTGCTGCTTTGTCTGGTTTTAAGTTGGAAATTAGTTTTTGTACTCCACTAGTGCAGATGGTAATGTTTGGCATGACTGGGTATTTGCTGAAAGAGGAAGAAAACATATTTTGTCTTATGGATGAAAGGCAGGACTGAGCGAGAGAAATCGGTGTCATCGGGGTAAAGACTGACTGGAACTGTTGATTTAGAATATCCGCCTTCTCTGTGTCGTCCGATTTGATGGAACCTGAAATTTTATCGAGAAGGGGGGCTACTCCTGCTGCGTCTTGCTTGGCATTTTTTATCAGGCTGAAAAGTTTCTTATTGTTGAATTTTGTCACTGTGGCTTTCTCCTTGTCTTCAGTGTTTCCATCTAGGCCTAAAATGTATTCTATATAATTATTGTAAGAGATTTTTATTTGTTTCTTGATGTTTCTTTTTAGAGCCAGGAATGCAGTCTTTATCTTGTTGTTTCCATCTTTCTTTAATCTGAAATAAAGATGATCCCTTTTTCTAATTAGACGTTTTATAGGCTGTGTAATCCATGGAAGTGATCTCTTATTCCCCAGTCTTTTAGTTGGAACAAATTTCTCGATACCTGTGGAAATTGCATCTGAAAATTTTAACCAAATTTCTTCAACAGATTTAGAATGATAATCTATTAGTATTTCATTTTTAACTTGGTCCATGTAGTTCTTAAGGCTATCCCAGTCAGCTTTTTTGTAGAGATGAACCTGTCTCGGTTGTTGTTTGGTCATCTGTGGTTTTGTTTCTGCAAGAATAGAGACAATACTATGGTCTGATATACCTGGAAGACATTTTACATTTTTAATTAAAGTGTGGTTTGATGTTAGGAAAAGGTCCAGTGTATTTTCTCCTCTGGTGTTTTCTGTTACCATCTGAGTGAGGTTGAAATCTGAAAGCAAGTCATTAAATTCTTCATACAAGTTAGTGTAACTGCATCCTGGCTTCAAGACTGGTATATGATCACTGCTCCATGAGAATTTAGGGAAGTTAAAATCACCTAGCACCCAAAAAGATCCTTTAAGGTTTCTTGTCAGGTCTAGGGATTTTTTCAATTCATTAAAGCTATGAATATCTGATTCTTTTGGTCTGTAGTAGGCTGCGATATAAAGAGGTTTACATGTTTTGACCTGCAATTTAATCCAAATGATTTCACAATCAGTCTTTAGCTGTTTTTGTTCTGTTGCCAGGAAAGTATCTTTAACTAGGATGAACACTCCTCCGCCTTTGGTTGACCTATCTAATCTAAAAGGTGTATATCCTAAAGATTTGGGAAAGAATTCACAGTCTGCATGTTGATTATTTAACCAGGATTCTGTACCTACAACTATATCAGGTTTATGTTGATCTATCATACAAAGAAATTCTGCTTTTTTGTTGACAATGGACTGGCAATTAACTGAAATTACTTTAAGCTGGAAAGGAATATCATTTTGTTTAGATCTCTGTCTCTGTGCTGTATTTCCGATGGTGGTACTTGGATGTTGTAAGTCGGACTGTTCACTCAATATGCTGTAGCTATTCTGTGATGAAAAAGAAGAAATTGAAAGGTTCGAATGTCTAGAGAAATTCTGGGCTTCATAGATTGAGCAGATCCAGGAAAATGACATGTCTCGAGCTACAAGATCAAAATAGGTTTCATTAGTAATATCTTGACATTTGATGTGGAACCATCTCTGGCAGGTGTCACATTCAACAGCATGGTCTTCATCAAGGACCTCATATTGACACGAACCACATGGATAGTCAGGGCCAGGATTTGTTTCTACATCTGCGGACAAAGACAATAAGAGAAGACATAAATATGTTAGCGAAGAATTTCTTGTGTGTTTCTCGACCGGGACCGACCACCGTGTTGATTTCAGCAAACATGCACAAACATACGAATTGCTAGGTTTTAGAACATTTGGGTTAGTCAAAGCTACTGGTTGGTCTTCTATGGTTGGGTCTGGCCCTATCTGGATGCTGAGCCAGAAAGCTGCAATAAGAATCGGGGCTAACACACCTGTAATCATTTTCAAAACAAACAAATTGTCATGGGTTTTCGTGGCACAAAGGGAGGTAACTGGGTCTAGAAAAGGGAAAAATACTTGAAAAATCGTTTTATCAGTAAATATTCAAAATTGATGTATGGAACAACCTCCAAAAATGGTTAGAGTATCTTCTTGCGTCAGTAAGGTCAATCCCTGAAACCGAAAAATAGATTTAAATTAGATTTTTCACGATCTGAAACAGGAATTAGATTTTTCACGATCTGAAACAGGAAACAGAAAAACAGCTTTTAGTTGCACGACGCATGCGCACATCTCATACTAGTTTGTTATACCCCCCACAACAAAGTTATGGGGGGGTATACTGGATTCAGGTTGTCCGTCCGTCTGTCCGTCTGTCCGTCCGTCCGTCCGTCCGTCCGTGGACATAATTTTGTGTCCTCTTCTCCTCCCACAGTTTTTGACCGATTTTGCTGAAATTTTAGCAGGTTGTTTCCTATCATATGAAGTTGTGCACCTGCAATTTTCATCTTGATCCAGGCAGCAGTTTCAGAGTTATGCCACTTTGAACTTTAGCACTTTTTCAGTGACAACGCGCTAGTGGGGGGTATTCGTCCGCTTTGCGACAGTTCTAGTTATATTTCAGGAATTTCTCTATTTAGAGACCTAGCCATATTGGTCACAAGGTATGTTAAAAACTTCATTTATTTATATATAAACAGGGTTTTCCATGACGCACAAATCATGCGTCATTGACACAATTTCAAAACAAATGACCTCCTAGAATTTTACTTGAGGGACATAAATGACGCAATTTTAAGATCAAGATTTTCGTTTGATACTTGAGTACAAGGGTATTTGACCCACAAAATAGTAGAAATGACCCCTAACTTTGAAGGCAAGGGGGTCTCAATGACCCCCAAATTCTCATGCTCAGGGAAAACCCTGTATAAATATAGATACAAACTCAACTTTCAGGTGTTGCCATCATTCATGTGCTTTGGGTACTTCCAATACATCATTAATCTTTATTTATATGAATTTATTAATTTAGATATGTAGTCTGCAATGTTTTTGAATTTAACTTGTAAGTCAAAATTTTGAATGAAGTTAAGGAATTCCTAACATGAATTCATCAATTTTACTTGACGATATGGCAACCAGTCGTGCTGTTAACACTTAATAGTAAATAAGCCAGCGGATTTTGATGACCAAAAGCCTTGGGAAAATGTTGATGTGAAAGAAGAAAATGATGATAACCAGCATTTTCTCCTTTTGCCTCAATATTTTCTATGCTATATTATTTCACAGGTTTCCAAAGCATAGAAGTCAGCAGAATTTGGTGATTGTGCGCTTAGGAAAATATTGATGCAAAAGAAGAAAATGCTGATAACCAGCATTTTCTCCTTTTGCCTCAATATTTTCTATGTTTTTTTATTCCATAGGTTCCCAAAGCATGGAAGTCAGTCATGGCTAGCTGTTAGATGTGTTCATACTACAATAAACAAGTCAGCAGAATTTGACGATTACACAAAGAAGGAGGTCGGAGATTTTAATGAACCAAAAAAGTTTATGTCCTACAATGATATTGTGTATCCACCAACCAAAGAAGGGGAAGAACCAAGGCCTGCAGTAAGATTTTTATCGTGCCTGTTCATACCATAACTTTAATACAAAATTGTGGGGTGTTTCAATTTGAAAAGTGCTGCAGACAAAAATATGGGCGTTAATAAAGAAAGAAGTCAGGTAAAACATAGCAGAGAAAAATATTGAGGCAAAAGGAGAAAATGCTGATTGTCAGCATTTTCTTCTTTTGCCTCAATGTTTTTCCAAGCCAATTCTCTTAAGGATGTCAAAACCAGGGCCCCGTATTACTAAACATCTTACGATCAATTTTTATACCCCCCACCTACGAAGTAGAGGGGGGTATATTGGTTTCACCATGTCTGTCTGTCTGTCTGTCAGTAGGGATGAGCACCGGTACTTGAGAACCGGTTACTCCCGGTTCCACGATGTCCCGGATACTCGGAATCGATTCATTTTGAAGGAACCGGTTCCCGGCATCTGATTCCTGACTAATTTAATTTTGTTTGTTTTGCTTAAAAGTCAGCGTAGCTGTTAACTGCACATTTTCTCTTCGGGAAAAACATTTGATCGATTAAATACGCTTATTCTTTTTTTTTACCACAACCATTTGGAGACAGACCTTGGTTAAGTCGGCAGTTAACAACAACGATACTCGATAGGAATGGATCCAAAAATCATCAGGCAATACTGCACACTTCATGCGCATCCAGAATGAAAAAATACTGAACAAAGAAACATTCCAAATGTGTTTGTAAAAATTTTATCACTTTTAAAATCCATTGTTTAGAACAAAATATCAGTCTAGTATTCACCCATTCTAATAATTCTTCGCGTATTACAACTGATAGAAATATGCACTACATTATTCTACTTTTTTCTAACACATAAATTTCCTTGTAACATTTACCCTTATACCGGTAACACATTCTGTCCAAAAAAATCTTAAATCAAACAAAGGAATCTGTTTCAGATCTAAATTCTCGAATTTCCATTGATGCAGAAACTCGCACTTTTCATTGTTTTTTTTTTTTTTTTTTTTTTTTTTTCTTCTGCTTTGAAAATTAAGAGAAATATAAACGTAATTAATTCCAATTTACCAACTTCTATTGGGTAAAGGTTGAACACTTCGCTATTTATAGCACTGTAACTGGGGCTTAATCAGCTGTTTACAAGGCAAATAGTGTGACGTCACTGCTAGTATGTGACATCACTGCTTATGTCACACACTGAGGTCTGTTTTCTCTAAGATCAAAGGGAACCTTTTTTTCTCTTTTCACATCAAGAAATTATAGGAGCGAGTGTGCACAATATTGGATCTATCTTTGATGTGATTAACTGGAATTTTTTCTGATGGGATAGGCTTGATCTACAAAGAAGGTATTTAACACACGTGTATTTCTCATAAATTATGCAGATTGCATTTTAAATCAAATAGTTGAACAGATCACCTTTTATTTCCAAAGTTGTTTTTCTAAACATTTGCCAAACTACAAAATTTTGTACTGGATCTAGTCAAATCTTTATATCTAAAATCTTGTGTTTGGGTAATTTCTGATCACCCGATGTACCCTCTGTTGAAGCGCTTGGTCTTTTTACCCTTTCCCAAAGACAAAAATAAGGATTAGGCTAGTGACTCCTAATTGAATGAAAAATGCAGATAATGTAATTAAAACCCAGAACACAATTAGCCATTTCTAATAAAATCAAAGGGAAAGGAGAACATTCTTGCAATGGATATTTCCTTAATTACTCTTTGTTTTCTAAAGCAATGATTGATATTGACATCAGAATCAAGTCTTGTTTTGGAAAGGGTATACTCCCTTTCAATATTGACCTGAAACTATTGAATATGCAATGAATAATTGTAATGCGGAATAATCACTCTCAAATGTATGTTGACACGAGAAGCATGTGCAGAATACAAAGTCACAATGCCTATGGAAACTATAGACTCTGCTCGACAGTGAGCATTGCTGGCGAGTTTGATTTTTCCATATCACAATTACTCATAATCATTGCATATTCTTCAGGTTCAGGTCAATATTTACAGAGTATATAACAAGAGAGTTTTGGCATACTTACATGAGCACGTGGTCACTTGTCTGCTACTTTGACAAACAGCCAGATTCGTTATTAAATATAGTTTTTAAAGTTTTTTTTCTTCTTATTTTCAATATGTCTGTGATCAAATCACTCGCATATTTAAAGTGTCCGATGATTGGCAAAATTAAAGTCTTGTGCCGAAAGAACACCGTACTATTAACCAAATATCAAAGTTTCTACAATTTTCCAACATTAGAAGTGTTTTTATTTTGTCTTTTAAATTGAATATTTTGGTCTTTTCCGATCTTTGCCGAAGAAAATACGCTAAACTTCCGACTTGAAATTATGACGTCATACTGGCCACTGAATGACGTCATGGCGGGAAAAACGGGCAGTCATGGGTCATTTCCCGGAAAGTCTGAAATTTCTGAAAAAGTTAAATGTCCGACGTTTCTGTCATAAAGCGACTTCCCCAATCGATACTCAAAACACGGAATTCGTCCTCAGTAAATGTTAGAAAAAAATGTTAAAACAGTCAAATAATAGGTCGTAAGTGAATTAAGGAATGTGCCAAAGAACGGTTTTAGTTTGTCTGTATTACTCTTACGATCGAGAAATGGATAAAAACTGAGACTTCGCTATATGACAGAAAAGTCGAACACATTATCTTTGTCAGACACCTCATGCTCTAGATTGGGGGCGGAGTCACGCCATTGATGATGTCAATCCGTGGCAATTTTACGGAAATTGCCGATCTTTATTTTCTCGAAAATCAGTTTTTCAACGATGTAAAGAAAAGCAAATAAAACTTTTAAAACAACCGAGTTTGGCGGATCTTTTATAAAACACGTTAATTTAATGATTTTCTTCCAATATACGGTACAATAAACTGTCAAACTTGGTAGCCTTTAAAAATACAATGCAATACTATGAGGTTATTTAACATGTCTTTGTACAATACTGAATTCTATTGGATGAATACTTTGCAGAACGAGGCTATATTTGGACGAGCCGATAGGCGAGTCTAAATATAGACTTGTTCTGCAAAGTATGAATCCAATAGAATTCGGTATTGTACAAAGACATGTTAAATGACCTCTTTATTTCACATCATTTTTTTCACACAAAACATGACAAAGATTAATTTTGTATAAGAATTAAGATCTAGACCTAATTACTTTAAAATAGAATTCCAACGTGAAATAAAAAAGGAAGAAAAAACAACCTATAGGCCTATGTCATGAAAAAATGTAGGCTACATGTACATTTCTAACACTGTGAAATATAAATGGCATCTTGCATTAAATCTATATTTATCGGTTTATGTTTGTTTCAAAAGATTGAATAGACCGTCATATAATAGTGTGAAATGTACATGAACTTTGTCATATAAACTATCTATCATGTCATGCGTAAATCAACAATGAAAACATTGACAGAAAAGGAGAAATTGCTGATAAACGGCAAATCTCCTTTTCTCTTAGAACTTTTTTGTCAAGCCTTTTAATGGATATCAAATCCAGGTCTTGTTTGGGAAAGGGTTTTTTGAAATGAAAATAATCTCTTTCGTGATGTTTAAAATCATTTTCTCCTTTTGCCTTAATGTTTTGCCAAGAGTTTATTTTTTAATCACAGAATATTCAAGGATTTTATGCTAAAATTAGACTTGGTTTGCGGCTTTGTTTTGATATACCGTCGGTGTTGTTGTAATATCTCGTAATTACGGCTTTATCCAAGCCATAGTTACGACATTCTATAACAACACACACGATACTATTGTTTGTCCGAAATTACGTCACGGATAACTGGATAAAATCTATCCCTATTAAATTTAGCTTTTGCCTAGGACAGTGTTTTCAAAATAGCATGTTGAAACAATCATTCAACTCCAATGCACATCAACTCTACTAAGGGAGATTGTTCTTCGATGCAAATATCGATATTTGGTATCGCAGCCTCGATTTGGAAAAAAATCCATATTTGTACGGTTCAATTGAGTGCGATGCATATTTGGAGGGTTCAAATGAGTGCGATGCATATTTGGAGGGTTCAACCGGTGCATCGTACAAATATCGATTTGGCCGCTTTGGAGTATCGAGAATCCCGTGCGTTCACGCAATTATCTCGTGCGTACAATACGGCTCTAGGTATTGTATACTCACGTGGTACGAATGGGACGATTTCATTGGTTTACTAATGTAGGGTGTGAAATAAAATATTTTATTGCCGCTAACTCGGTTACATTTAGTGGTTTGGGCCCAATAAAGTACAACAGAAAAATTACATATACATGTGCATATCTAAAATATCCATTATCTGAAACATGAATAAGTTTGCAATGTAAATGGCTATCTTAGTATCCATCAGATGACCACCAAATAAATATATAAATTGCACAAAACTTTAGATTCAGCAACATGAGAATAATACCCATCATATACATTAACCCCTTACAAGTTTTCTTGGTAACATTTACGATTTTTTTTTTCATCCAAATATATGTTTTTTTAAACAAATAATATGTTATGTCTACAAACTAAAATTATGTTAACATGCTATTCAATTGCAGAAACTTTACTTGGGATACATGTATGTTTAAATAAGGACCATAATGTTTTAAAACATTTAATATAAAGCGGGTAATGATACATATACAATAATCCTTAACGAATAGGAATCAGAATCGTTAGGAATCGGATTCGATTAAAATGAATCGAGTAGGAATCGGAATCGGTTAAATTCTGACGGTGCTCATCCCTATCTGTCAGTCCGTCCGTCCGTCCGTCCATCCGTCCGTCCGTAGACTTTTTCGTTTCCGTGCTCTAACTCAAGAACGGTTTGACCTAGGATCATGAAACTTTACACAGTTGTTGCCCTTGACCCAAAGAGGTGCCCTATTGTTTTTGGGTCACGAAGGTCAAAGGTCAAGGTCACAATCGGACTTTGTTTAAAATCCGTTTCCGTGCTCTAAGTCAAGAACCGGTTGACCTAGGATCATAAAACTTTACACAGTTGTTGCCCATGACCCAAGGAGGTGCCCTATTGTTTTTGGGTCACCAAGGTCAAAGGTCAAGGTCACAATCGGACTTTGTTTAAAATCTGTTTCCGTGCTCTAAGTCAAGAACCGGTTGACCTAGGATCATGAAACTTTACACTGTAGTTGCCCATGACCCAAGGAGGTGCCCTATTGTTTTTGGGTCACCAAGGTCAAAGGTCAAGGTCATAATCGGACTTTGTTTAAAATCCGTTTCCGTGCTCTAAGTCAAGAACCGGTTGACCTAGGATCATGAAACTTTACACAGTTGTTGCCCATGACCCAAGGAGGTGCCTTATTGTTTTTGGGTCACCAAGGTCAAAGGTCAAGGTCACAATAGGACTTTGTTCGGACTTTGTTTAAAATCCGTTTCCGTGCTCTAAGTCAAGAACCGGTTGACCTATGATCATGAAACTTTACACAGTTGTTGCCCATGACCCAAGGAGGTGCCCTATTGTTTTTGGGTCACCAAGGTCAAAGGTCAAGGTCACAATCGGACTTTGTTTAAAATCTGTTTCCGTGCTCTAAGTCAAGAACCGGTTGACCTAGGATCATGAAACTTTACACAGTTGTTGCCCATGACCCAAGGAGGTGCCCTATTGTTTTTGGGTCACAAAGGTCAAGGTCACAATCGGACTTTATTCAAAATCCGTTTCCGTGCTCTAAGTCAAGAACCGGTTGACCTAGGATCATGAAACTTTACACAGTTGGTTTGACCTAGGATCATGAAACTTTACACAGTTGTTGCCCTTGACCCAAGGAGGTGCCCTATTGTTTTTGGGTCACGAAGGTCAAAGGTCAAGGTCACAATCGGACTTTGTTTAAAATCCGTTTCCGTGCTCTAAGTCAAGAACCTGTTGACCTAGGATCATGAAACTTTACACAGTTGTTGCCCATGACCCAAGGAGGTGCCCTATTGTTTTTGGGTCACCAAGGTCAAAGGTCAAGGTCACAATCGGACTTTGTTTTAAATCCGTTTCCGTGCTCTAAGTCAAGAACCGGTTGACCTAGGATCATGAAACTTTACACAGTTGTTGCCCATGACCCAAGGAGGTGCCCTAACGTTTTTGGATCACCAAGGTCAAAGGTCAAGGTCACAATTGGACTTTGTTTAAAATCTGTTTCCGTGCTCTAAGTCAAGAACCGGTTGACCTAGGATCATGAAACTTTACACAGTTGTTGCCCATGACCCAAGGAGGTGCCCTATTGTTTTTGGGTCACCAAGGTCAAAGGTCAAGGTCACAATCGGACTTTGTTTAAAATCCGTTTCCGTGCTCTAAGTCAAGAACCGGTTGACCTAGGATCATGAAACTTTACACAGTTGTTGCCCATGACCCAAGGAGGTGCCCTATTGTTTTTGGGTCACCAAGGTCAAAGGTCAAGGTCACAATCGGACTTTGTTCAAAATCCGTTTCCGTGCTCTAAGTCAAGAACCGGTTGACCTACAGCACTTTAGTGACAAGGCGCTAGTGGGGGGTATTTGTCTGCTTTGCGACAGTTCTAGTTTGTGTAGACTGTGTAACAAGACATCTGATTGCACGAGAAATCCGACTGAGCCAATCAGGGCTGTTGTTACAAGTTATTATGCAAAAATCAAACGTACGATCGTTAGTAATACGGGCCCCTGGTCTTGTTTGGGAAAGGGTTAAGAAGCCAAGTGGGGTGGGCAGGAGGGGCTATTCCGGTCACTTGCGCATCAGCGTAATGCTTTGGTTTGGTTCATGTGCAACTGTCATATCTCTGTTTCTATCAATGCTTTTGCTCTGAAACTCTGCACATGCTTCTGTGATCATAATATCAGCCTCTAGGCAAAGATTTTTTATTCTGACAATCAATTTAATGGAATTCTAAATCTTTTCAGACTTAGAAAGTTTAGGTTGAGTTTATTACATAATGTGCAATTGTCATATATCGTCGTTGTAAATGCAAAACCTCGTATCTTGTTTTTGGAAAATTTTAAAGGGGAGGGAAAAAAGTGTAATAACTTTTCGCAAACTAAAATGTTTCACTTGAAATTTTGACATATTGTTCACAAATAATTTGTCATTAATACTGATCAGTCAAAATATCTCAAAACCTGCGAGAATTTTCTAAACTGGGCACACAAGTTTGTACTTTGAAAATCGCAAGAATCGACATATAGTATGGTGCGTTATGTCCATTTTTTAGGTTCTGCTTGATGTAAGTGAAAGAGGTTTCCATCATACGTTTTCATGATCTTAAGACATTGCTCTAATCATTTAACTTTGATGGACAGCTGTAAAATTAAAAATAATAGGAAAAATGGTGACTTAAATTTACAAAATTTTGAACCCGTAATTTTACAAATGGGCATAACTTTTTTAATAATTATCATACCTTTATAAAATTTTACATGTAAATTTACAGGAATAGTACACACCGATTGTCATAATAATTTTTCGGCAATTTTCATATTTAGAGGTTGCTCTATAAGCAAAGCTCTAAAAGCTCTAATTCGAGCTAGAGCTCGAGATATTGCATTTGAAATAATTGAATTGTCACAGTTTATTAGCCAAAGGCCGGACAATATAGAACAACAAAAAATCGTGACATTGGGTATTGTACTAAGACTGCAATAGAGAGAAAAAGATTGGTGGGTGGGGAAATCGTGGTGTTTTATTCTATCAGACGAAAATAATCCACGTACAGCTCAAGATATTGCATTAATAATAATCTAGGTCCCACAAAATGTAAGACAAAGGCTAGACCTTGATGAAAAACTAAATCTCATGACATTTAAAAATGCACATGACCAAATCACAGAGGAAGAAAGCGGTGGGTGGGGTAAATAACTGTGTTTTGTTTATATAACGTTTGGCCATTATACTTATTCAATAAACTGAACTTTATGAATCAGAACATTAAACGGGTCAATGACAAAACATGCACAAACAATTCAGTAAAATTTTGTTTTGATTGGTTTATATTTGTAGCTATTATAGTGAAAGAAAAGTAAAAAAAGGCAACTTCAAATTCTAGGCCTATATTAACTTAGATGTGTGATTCCGATCAATAAAAAATGCACATATGCAAGATCAGATGGTCCCCAACATTTTGTCAAAATTTTGTTGAAAGCGGCAATTTTGACAAATTAAATGGCACATTACTCTAGACGTTACATTGCTATTCAGATGAAAATTTCACTGATGCAAGCTTTTATAGTCATTAACATAATGTATAAGTTTTCTTTTTATTAGCTCACCTGAGCACAAAGTGCTCAAGGTGAGCTATTGTGGTCACTCAATGTCCGTCGTCCGTCTGTCCGTCCGTCCGTCTGTCCGTCCGTCTGTCCGTCCGTCCGTCCGTCTGTCTGTCAACAATTTGGTGTTAACACTCTAGCATCCACAAAAGTTGACCAATCTTGATCAAACTTGGTCAAAGCAAGTATGGTCATAAGTTCTCGGATGAGTTCGATTATGGGCCAGATCGGACCTGGAAGTCTAGAGTTATTTGCCCTTGAACGTAAAAAATAGCTAGTTTTGACATTGTTAACACTCTATCATCTACAATTATTGATCAACCAAGACAAAACTTTGACATAATGTTGGAGAACAAAAGATCTTGCATGAGTTCGATTTTCAGTTTGATCTCATCAGAAAGACAAGAGTTATGTGCCCTTGAATTCGACAAAATTGCCATTTTCGGCAGTTTTCAACCTTGTTTACACTCTAGAATCTACAATTATTGACAAATCAAGACAAAATTGGAACACAATGTTTTGGACCATAAGATCTTTGGTGAGTTTAATTTTCAGTCTAATTTGATCAGAAAGTCCAGAGTTACATGCCCTTAAATTTGACAAAATTGCCATTTTCAGCTGGTTTCGACCTTGTTAACACTCTAGAATCTCTAATTATTAATCAATTAATACAAAACTTGGACGCAATGTTGGGGACCATAAGATCTCAGATGAGTTTGATTTTCAGTCTGATCTGAACAGAAAGTCCAGAGTTACATGCCCTTGAATTTGATCAAATTGCCATTTTCGGCTTGTTTCGACCTTGTTAACATTTTAGAATCTACAATTATTAATCAATGAAGACAACACTTGGACACAATGTTTGGGATCATAAGATCTCGGATGAGTTTCATTTTCAGTCTGATCTGATCAGAAAGTCGATAGTTATGTGCCCTTGAATTTGACAAAATTGCCGTTTTTGACTGTTTTCGACCTTGTTTACACTCTAGAATCTACAATTATTGACCAATTAAAACCAATTTTGGACACAATGTTGGAGATCATAATATCTTGGATGATTTAGATTTTCAGTCTGATCTGACAAGAAAGTCTAGAGTTATGTGCCCTTGAATTTGATAAAATTGCCATTGTCGGCTGTTTTCGACCTTGTTTACACTCTAGAATTTACAACTATCAATCAATAAAGATAAAACTTGGACACAATGTTCGGGACCATAAGATCTCAGATGAGATAGATTTTCAGTCTGATCTGATCAGGAAGTCGAGAGTTATGTGCCCTTGAATTTGAAAAAAACTGCTGTTTGCGGCTGCATTCGACCTTGTTTATACTCTAGAATCTACAATTATTTATCGATCAAGACAAAACTTGGACAGTAATGTTCACAGTTGGGCACCATTAGATCTCGTATAAGTTGGATTTTCACATGTTATTGACCATAATTTCGTTCTCAGTCTTAAAGTCATAAATATTAATTGAATTGAACAAAAGTGTTGCTCATATCATTTTGGTTCAGGTGAGCGATATAGGACCATCATGGTCCTCTTGTTAGTCAATATGCGTGGCTGTTACACTGAAAAAATGCTGAAAATGCAAATTTGTAAAATTTTAAGAGTAAACTATTCTAATTTCAATTTTGATCAAGCTAACAATCGCCCTTACGCAAGGTTTCCATTTCATATAAGTTTCGTCTAACTTGGTAAATATTTGTGGCTCGAAAAGGCAATTTTGTCAAATTTAATGGCACATAACTCTAGATGTGATGTTCCAATTAAGCTAAAGAATCACATGTTTGAAAGATCTTAAAGTGAAGTTTTATATAATTGACCAATATTTGTGGCTAAAATAAAGTCGTATATATGCAATTTTGTCTAAACCAAGGCACATAACTCTGAATGCTTGATTCCAATCAAGCTAAAAATCGCTCTTTAAGCAAGATCCCACGGTCACCAATATTTCTTCCAAATTTCGTCTTAATTAGTCAATAGTGTCAATAGTAACAACAAGACCAAAAAGCGAATTTAGTCAAATTCAAGGGTTTATAACTCAGGATGTTACGTTTCGATCAAGCTAAAAATCACACTGATGCAAGATTTATCTTATAGTACCCAAATTTCTGTCCAAAATTTCGCTCAATTCGTCCATAAATTTTGTGGATTTAAAAGGCAACAGAAAGTTTAGACCTGTTATTTTGATACATTCAAGGGCACATAACTCCGACTGTTTGCGTCCGATCAAGCAAAATAGAATCACAGTTTTGTCACAATTGATCAATATTTGTGATAATTATAGAGAAAACGTGGTTGAAAAGGAAATTTTGTCGAATTCCAGGGCCCATCACTATGGATGTAAGACTCCGACTAAGCAAATATTCCACTTATGCAATGTCTTATAGTCACAAATGTTTTGTTCCAAGTTTTGTTTCAATTGGTCAATATTTGTGGCTGAAAGAGGGAAAATAAAGTCAAAAATGGAAATTTTGTCGCACATAACTCTAGACATGAAATTGCAATTGAACAAAACAATTATCTGAAGCAAAGTCCTACAGTAACCAACATTTGTAAAAAGTTTTGCTATAATTGGTCAACATTTGTTGCTATTATGGCGAAGATAGAGTGAAAAACGGTAGTTTTTGTCAATTTAAGGGCACATAACTCTAGATGTGAGATTCAAGCTGAAAGATACATCCATGCAAGGTCTTGTCATGACTAATGTTTTATCAAGGTTTTGTCAAGACGTTTCAAAATTTGAAGATGATAATAGTGAACAAAAAGACAAAACACTTATTTTTTACATTCAAGGGCAGATAACTCAGGATTTTCTGCTTCAATCAATCAACAAATATGTAATATGGGGAGATCAGATACGGACAACATATCATAAAAGTTTCCATTGGTGTGATAATTAGGTGGACACGAAATTATATGGGGAAACTAAAGAAGAACGCGTTAAATAAAAACAAAACTTTTATGACGTCATATATACCCGGCAAAACTGCTAACGCATCACTCAGATCTTTGTTAATATTTTTTAACGAATCTACAGAATACCTTCAAAATTTGCACATGCAGACTACCACCACTTGATAAGAGATCTATGAAATTTCATAGTAAATGTTACAGTATCTTGTAAAATATTGAACTTTTAATAAGGACACCCTTAATTCTAAAATTCATAAAGTCTGAAATTTATTTAAAATGGAAAATTCACGAATAACTTTCAAACCTTTTGCATTGGCTGAAAGAGTTTTTGTTTATAAAAGTTACCCTTCAAAAAACAAACCGACGGCTTTAACATTTTTATGGGCGCGTAATGTATTCCCACAGAGGCATTGTTACATCACTAGTGCCGTTGGTGTCATTGATGGCGTCGACGGCGACGTAGGTTACGTAGACAAAAACGTATCGGTCTATATCTTATGAACTGTATAAGATGCAGTCTTGATATTTCACACATAGACAGGCCCCAACAAGACCTTTCACCTGACACTATAAAATTTGACCTTGTGACCTTGACCTTGAAAAATTGACATTTTCTTTCAAAAAGGTTCCTCTATGCGAGCTACGTTGTCCCGGAACAGCCCTTGTTATGTTAGATAGAAAATTGATTTTTTTCAGACTTTAATTTCACAATAAACCAGCTTTCAAAATCAATTCAAATAAAAATGATTGAAAAAGATCACAAGTTACAGGAGCCGAAAAACTGTTTTGGCCCCCTTTGGTATGACGCGGTCACATAAGAAAGAAAACTTAGAAATAGTTTTATGAATGAGTGCAGAAACTTGTGGGATAAATGTTTGCCAAATTATAAATCTAAATCTTTGACAATAAAGAAGTTATGAAATTTTAAAAAGTGATGCGTTAGCTCTTTTGCTGAGTATACAAAGTTCATCTTAAGGCCCACGGCTGTCCATCAAACTTTTTTGGTGATGTCTACTTATCCTTTTTACGAATCCATTTGATTTAAACCTCTTTCACTTACATCAAACAGAATTACACAACGCACCGTACTAATAGGAGGTTTTGCATTTACACTGACGATATATACCAATGATGACTTTGTTTTTGCTAGATCTATTGCTGTCAAACTTTGTTCATGCTTCTGTTGCCATGATATTGGTGTCTAGGCATATTACCCTGCTTCACGCTGTTGTTGTACATTTACAGGAATATTGTCTTGCAAGGAAAGTTGCAGGAAGTCCCAAGAAGTTCTGGTACGCAGCAGTTATGGTTAGTACAGTTACTCTAGAATTATTTTTCGCACACTTTTTTAATTTCAGAGCTATAGGTAAGAGAGAGTAATGATTTCTGTTGAAGTGGGGCCAATGAAAAATTCACTATCTTATGATCTGGAAAGTTCTTGAACCCCATAAATTCAAATAATTTTTCATAACCCAACAATTCACAGCCCTGCTCTATCATGAAATGTATGCGTTTCATTATGTGTGATCATACATGCCCAAAATTGTCCATTAAGAGAGTAAAGGAATTCACCTTTTTCGCCGATGCAGAGATGCAAATACAAAGGTTAGGAGTATGATATCGACATTTTTTTCAAAACTTTCCTCTTATGGAAGTGAAGGATGCATCATTCTTTTTCCTTTTCACCTCTGATTCGCTGGCTAAACCACCAAAGAATGTCAGAATTTACTTTCATTTTTGCTCAGACGACGTCATGAGTACGTATTTCTATGCTCTAGGAAGATTATCATACAGGCACTTTCATAAAGATCTTTGTATACAAAATAAAGCGTCTGATAATGAAAATCGATATAACCAGTCTAGGAAAAAATTCTTGATCAGTCTAAAATCACCGAAACGCTTTTAGTTTTATTGCAAGCGTTAAGTGTAAGCAAAGAAGATTGACAGTTAACCCATGATGCTTCAAACTAAAAAGTCAATCTTTTCTCAATTTTCAATGCGCCAAAATGAGCCATTACTGCAGATAGGGATGCGCCATATGAGAAAATGCAGCGTCAATCTCGCAATGGCGCGGCCTGGCCTAAACACTGCAAAGGACCTCTACTGATAAGGCGAGAAATCTCCCTAAAAGGCTCAAATGGAAAAGTCATTTTTCAAAACATGCAAATTGATTTTTATTTCGAACTGTATTGTTAGATATGTATCTAAATCATATGAAAACTGATTTTGTACGATCATACAGATAACTCTTGGTTTCTGTACCTACCCCCAAAATTACATTTTCTTACCCCACCGTTATTCATTAAACCAGATTTAAGTTTTCTTTAGTTTTATAAGCCAAAAAATTTCTGTAAATGTAAGGACAATTGGTGTTGAAATCATAAACCATTTTTCGATTTGTCCTTAATGCGCATGCGCATCATTGAAATGAATTTAAAGGCGAAATCTTCCCGCCAAAATTATGGCATATGGTATATGAGTACTATTTTTAGTATAAAAGTATGTTCCCCCCGTGACCCAGCAAATCCTTTTTACCAAGGAAGCCTATGACCCAGTTACACAACATATGTCAATGGGAAGCTGGGTCAAGGGGGGGGGGAACGATGTTAGCCAGCCTTGGGAAGGTAGGTATGCCTCGGTTTTTGGCGGGAAAGTGCGCGTTTAAAGTTGTTTCAATAGTGCGTATAAGCAATACGGACAAAACCAAAGCTGCCATATGATGTCAACACCATTTATCCCTGTATCTGTAGAAAATAAATTGCAAATAAAAATAAAAGAATCTTCATTTTACCTCTTTGAATACCGGTAGTGTAAGAAAACGAAACCATTTAGGTGGGTACTAAAATCAAGAGTTATCTGCACCTATAGAACTTTTAAAATGACATAAAAATCGGTGTTTATTTCCTTTATTTGTCTACCTAACCATAAAGCTTAATTTTGTTTCTCAATTTGTTAGTTTTGAGAATTGACCCATCGAGCTGAGCCTTTTAGGGAGAATTCTCGCCTTATCCGTAGAGGTCCTTTAGTGAAATCTCTAAATTTTATCTTTTACTTAATAGGTTAGAGGTTTGTCCATAGATGAAGCGATAAAACAGTGTGAATTTAGTAAGAAAGCTTATCCAAAAATTATAAAAGAGGTAGGTCATTATTTATTACATACTGATAAATTTTTCATTGTAATTAATTAGAGTTTGGATGAAATAACTTTTGCTTTGATTCTTAAAAAGGCTCTAATGGATTTTGAGACCAAGTTGGATTGGGAACAACTTAAGGTATACAACACATCATTAAAAACGCCACTTTCTATCTATGAAATGCATCAAATTACACACAGTTGTAAATACACTTCACATAAGTTGATTTTCCATGCCAGATTTCAAGATTATGATTCTAGAAGAAAATATTTATAAACATTATTTTACTAGATATAATCATGTGCAAGGGAGGTAATCTTGAACATTTTTGTCAAATATTTCGATAAGTATGCATTAATTCAAAATCCAAAACCGTCCAAAATGCTTATGTTTGTATTTGGAATGGAAATGTAACTCAGTTTAGGAATTACTGGTACTTTTCAAATTTCATCTCTGGCTTGTTGGTGCTTAATTATGATGGGTTGCATAACTTAACGACATTGTTTAATCTTAAATTAATGTACATGTATTAGTATTAATGACTTCATCTGAAGATTATCGATATGAATATGTGATGACAAATTCTCTACTCAAAAGTTGTAACATTTTGAAATTCCTTCACGTTGAAAATGTTGTCTACAACTTTTTCCCAAGTTGGACCTGTCTAAGATTTCGTTGTTTGGTAATGGGATGGTTAAGTCAGTCGCTTATTGGTTCTTCAGGTTTTAGAAGAAGCACAGTCAAAAATGGTGAATGAATGTAATGTGGAATTTCCCTCCAATATGTGGGTCGGTGAGTAATGAATTGATGGGCTAATTGCTTTATCCTTTCTAACCCGTGAGGCCTTATGATGCTCCTAATAACAAAAAGTCCTTGAACCGAGCAACAAATGAGAGGAGGTGAAGGCATTCTAAATTTGTTATTTCAAATCCAAGCCATATGTTGTGGGTCCTCATTTGAATTGTCTTGATGAGATAATTCCAATGAGTACCCACAACAATGGGTTTTATGAACTATAAACGAAATATTGCATTTTGAAATGCTTTCACTCCCTCTTATATGTAGTTGTGTTTGAAATCATTGAGGCAAAAGACAGAAATGCTAATAACCAGCATATTTTCCTATTGCCTCAATAGTTTATGTCCTATATATTATGCAATCCTTATCTTTATTATCATCCATTTTGTTTATTAGTCCCCTACCGGTGTTCACACCGGAGGGGACTATAGGTTTGCCCTCCGTCTGTCCGTCCGTCTGTCTGTCCGTCTGTCCGCTCAAATCTGGATCCGGCGATAACTTAATAACTAAGCAAGCGTTTTTGATGAAAGTTGGTATATGACTAGATGGCAATGTGTAGATTATGCACATCATTTTATTTTTGTTTTTCGACCTAAATTGAGGTTGCTATGGTTACAGAAATAGTGAAAATATGGCCAAAAATGGGATCCTGCGATAAGATAATAACTAAGCAAGCTAGTTTGATGAGACTTGGTATATGACTATATGGCAATGTGTAGATTATGCACATCATTTTATTTTTGTTTTTAGACTAAAATTGTTGTTGCTATGGTTACGGAAATAGTGAAAATATGGCAAAAAATATTGGATCCTGCGATAAGTTAATAAGTAAGCAAGCTAATTTGATGAGACTTGGTATATGACTAGATGGCAATGTGTAGATTATGCACATCATTTTATCTTTGTTCTTTGACGAAAAGTGCGGTTGCTATGGTAAAGGAAATAGTGAAAATATGGCAAAAAATGGATCCTGCAATAACTTAATAACTAAGCAAGCTAACTTGATGAAACCTGTTTTAAAATGTAAAAAAAATATAAGCCATGTTAGTCAGGGTGGTGATGCAGCAGTATTAATCACCTCCAGTTGGGCATAACATTTCATATGTTTGACAATTATTTTGATGACTTCTTCATCTTAATCTTTTATTGATTACCATATTGAGTCAATGTGAAGCCGGTAGGGGACTTTATGTGTTGCATACAACACCAGATACTTGTTGTGTCATGTTTCATAAACAAATATTTTTTTAAAATTGGAAGTCTCAATTTTGGCTGTTTGGGAAAGGGTTGTCTGCTATGTTTGATAGAAATTAGATTGTGTTGTTATTGGTCATTTTGATGTCTTAACCCTTTCCCAAACAATACCTGGTTTTGGCATCTCTACAAGCAAAGTCATGGAAAAACATCGAGACAAAAGAAGAAAATGCTGATAATGCTGATAATCAGCATTTTCTGTCTCAATATTTTCTGAGCTATATCATACACAAAGCCAATTTTTATCGACATGGATTTGGTCGTCTGTAGTAGCTTATGAATTGGACTGCCCTTCAATTTTGTTGTTTGCGAAAGGGTTAAGCAGTTATCAAATGGAATCAGTTCAAACTTTTGCCATTTCATAAACGGTGGACCTCTTTTCCAAATGATATGAACTCCATGTGACAAGCAATTTCTTTATTTATCGCAATGCCTTTTACCCCCAAAGACAAAAAAAATGTATTTTTTTTGGCTAAAAATGGTTACCTGCAACATCTTTGAATTTGTCATAGCCTATAATTATGCTCCCTGAAAAAATTTTGGGGGAGCATATCGTCGTTGTAAATGCAAAACCTCGTATCTCGGGTTTAGAAAAGTTTAAAGGGGAGTGGAAAAAGTGTAATAACTTTTCACAAACTAAAATTTTTTACGTGAAATTTGGATGTATTGTTCACAAGTAATGTGTCATTAATACTGATCAGTAAAAATATCTCAAAACCCGCGAGAATCGTCTTAACAGGGCACACAAAGTTGTACTTTGAAAATCGCATCAATCGACATACGAGGTTTTTCATTTACACCGGCGATATAGTTGCCACGCTGTCCGTCTGTTCGTCCACAGCCAGATCTCAGCAACCCTTGGACCAAATTCAATGAAACTTCACATGTGAACTCCCTGGGATAATCCCTAGCGATCTTTTTCTCCGTTTCTTAATTTGAGGCTGCGTCATGGAAAAAGGGGCCTTAATGTAAAAATTAGTTTTTCTGTAATTTCTCTTCATCTAATGGGCAGAATTTAATGAAATTTTGTACTTTTGTGATAAATGAGATGTTCTAGACCATATTCTATAAATAATGTGTGTACAAAAAATCTGTCATGGGACAAAGGGGCTTAATGTATGATAGTTTTCATTTTGTGGCAAACACTTATTTGGGGACCTTTTCATTTTGTGGCAAACACTTATTCGGGGAGCATAATCCATCTATGACGGCTCTTGTTTTACTATCTGTAGAGCTACATATAAGAAGGTGTAATGCCTTTTGAACATGCAATTTTTCATTTATTTTTTCACCAAATCTTGCATGGGGTATTCTTTGGAATCATCACATTGAGCAGATTCCAATGAGTACCCACATGTGGTTTGGATTTGTAATAACTATTTTAGGATGCCTTAACCCTTTCCCAAACAACAAAATTTTATGGCGGTTTTATTTAAAAGCTGTTGTAGAGGACAAAATTGATGTAAGAAAGCAAGTAATTTGTGTACAATATCACACAGAAAATATTGAGACAAAAGGAGAAACTGCTGGTTATCAGCAGTTTCTTCTTTTGTTTCAATGTTTTCCCAAGCATTTTCTGTTAGGATGTCAAAACCAGGTCTTGTTTGGGAAAGAGATAACTCCCTTTAATCTGTTGTTATGCATCACATCTATTTATTTTTTCATCAACAGCGGATTCTTTCTGCACTAATGGTGGTCACCAACAGTCAATGCGCAAGTCCAAAAGATTTGCGGGTATGCTTCTCCACAGAAAGACAAATTATTTTGTGCGATTACGGGAAGGACAACCACCCGACCACTACTATCCACCAGAAGAGACGGGTTACGAACAACTCGAGAACTATATAAAACAACAAAGAGAGAGACGGATAAGAAATTCTTTGTGATTTTACGCTGAATACCAGGAATTTCATGTTTTCTTCTATTGGTCTGTAATCCATTATCCAAAAGGGCCATGAAAATCAGATCTTGTTTTGACAACGCTAACCATGAGTGATAGGAAAAGTTAGGGAAAACATCATCATTCCACACAATGACTCTTTACAAAGAGAGAGTCTTTGGAAAACATTGTGGAAAATGAAGAAATTGCTTGTGACAAGCAATTTCTTCATTTTCCACAATGTTTTCTACCAAAAAAGACCCAAAGACTTTAAACTTCCTTTACTTGAAATTGTCGTCAGCAACATCTTTGAATTTGGACCAATTAAAAAATTTGTTGTGTGGTAATGGGTTAAGTCAATAGAAGGTCAGCCACCTGACCATGCACCAGTACCGACTGGATACGAACAGCTGGAGGCATATGTAGAACAACAATGACAGAGGCGGATAAAAAACTCCTTGTAATAGTTATATTCATACTGAGCTACAGTAACTGTTAAGAGTGAATACAAAACATTTAGTGTTGAATTTGATCAAACCCCATATTTTTGGCACTCTATGGAATCATCTTTTTAAGACGGTTCCAGTTAGTACCATCAACAAAGAGTTAGAAATCACAACACATTAACAAAAGCATTTTCTTCTTTCTCTCAATGGTGTGTAAGCCATTATCATAACTTATTTGTAAAATTGACAAGGAAATACTGAAGGAAATGAAGACATTAATGACAAATGTTTTTCACAACAATTTTTTGTAGGATGTCGAAAGCAGGTCTTGATTGGTAAATACTAAAGAGTTAAGCTTTATGAATGTTGATAATAATTTTGAATAAAGTTTTACTAAACACCAAAATGGTCAGCTTTTACTGTTGTAAATTCCCAGTTATAAATTCAAGGCATTTTACACACCAGTCGCAAACTGGACATATTATGGGATCACCTGTGGCTTGGGCGGGCTGATGGCGTCTACTTCTTTGTCCAGAGCATAACTCTGTCATCCACTGTCCGATCAACTTGAAACTTGGCGGTTGCTCACTTCTCATGCTTATAGAGTGCATTGCTCAAGACAGACTCTACCTTGCTCGAGGTGAGTTAAAGTGGTCACTTTTTTCCGGTGTGTGTCCTTCCATCTGTCCACAATTTGGTGTTTACTTTCTAGCATCCACAAAAGTTAGCCAATCTTGATCAAACTTTGTCAAAACAAGTAGGACAATAAGCCCTTGTACAAGTATTATTATGGACCTGGCGGACCTGAAAGTGTCAAGTTATCTGCCCATTTATGTCGAAAAATGTTGTTTTTAACTTTGTTTACACTCTAGCATCTAAAATCATTGATCAATCAAGACAAAACTGAGACATAATTTTGGAGACCCTTAGATCCCAGATGAGGATGAGCGATATAGGACCATCATAGTCCTCTTGTTTAACATCCATTTTGTGGTCTACATGAGATTTTGAATTACACTACCCTAAAATTTAGCTGATTGGTAAAGGGTTAATTGGAAAGAAACCAAAGACAGTTGAACACATATAAAGCTATTACCTTTATTTCAAAAGTAGATTTAACTACAACAACCATCAGAATGGAATGTCTATGATTGACCCATTACCAGATGACAAAATTTTGGACTAGTCCAAATTCAAAGATGATGCAGACAACAATTTCAAGTGAATGAAATTTTATATGTTTTGGTCTTCTTACATAGAAAGCACTGCGGGAAATGGAGAAATTGCTTGTCACAAGCAATTTCTTTATTTTCCACAATGTTTTCGAAAGCCATTATCTTGTGGAGAGTCAAAAGATTCATTGTGTGGTAATGGGTTAATTATCTGGAATAATATACATATCCTAGTTTAAAAATAGAAACCATTTGTCAGTGGCTGGTTTTACCGTACCTCTCAGAGACAGTTTTTGGAAACTCTAGAGAGAAAAGGAGAAAATGCTGACCATCTGCCATCTAGAAAATAATCAGCAATTTCTCCTTTTCCCTCTAAATTTTATGTGTTATCAAAACATGTTCAAGTTATGGCATTAGTTTTTATGTCGTCTGCTACTCATTTCCAAATAATTCAGACATTTTCATTAAAATTCTAATTACATTGAAGTCATGTTTCTTTTGCATTTTCCAAACAAGCTCTAACATAAAAAGCTTGGGAATACATTGAAGAAAAAAAATAAAATGCTGCTAACTTGCATATGTTCTCTTCTATATAATAACAAATCTTATGAGTATCATAATAAATGTTCATTTTGTTGTCAGCATCAGCTTTCAAATCATAACAGGCTATGTTTTTGAATAGGATGAAATACAGTTGCAATAATGTATCCAAAACCTTTTCGGAATCTTGGCCTTGTGTATCCAAGACCAAGTAACATGTATACGATACAGCAGCTTGTGGAAAAAACAATTTCATCTTTTATTTCTGTTTTTCACATCTTTTGTTATATAGCTAACGATAAATGACCTGGCAGAGCATCTCTATCAATGAGATAGAGATGCTCTGCCAGATCATTTATTGCATACTATACAGGGGTATACTGACAGCAGACATTACTAAGAAAAGAGTGAATTTCAATGCCCTAAGAAAAGAGTGAATTTCAATGCCCTAAAAAGCTTTCAGATCTATACTAGAATAAGGCCAGGTTGTGTTGAATAACCGCAAATAGTTAAGCACATGAACAATGCTTTTCAATTTACAATGAAGGTTGTTACACATGTTTACAACAAAATATGAAATATTTTGGGAATTCATGATATACATGTTTATCATTTAATAACATTCTGATAACTTATTCAAGTTGACTCTTTCGAGCAGAGCAAGAAAAGAGGGTGTGAAGACATTCTAAGTTTAATAACTGCAAATCCAAACACTGTGTTGTGGGTACTCATTAGAACCGTCTCAAGTATCCACAACATAATGTTGGATCAACAATTAATGATATTTTGCTATTTAAAAAGCCTTAACCGCCTCTTATCTGTAGCTCTGTTTGGAGTTTGGAGTATAATCATACTTCAAACTTTCATGATTATTGAAAGAAAACAAATCATTAAATATTTACAAATATTGTGATAGCACCGAATAAGGCAAACAAACAAGACTTGACACTTTCCCAAACAGTGAAATTTAGACCGATCCAATTAAGAATGTTTTCAGATGATAGTAAATTTTGATGAGTAGAAATTTCTGTTATAGGAAAGAAATCCTTCTGGGAAAGGGAGAACCATTATTTCCCACAATGTTCTCTCCCCTAAAAGACAAAAAAAATGTCCACTAGAAATTGTTGTCTGCAACATCTATCCTTTATATTTGGACCTGTCTAAAACTTTGCCATCTGGCAATTAGATAATCACAATATGGCACTACGAAAAAGTTACTTAGTACATATACATATGACACAGTTAATGACTAGCATATAAGTTCTAAACAAGCCTGAGTGACGAAAGACTTTGAAAGCATTAAGGGAATAATAAATGACCTGGCAGAGCATCTCTATGGATTAGCAAAAGACGTTCTACCAGGTCATTTATCATGCGCTAAAAAATCAATTTTGTTGTCTACATATCATTTCACTTTGGACTAACTACTAACATTCCCTGGTTTAGGAAAGGATTGACTGTTGATAATCCTTGATACTATTCCTTATTTAACCCTTTACCAGAAAGCAAACTTTCAGATGTTGCAGACGACAATTTAAAGTGAATGAAATTTTACCTTTTTTAGATTGTTCCGATAGAAAACATTGTGGATAATGAAGAAATTGCTTGTCACAAGCAATTTCTTCATTTCCACAATGTTTTGCAAAGCCTTTATCTTAAAGGGCGTCAAAAAAGAAAAAGTGTCAATGTGCGCTGATGGGTTAAATAGATTAAATACGATAAACAAGTTCGCTAAATCATTTTTTCTCCGCTACTTTCTTGTCATCTTCAGGATCTTCAATCAATTTACTGTGCATCTCATGGAGGCCCTTGAAATACTTCACCGTCTTGACTTTCAGTTCCAGGGTCGCGTCCTCGTCACAGAGAAATATCGCGCTCTTGTGTTGTTGGAACGCGGAAACTGTGAACATATGACTGATACCTCCTTCGATGGCTTTGTGTAAGGCATAGGCTTTATGGGCACCTGTTATCAGAATCATGACCTGAAAAAACATTGAAACTTGATATAACACAACATCGTCATCACCATTGTGGCGTCCTCGTCACACAGAAATATTGCGCTTTTGTAATTTTGGTACGCGGACATGGTGAACATGTGACTGATTCCACCTTCAATATTTGTTTGTCCGACATAACGTCACGATTAACTAGATGAAGGACCTCTATGGATAAGGCGGGAATTCTCCCTAAAAGGTTCAGATTGAAGGATCAATTCTCATAACATGCAAATCGAGAAAGGAAATTAAGCTTTATTGTTAGTTAGATACATAAGTCAAATAAATACTGACTGTATGTCGCTTAAAAAAGTCTACAGGTGCAGATAACTCTTAATTTTTGTACCCAACCCAATAGTTACATTTTCTTACAATTCCAGTTTTCATATAGCTAGAATGACATTTTCTTTTGTTCTATTTGCATTTTATTTTTTTGCGAATACAAAGACAAATGATGTTGACTTCAAATAACAGCTTTGATTTTGCCCATATTGCGCATGCGCATCATTCAAACAACTTTAAAGGCGTACATTCCCGCCAAAAACAGAAATACATACCTTCTACGGGCTGGCACACATCGTTCCACCCCTTGACCCAGCTTCCCATTGACATATGTTGTGTATCTTGACCATACACTTCTTCGGTCAAAAGGATTTCCTGGGTCACGGGGTGGAACATACTTTTAAACTAAAAATAGTACTCATATACCAAGTACCACATTTTTGGCGGCAAAATTTCGCATTTAAACTCGTTTCAATAATGCGCATGTACATTAAGGACAAAACCAAAACTGGTATATGATTTCAATACCAATTATCCTTGTATTTACAAAAGAATCTTGCAAAAGAAACAAAAGAAAGTTTTATTTTGCTTAAATGAATACCAGTGGTGTAAGGAAATGGCATTTTAGGGGTAGGTACAAAAAGCAAGAGGTATCTGTACCTGTTCAATGTTTTTAGTCTCATCAAATCGTTTTTTCATATAATTTAGGTATACATCTAACCATAATGTATGAAATTTTTACCAATTTGCATGTTTTGAAAATTGACTTTTCAATTTGAGCCTTTTAGGGAGATTTCTCGCCTTATCCATAGAGGTCCATTGTTCCCTATTACCTTGCATTTTATCCTCAAGGTGTCCATGGAGAGGTGAAGGATTGGTCTTTCAACCAAGCTGCAAGAGGCTGTGAGTTTGATCTCAAGTATCAGAAGTATTTCTTCGACTTTTTATCAGCCCACATATTAGGTGCCAGCACCGTTGGAGTTACCAGAAGTCAAAATCGAGACCAATAAAGTTGTAAGAACTTGTTTCGTAGTCGATATAAATGAATGTTAATACTAATTAAACATTTCTCCTTTTCCCTTGATATTTTCTTCAACTTTGCATAGAGGAATTAAACAAGGCATACCTCCTTTGCATCCATGACAGTCCCTACTCCGACTGTTAAAGCTCTAGTCGGCACCTGTGATATGTCGCCACCAAAAAACCTGGCGTTGGCAATGATGGTTTCCTGCGCAAGGGATTTAATTCTAGTTCTTGACACCAAGCTGGAGCCCGGCTCATTGAAGGCTATATGTCCATCAGGTCCAATACCTGAATGAAAACATGATAAATTATGATAAAACATTGAGGGAAAGAGAAAAATACTGAGAACAAGGGATTTAATTCTAGTTCTGGATACCAAGCTGGAGCCCGGCTCGTTGAAGGCTATATGTCCATCTGGACCAATACCTAGAAGACATTGTGATTTGATCATTTAGTCTAACTATGCATATCTCCTTTAGCATTTTACAAAATTTCAGCTCTCTAATATCTCGAGAACCATTAAAGTATTGATTTCCAAGAAGCACTTGTTGCCAAAGTCAGACATTTCAAAGTTCTAAAACATTTGTCAAAAGCTGTCCATTAATCCATCATCTTTTCCTGCCCTATTTAGATTGCTGGCATATAGCATGAAAGTCGTTGTATGTTTGATGTATTGTGGTTTTAACACCGTTTTCTACTGCTATGATCACGTTGCGCGGCTAGAGCACCTAACCATGGATTTCTTTCATTTCTCATACCAGTACTACCAAAACATTCTAACCAAGCTTCCAGCTGCTTGCCCACATCTATAGGTTAACCATATCAAGCCATTAGTGGAAGACAATTTTGTCTGAAAGGTTATTTGCCGCAACTGAGTTGTTGTATGTATTTCCTTGTTTGTATATTATATTTGTACATGATTGAAAAAATAAAATGATTTGATTTAATTTGATATTGCAATGTCGCCATACCTCCAAGAAAGAGCTCTATCCCACCCGCTTCTACAATCTTTTTTTCATATTCTTCACATTCTTTATTCAAGTCTGGGGCATTTCCATCTAGAATGTGTGCGTTTTCCGGTACAATGTCGATGTGTTTGAACAAATTGTTCCACATAAAGGAATGGTAGCTCTCTGGGTGGTCACGAGGCAGATCTGTGAACATAACATAAAAGAGTTTCATACTTAAACCATTACCAAACAACAAAATATTAGGGTGGTCCAAATTGAAAGAAGATGCAAAATACATTTTCAATGTGATGAAATTGGTATTTTATGACTATTTGGGTGGAAACATTGTGGGAAATGAAGAAATTGCTTTTTCATAAGCAATTTCTTCATTTCACACAAAGTTTTCCACAGCTTTTTCCTTGTGGGTGTCCATAAGCGCCATTGTGTGGGAATGGGTAAATTCATATATAACATCTTTATCACTGTAATAGCAGTCACTCTGTTAGTAACTCGCTCTTGGATACACACAAGAAATAAATTTGCACATCCTATTTTGAGAAATTATTTGTGTCGGTAATCCTTTTACAGATGTCAAATGAAAAAAAACTTTATAGAAAATTGTGGGCATAATCAACAATGACAATGATCAACATTTTTTTACTTTTTATATAGATCTTAATTTCAAGCATGGCCTGGCAGTTTCAGCACATTCCAACACCTGGCAAACAAGAGTTGTCAATGGACAACATAGCTCGCCATTTCGAGTGCTTGTCACAAAAACTCTAAGGTAGAGGTCATGAGGTCAAAGGTCATTGTCCAGAATGAAAGATTACGGCAAGAGGTATCTATGAGTGAAATATAAAGGCTGTTTAGATCTAATTGTGCATAAGATATGGGCTTGGTTTAAGTTTTTGAAAAGAATGTGAAACTCAATGGTCAAGGTCAAAGCTCACACTCCCAAAACAAAGGTCTTGCTTGGAGCTTATGTACAAGAAATACCAAAGCTCTATATCAAATAGTTCATAAGATATAGGTCTACCAGTACCAGGTTTAAATTTTTGTTTTTGTAACCGTCAATGAAGCTGACACTAGGGATGTGACATAATCATTAGCTCTCTAGACATAAAGTCCCAGCTCCTAACTAACACTCTTTTATTCTTTTTCCCCAGTACTAACAACTGTTTCCAGACAGCGCCAGCCATCAGTGATCAACATTGATCTTAAGGCTGCAAGAAGTTGAAGTTGAAGCTCTCTTAAAGGTATAACAATACATACCACAGTATTCGTCCATATTAAATGTTTTGACATATTTGAAAGACAGTTTTCCTGCTTTGTGGAATTCAATCAACTTCTTGTATGTAGGTACTGGGGTCCCTCCTGAAAGATAACAGGATTGGTCTGAACTAAAATACATACAGTAAATAATGATGCTAAAAAATAATTTTGCTTTTTGGATAGTTAAGCTTCACATAGCATTGTACAATTAAATTGATTTTTTTTTATAAAATGGCTGACAGTGCATCCAGCCACAATTATATTCCAGGCATTTATAACACTGTCAAACCATGGTACAATCAGTACAAATACAATCTTCAATCCTAAACAAGATCTACTTATAAATCTCTCATACAGGATTCATCTAAATATTAGTAACTGACATACACATAAGACTAAAAATTGTAAAGTGTCATTTAGAAAACTGGCTGAGGTAGAATTTGATTAAGAAAGTATTGGGTTTAACCCTTAATTCATAGTATTGAAGTCATGCATGGGAGACAAATCTGGGATACTCTGCATGGCTAGGGAACTCAGAACCCCATTATACCAAGGCCCTACATTTTGTAATAAATGAGTGAAATATAGACGTTCACCAGTTGGAAGCCCTAGTGTAATATACTTGTCCGGTCCTGGGTTAAAGTCTAGGATCCTGCGTCGTATATACTTGGCTGCCCACTCCCCAACATATAATATAGACTCACCAGTTGGGAGCCCAAGCGTGAAATACTTGTCCGGTCCTGGGTTAAAGTCTAGGATCCTGCGTCGTATATATACTTGGCTGCCCACTCCCCAACATATAATATAGACTCACCAGTTGGGAGCCCAAGCGTGAAATACTTGTCCGGTCCTGGGTTAAAGTCTAGGATCCTGCGTCGTATATACTTGGCTGCCCATTCCCCAACATCTGAACTGGATGGTAAAATGATCAACCTCATCTAGAAAGGAATGAAAAGATTAACCCTTACAAGAGCTGCTAAAGACGACAAAAGGGATGTTGTTACAGATAGAATTTGCATAGAAGATGGCACAGAAAATATTGAGACAAAAGGAGAAACTGCTGGTCATCAGCAGTTTCTTCTTTTGTCTCAATGTTTTCCCAAGCCATTTCTAATAGAGATGTGAAAACCCAGTCTTGTTCAGGAAAGGGTTAATCAATAAATGGGGCAGATTATCAGCCCTTTTCCCTCTGAAAATTTTCCACTAAAATTTCAATTTTTGCCTTCAATTTCGTGATCCAAATATTAAAAGGTTCTCCCATGCCATGGGAGTATAATATTAACAATCAAAGATCTTAGATTATCAGCTTATGAACTGCTTCTAAAATTGGGTTTCTTTACCTTTATTGAAATATTTTCAAGCATTTTCAGTATTCAAGTAAAATATATAACTTAAGGGGGAATGCTCCAGTTTCCTAAATTTTTTCCAATAATAGAATTTATTTATATTTTGTATGTTGAAATAACATGTTATTACCAATTGAAAAATGAGATAAAAATGTATGGTTAGCGATATTGTTTGAATTTTATGGGCATTCGTATCACATACCCCTACAGCAAAAAATGCACAATTCCTTGCACCTGTCCAAGGTCACTAAAATGCTAATAAAATGTTGTGTATTCATCGTTTAGTCCCGAAAACGGATTTAAAGTAATGTCTTACATTTAATAAGAACAGAAAACCCTAAATATGTGCTATTATAAACGCGTAAATGTGTAAAACAGCATGCTCACATGTTCGGTTAGATCAACGAAGCTGGTGTGTTTTATGTCAGAATTTGCATATTTTTGGAAATATTTCAAGTTCTACATAATAGAATTTGACAAAACTCCCTCATTGTATTAAGCAACATGTCCTGGTAATAATTCAAAAAGAAAATGTATAGGTCAGCGCACTTAATAGTGAATTACAGCAATTTTTATCAGCTACACATAAATAAAATGACGCAAAACAGTGGTAACTACATACACACTTACCACTGTCTTGCTCTAAATAATCGATTTCTATCTTCAGGAAATCAGTTTCGCATAATAAATACAATTTTAGCGTTGAAAATGGTAAATTGTAATGATGTGTTATATTATTGAAAATATGGTAGCGAAACATATTGGTACGAAACATTTAATTTTCTACAGTAATGACCAAGTGTTCCGAAAAACTGGAGCATTCCCCCTTAAGACTTTTCCTTTTAACAGCTTGTTTGACATATTTTTCCCTTGATCCATTCCCCAACCCATTATAAGAACCCCTGCTTTAAATTGACAATTTAACCCTTTCACTACCATTCGCGATGTTTGTCGACTACAGGGGGTCCCTGCCATAGGCGACTTCAGTCGACAAATTTATGGGGGCGAAATATATGAGTACCCACAACATAAAAAAGACAAAAATATTGTCATTTCATAAATAACCTTTAAATTTTGGTCACATATATGTGCTTTATTTGTCTACATATGTGTTGAAAATTTGAAAGGAATCCATCAAATGAGTCAAAAGTTATGCATGTTTTTGTGTACAGGGTATCGATTCTTGGAAATTTCCTCGAATTAATTCAGCAGTGAGAAACGTGTCCGAAATAACTATTTGGCAGTGAAAGGGTTAAGGAAAATATGCTGTTTTTAAGTATTTCCATCTATTGCAGTGATTTTTTACCTGCGCATCCTGCATCTTTTACTCATAATTTGGTCTCTGGGATGCAAAGTTTTAATTCTAGCGAGTCCCAGGATGCAACAATTTTTACAGATTTCCTATTGATAATAGTGTATTGGACTCACTAAGCTAGTAGCTGGACTCATTGATATGGAATCCAGTGAGTCCCCAGGTCTCATAGTCTTGAAATTGTAAAGAAATCACTGCTTTTGTATCAATGTTTTCCTAAGCATTGTCTGTGAGATTTGTCAACAATGTTGGAAGAATATCCTTAAGGATTCATATGCTTTTCATGAATTATCAATTTTCTCATTTCTGCGACAATCATATTGGATTTGTCTTTTGAAATACCTTCGAGTTTGGCCTATCCAGGCCATTGTACAATTTTGAGTTAAGGAAAGGGTTTAATAAATACTCCTTAAAGTAGAACAAAGTAATTTGAAACCATTTTCAGTTGGAGAAATCAATTTAATGAATTATAAAATATAATATTTATTGATATGAAAAAGAAATAATGCTGCTCAGGAGTAAAGTTTTTCTCTAGAAATAATTGAAAGTTTTTCAATTTTAATGAAAATGAATGGAATGTGGTATCATAACTTAATCTATTCTGTACTCGATGTCTGTCACACTTGACTAATCAAGAAGAAAGAACATGTGGTTGCTAGACAACAAAGGAATCTGGAAAAAAACTTGTAACTTTGGAAATCAATTGATTGATAACTGATATAACTGATCTTTAAGAATAAAAATTTATTTGGATTCTGAATCTAATAAATCTTTAATGACAAGTCTTCTGTTAGAAGGATTTGTGATACTTTAATACCTTGCTAGAAATACAAGATCCTTAGTAACGGCCTCTCTTTGTTGGATTTTTTATGATAGAACATTAAACAAAACACATGCAAAGATCTAACAAAATGAAGGTAAATTTACAACAACCAAATCTGACTGTAAAATCTGTAAGTAAAGTTGAAATCTTAAAAGTAAATAGGTATATCCGAATACTGCACCTTTCCAACTAGTCCATGAGCCAGACAACTTTTTATTACCACTTGGAGGGAGTAATTCTTTTTGCACTTTCTGGGTAGTTTGATATGTGTAGTTAACTAATTGGTATGATAGCAGTCCGAAATTGGTAGCTTATGCCGAGAAAATCGCCACTTTCTGAACCCACCCCATTTCTACCCTGTCACAAATGAAAAAGTTGATGCGATTTCTTTCGGACCTGTATGATAAATGAAAAAGTTGTTCGTGAATTTGTTCTATGTCAAAACAATCTTTGGGAACTTAGTTTCAGTCTCATTTCATTAAAACTCAGTTATATGGTCTTTCTAGACTATAATTCAGAAAACAATATACCGGCCCCTTCGTCGAACGTAATACACACAATTTTGTTTGACAATTTTTCACTTTTCGGAAGCCAAAATGCATCTTGCTACATATTAGGACTCATAAATATAATTTGTGATGTCTAGTAATTGATTCAAGCCCGATTCATGACACAAAACCCTTGGAAAAAGTCCCGAGAGACCGAAGAAAATATGACCGATTCGTACCCTGAAATGTTCGTACTTACATCCGAAAACGGATTCTCAGTGTTTCAAGCTGTTTAAGCTGGTCCTTATGCATTGCCAGTGTTCCCAATTTATTCCAAAACTTTGTATAAAACATTAGATGGTCGTTTTGTGTACAAATATTAAGAATTCAGTCAAAATGGGATTTTACATTACTAAACAAAACTGAAATCACATGCACATTTATTTTAACTTAATTTAACAATGAACAACTGATTTAATATAAATTAGCAGTTCTACACTAGACAATCATATATTTGTAATGAAATAGATATCATACAATTATATGAAGTATGTCGTTCGCAACCAAATTAATAGATTTTAATGGGGATAATTTTAGTGTAACAAGGCGACACATTCTTATGTCAATACACCAACCTATATTTAACCTCATAACTGTGCATTATATATACTAAAAACCTCGTTGATTTATTTCTAACTTTAAGCCTAAAACATCATTCTTTTAATAAATGGGAATTCAAAGCAAGTGTCATTTGCTTTGAATTATAGCATGCGGTTGATATAATTAATTGATGATTTGTTCTTAAAAGATTAGAATACTGTAAAATGGATATTTTTTCCACTGTTCAAGAATAAGATTAAGGTTTGGAAGTGAAAAAAAAGAGATATTTAGTGTGTACGCAGAGAATACATTTCTTTGTCAAATCTACGAACCGTCTATTTCTAATTTGTCTTGAATATATGACATTGTTTATGATTTGATGCAAAAACCGCAAAAACACAACAAAAACAAAAAACGTCTTGTATATTTTAAAAAGATTGTTCGTTGATGTGTTATTTATTGTACATTTTATATTGAGTCCGAGTCTGGACATGTTCAGACGAAAAGAAGAGTAGTTTTTAAGCCCAATGGTATATTACATTGTATCAAATCGCCACCCATCTACATGTCTCTCTGTCTGCCTGTAAGTAATTTATTGTCACCTCAGCTCTTCCTACATTAACTATAGCATACGATCTATAGTAATAGTGTGGATGGTATATATTGTAGTTTGTTTCAAAATAGTCGTTGGTTTCTGAGGTACCTGTCAATGAATTTAATGCATTTACTATCACTGACAAGCCCTATAGTATGTATAGTCCGTGTTTGACTTGAACAGATACAATATGTTATCTTTTTGTCTATTGTATTGATTTGGCACGGAATTTAAAAAAAAAATAGCACAGATAAAATCTCTTCATCAATACAGCCTTTAAACTGTCTGCAGTCTGAAATCTTAGACACCAAATATCGCTCCAACCTATCCCCTGTTTCATATTAATATTCATTTTTACCATCACCTCAAAAATATTCACAGCAAAGAAATTGCAAAATAGTTTTATACTAATGGTAGGACTGCTCAGGCAATGAGCCTTCTGCATGATAAAGCATACATACAAAAGTCTACGAGTACATTTATCATATCTACGCACGTATTATTGAAAAATCTCCTTAAGAATTATTTATAGAGTTGCCCTCGTGATTATGTTATCGCTAATTGTGTGATTTCCATTAGGGGACGGGGACAGAGAAAGAATGAAAGTCCTTTCGTTGTCCCTCAGTTTCATGTATAACTACATATTCCAATACGAGTGAGTTAACCTAAAGGCATGTATACAAATTCTAAATTGAGATGCATTATTTAAAATAGTACTGAAATAAACTTCAACATAATCTATTTTTTTCATTCAAAAAGCATTTCGATTTGCAAAGGGGTGATTTCAAAAAAAAAGAGGATAAAGTGTGACATTGGGTGTCAAAAATTGAAATAATTATTTGCTGATGTTTTCTCTAGAAATGTTTTGCTAATATGTCCAAATTTCAGAAAATATACATGGGAAAGTGAAGGACAAAGACTATTTCCTTCTTAATTTTGAATTTGTTCAAATCCATTGAGTCATTTTTTAAGGATATCTGATTTTTTCTAGACATCTTAAAGCTTGGAAAAGTTATAAAATTGAAGGATTATTTGTCTTTTAAGTTTAAAGCATACATAAAGCTACAATCCGATACAAAAATTTGCTACTTCTGCGAGATGTAACAAATTTTATGACAATTTGAAGTAGAATTTTGCTCTGGTTTTTCATTTATCACTAATAAAAGTTTCTGTAAAAGATGCAACATGTTAGGAAAATAGCTGTAGCTCTATCTGATGTGACAATGAACACATAGCTATAGATAAGCCAAAAGCCATTTTCCTACAAGTAGCCACAAGTGGTTTACATGGCATCAAAGAAACTGGAAAGTCCGTTTCACTGGGGACAAAAATATGAACAAAATTGTCTTAAGCCTTCTTCTTTTTAGAAGCTGATAAAATGTACATAAATTTTGTATGTATAATGACAAGGCCTTGTAGATTAATAAATTCTGGTATATTTCCATGGTCTGAAACAACCGACTGGCACATATTTCTAAGCAACACCTACATTTTAAAAGTTAAGATACCAAAATAAATGGTAGAAGAATTCAATTCGATTCTTGTTTAGTTTGAATGTAAGGAATATTGTCCAAAGACTCAATAAAAGGTGTATACAAATTGAAATAGAAAAAGATTCTGAAAAAAAGTCACCGGATACAAATGCAGCTGAAACCGTTTCACTGGGGACATAAAATTGTTAGGCTCAAGATAAATAAGACTTGTTTGTTATTGTTCATAGTTCATTTTTTCTATCATTTCAAACATGGCAATTACTTTTTAGATTTAATATCAATATATAAGTACAGTTTTGCTGTCAGAAATTTAGAAAATGATGTCTTTGATATTTTTTCCTACATCATAGGGATATCAAGAAAAATTTCTTGTGAAATATTAGAAAATAACCTATCTTTAAAACGAGTAATCAGAAGTAACCAGGCAACATCCTAAACTTAAGATATTTTAACATTTAGACTGATATAGTGTCATGCAGCAAAATTGTGTTTCACTGGGGACATTTGTTTTCGGATAACAGATACCAAATGCACATCCTCCTCTCATTTATTCTATTGCTGGTGATCTTTTTGGCACAAACTCTCTTGGAAAATATATGAGACTGCACATTTGAAAAAGATAGTAAAAAATTATAAGCACCCAAACACAAAATGTTTCACTGGGGACAATTTGGGGTACCTACATATATAGCTCTAGCAGATCAAAGTGTAAAGACATGCAACAATAGTTTTATGCTTATTTTAATCTTATAATATCAAAATCATCAAATTAACTTAATCAACAGGTTGCAATTCTACAGAAATCAAATGAGACCAAAATAAATTGAGAATCAAGTAAATTTTGACTAAATTTTCGTCAGCATGTTGTTTGTTATAAACCCAGAATGTATAGTCTAAATAAGGTAATATGCATCTGAAACCTTTAAGAAGATAAAGATTATAAGTCAAAGTTTCGTTTAAATACTAAGATTCCATCACCAAATACCTACACTTTATGTAATAACAGTCCTAATAATGATGTTATCAGAAAATGTCACACAAAAATCGTTTCACTAGGGACAATTTTAGCATCATTTTTTGTCATAAATTTTTTATTTATCAAGATATGTTCATGAAATTTTGTAGATATCTTAACACTAAGGCAACACTTATTTAAGGATAAAAAGTTCACCAAAAGCTTTTAAAATATTTTATGTAGCTCACTTTGAAAAAAAATCCTCTTTATTTTTGAAATCACCCAAAGAAAGTAATTTTTGCACGATAACAAGAAAATGAAATGAAAAAACTCGACAACGTTCTATGTTTCTGGGCCATTTGATAACGTTGACATGTTGATAAAATCACGTTAGTGTTCGGACTTGTGCATATACTTACATGAACCCTGAAAATCGTGGGGAATCAATTCTGATTTGGTTCCAACTCCAAATAAAAGTTCATTCATACAGTGAATATAACCACATATAATTTTAAAAAGAACTTTTTGAATGCTTGAAAAGGTCTTTCCTAGGTACAATCTGTCTAAATCTGCTATTCTTTTTCAAACGATTTAACTTATTCAGAGTGATGTGCTATTTCCAGTAAATATCTGTATAGCTTCGGTAAACGGCATTATAGACAGATTTACTGATTGTATACTTTGAACGCTTAGAACTATGTATGAATGAACATATGCTATCATAAATGAAACTAAGACCACTAGTAATTTGATTTTATCCTTCTACAAGTAAGAAACTTTACTAAGAAATGAATGGCGGGATAGCAGAATTCCCGCAAGCACTTAACATTCCTGATAGCAATTACTATGAAGTGCTGAAGAATGACAAAAGTATTTCATTGCCATGTATTTCAGACAACATATCCGCTCCTCGTTATATCAACATGTCTTTGATTGTACTCGTCTAAATGATCAACAACATGAAGGTGTTTTTTTTTCTCAAGAATACCAATCGTTCCAATGCTTAACATAGGTGACTTTATATTGTCTTATTATATTAATTAATGCATGGGTAGCCTTAAGTCTTTTTGGAAGGGTTGATCATAAGTGATAGTAAAACCAAAGGTTGTAATTGCTGTCAAATGTCATGATACTGCATTTCAATAGTTTGCTTCGAATGCAACAATCAGCATTGCTTTCTTTGTATCATTTCTTTCACTTCATATCAATTTCTGCAGTAGATATACACTGTAAAGAAACCAGTGAAGCGACTCTTGCTTTCTTAACTGTCTGTTTTAACTCTGCATGATGCAATTTGACATTGTTATGTTGTATTGTAAAAATCATTTTGTTTTCTAGCATCTGTTTAATTGGTATATCATATTCTAAGTTTAGCTTTATCATTTATTTTAACGTCATATTTTTGTTTTTATTTTTTAGTAATTCCATTTAACTATGTCATACATTGCTGGATTAGTATATTAAGTCAAATAGCAACCGGCTTCATTTAATTATGTACGTAACTGTTATAAGATTTTATTTCTTTATCATTGATCAGTTCCGGGACAGTTTGGCTTCAAAAAGCTATTTTGTAACATTAAATTTTATCTTTCGGCAAAGATGCTTGGCAGTACTGTAGCCGTGTTGTTTCCTTTTCCTCAAACCAATTCGTATGTTGAAGTCAAGTATAGTGTATAATTAGAGCATATGTACACACGAATATGAAATTGAATTAAATAACACATAGCCAATATGTTTATTCGTGTTAATATCAGAATTACAAAGTCCCAATAATTATATATATTTATCATGTTAATACCTGACAAAATGACAAACACAATTTCCAATTTTCCATACATTGCATGTGCTGTATAGTTCAAAGGATACCTTGCGAAACAATTGGTGTAATCACTCGCGCCTTAATTTCAAGATTCAGATAGAACGTTTTTTTTCTTCCAAAATAGATAAAACGGGAAAAGCAAGTGAACTGCTTGTAATCACATTAACTAAGGTATTTTTTCATAACGTGTTATGATATAGTTTTTGTATGCATTGTACAAATATACCATGAGAGCACTTTGTCTATCCTTCCACTGCAAATATTGAGATTTAAGACAAAAAGAGGGAGGGGGGTTTAGGGGAACTCATTGTTTGCATAGGTTATGTTTTTCCATTGAAATATATTTTATAGAAACACCTAATCTATATGGATAAAAATTTGTTTTGGCACATCTGTCAGGAAGATTTCATTAATAAATCTCACAATGCCATTTGCTCCAACTAATTTAGTTTCACAATTAACTTATTTCTCCCTCCCTTTTTCTTATTCAATTTTATGAGGAATTAGTTTTTCTGTGTACTCTTTCAAATAATACATGGGTTTCTACGTACTAGTATATAGCATGAAACGGTATAGTTACTTGTACTGTGCATGCTTTCGTGATTTGAAGTAATATAACATTAGATGAAGAATTTACTTTTAATTATGGTGTTATGTATTTTTTTATTACTGATCTGCGGTGATTATGCCAATAAAGTCATTATCATTTTCGTATCCAGCCATTTTTGGTTACATCACAAAACACTTTGGCCCTGTTGTATAAACTTCGGTTAGCGCTAACTAGTGGTTAAATACCTGTTTTGACAACACAGTTAATTTTAACCAAAAAAGATATTTAACCTTTTAGTTAGCGCTAACCAATGTTTAAACAACCGGGCCCAATGTATCTAATAAATAATGTATTTACAATAAATTAAAATTCTGTGATCAACAAAACGTATAAAAGCATTATTTATTGGATACCAAATGGTTTATGGTGTTACCAAAAATAGCTAGACACGATATTCATGCTCATATAATATAATCCGATAACTGCTAATTTAAAATTCATTTGGATAACAAATCTTGCTTTATTTGTCCAAAAGGCAATATTCTTTGTTGTTTCTTTTTCTGAAAATTCGAGTGTAAGTAATAGTTCTCTGTGTACACTAGAATACACAACAAATAACATTTAAGACAAATGTAAAACTTCTCAATATGCTTCTCAAGTCCTTATGTTCATTAAAAATCAAGCATTTTGCGAGAGATTTAATATAAAGGGTCGATCATAAGCTTGTTTTGTTTCATTAGAGATCAAAGGAAAAACGTGTGAGTAAAGTGTATCCCTAAATATAAATGGGGTATTAGCTACCATTCTGACTTTGATATAACGAGGAAACAATGTCGTAAGATAACAGACAATTCAGAAATTGCAAAAAGATACAAAACTGGCTTAATTTGTTCAATGTGCACTATTTCTTTCCTTTTCCCTGGGAATTCGAGTCCCAAGTAACTAATTCTCTGCGTACACTAAATGCATTAAACAAATATCATTTTAGACTACTGCTAAACTTCTAATTGTATTGCCCCATCCATTATCACGATTAGTAATCAAGAGCTTTGCAAAAGTAGTAATGTTCGGGGCTAAACCAATGCATGTTATGTTTCACCAGAGGACAGAAGAAAATTTTGTGAGTAAAGAGTACCCTTTAAAAACAAGTGTTTTCTGGGGCATAAGCTACCATACTGACATTGATATCATAGCGAAACACTGTCCTTAGATATTAGACAAATAAAAGAGTGCAAACAGGTTTAAAAATTGATTTATTTGTCCAAAAAGCACTATTATTTGCCCATTTTCCCTTAGAATTCGAGGCCAAGTACGAGGTTCTCTGCGTACACTAAAAGAATGCAATAAATGACAGTTTAGACCACTGTAAACCTTCTCAATATGCTGCCCTATCCTTTATCCCAATTATAAACCAGGAATTTTGCAAAAAGAATAATGTTCGGGGCTGAACCAATGCATATTTTATTTCGTCAGAAATCATAAGAAAAATATGTGAGTAAAGGGTACCTCTGAAAACAAGGGTTTTTCGAGGCATAAGCTACCATTCTGGCATTGCTATCATACTGAAACATAAAGTATAGATATCAGACTAATCAAAAAGTGCAAAAAGATTTACTCCCTCCGAGTGGTAATAATCGGCCAAAATTCGGGTCCTAGCTCATGGACTAAACAAAGAACAATTTGACCTTTGTATTCAGCGAATAAAATCAAGAGAAGCAGCAACTTGTAACTCATTATGAATCCTCATGTACTTAAATATCATTGGGTATCATTTATTTTGCATGACATTACTCGGAAATAAGCTTATTTACTTACTTTATTGTTTAATCAAACAGCTGACTGACTAGTTTTTGTCACTTCCGGTATAAACAAGAGTACTGTACATACTTTGATCCGTCGATTTTTTTCTGGCAGGTCGAACGCTCGTGATTACGAAACAAACATTTATTTCGAAGACATGGCTTCCAAAATCGCTCGCACATCACTTACTAGACACAATTTCCAAATAATCAGACGAAGTTTTGCTTCCAGATCGAAGGGACATCGAGGCAGTAACAGAAAGGAACAGATAAAGCAGCTTGGAATTTCATCAGCCACTTCAAGAATAAAGAACCGGCATTTGACAGCTGTGACTCTCGGTTTGGCAGGACTTGGTATCGGGGTGGTAAACGTGGTACACTGTCAGAGTAAAGATTCTGGAAATCGTGAGTATCAAGTACGGTTTTTATACAATGTGCCATTCTATAAATGCATTGTCCTTGGACAAATGGAGTCTTTTTGCATGTGATTGTGAGTAGGTCTAGGATTGCATCAGACTAATGTCAGGGGTTCTTTTTATGGATAGGGGAAGGGGCCTAGGGCCCTGGATTTGGGGAAAAAATTGTCAAATGAGCTGTTAAAGGGGAAAAATAATCGGTAGTGTATTTTGCTTGAATAATGAAAATACTTGAAAATAGTTCAATAAACACAGGGAAATGGATTGTCTCTAGAGGCAGTTTAAGAGATCATGTTAATTCAAAATCTTTGATTGTAAACATAAATACTCCCATGGGGGAACCGGCAATGGTTGGAATATTGATTTATGAGGGGAAAATTGCAATTTTAGGGGAACATCCCCAGAGGGGAAGGGGCCGATATTCGGCCCCACTTCCTTAGTAAAAAACCCCCTTGAATGTTAAGTGCTGTCACAGATCTAGCCAGATTTTGACACACATTCATAGGACTTAAAACCACTTTGATCCAATCTCATTTGTAAAGACCCACAATTTTGTATCCCATTTAAATTCCATTACCGATACGGTTGCAAACATATTTAATAATCATGTAATAATTCTGTATTTTATCACCCACAGCGACCCTCTTCAACTTGCATCTACACCCTTTTCCTTAAATTATTATGACACGTTGGTCTAAAGATACAATGCACTAGCACGGAAACCAATGTTCAGGTGACCAGTAGTAAGGTAGTGTCTGCCTTGCGACTAAGAGGTTCCAAGTTTGATCCCCTGTAGGCTAGCGGAGGCTGTTATTGGCTTATCATTGGCCCACATAGGCCTATTCAGCGCAAGTACTGGTGGAGTTCCAGGAAGCAGAATCGAGAGGGTCAGGGATTAAATAAGTAGAAGATTTGGAACTTGTAGCAATCTAAAATTTTGCCATTGATCAGGTAATGGATTTATGTATATTTTTCTTTACAGATGAAGAGCTTTTGCGGGCTGTCAGAAATGGAGATAATTATACAGTGGACAGGTAAGCAGGAAAAACTTTATTATGTTAACCAAGGACGGATCTAGGGCTGGGGTCAGGGGGTCATGACCCCCTGGAATTGGCCGAAAATTGAATTTTGACTAAATAACTTCTTATTAAAAGCCATCATTAGGGCTTTGACACACCCCCCCCCCCCCCCCCTGGAAAAAAGTCCTGGATCCGCCCTTGATGTTAATCCATACAATAACATTTCAGGCTGTTCCAAATCCAAAAAAGTTACCCCACATTGTTCTTTTTCAACCAGGTGTATAAATTTTTACATGGGAGAGTTGAAACTCCTGTTGCTGCCAGGGGCACCGGCTGTAAACTAATAAATGCTTCAATGCTTTATTAGATAATCAGGGTTTTCCTTTGGCATAAGAATTTGGAGATCATTGTGACACTCTTGCCTTTGAAGCGTTGGGTCATTTTGCACATTTCTCTATTTTTGTGGATCAAATTTTATAAACGCCTTAGGACTCAAGTTTCATACAAAATCTGGATTTTAAAACTTGCATCTGACATCAATTACACTCAGGTAAATTTCTTATGGTTCATCTGTTTTGAAATTGCGACAATGACACACAATTTCTGTGTCATGGAAAATCCGGAATAACAATCTAGCGAATTTTTTTATCAAGTAAACAGTGACAAGTTTTCGGACAAACAAAGGTGTTTCCAAGGTGTTGTCATAATATTTTATAATAAGATTTTATAACAACACCAAAGGTTTATGAAAACATAATGGTAAATTAAATCTATTTTTAGCACAAAATTCATTGCTATTCTCCATAACCTCTGTCTATATTTCAGATTAATCAAATCAGGAGTAGATGTAAACAAGAAACATCAACTTGGCTGGACTGCTCTTCATGTGGCTGCTATTAATGGAAATATTAGGTACGAAGATATAATGATATAGGCTTACTTTTTCCAAACAAGATCTGGTTGTGACATTCCTAATAGAAATGGCTTGGAAAAGATTGAGGCAAAAGAAGAAAATGCTGATGACCAGCATTTTCTACTTTTGCCTCAATGTTTTCCATGCTATAGGCCTATTGCTAACAAATCCTGTCCTAATCAACATGTATTTAGTTCTCTGGAGCAGTTTAACCCTTTCCCAAACAAGACCTGGTTTTGACGTCCCTAATGGAACAGGCTTGGGAAAACATTGAAACAAAAGAAGAAACTGCTGATAACCAGCAGTTTCTCCTTTTGTCTCAATATTTTCTGTGTCATGTTTTACACAAATCATGTCTTTATTATCATCAATTTTGTCGTCTGCAGCAGCTTTCAAATTGGACCTCCCTAAAATTTTGTCGTTTGGGAAAGGGTTAAGATATCTCTGTTTGGAGGAGGGTTAAACTCAGGGTTTGTTTTGAAAAGTGTTAATAAAAACTAGAGTAGATCTAACAAGAAACATCAACTGGGCTAGACTGCTCTACATGTGGCTGCTATCAATGGAAATCTAAGGTATTACAATATATGAGGATCTGGAAAAGGTCCCTTATAGCATTTCAGGCAGCCATGTTTCACAATCAGCCTGTCGGTAATGGAATCTTATTAGGATCTATGCTGCTGTCTTACAGTGACTACAGGTTGTGAAGAAGCTATTGGAGAACAACATGGTTCATGATCAGACTGCATGTATATGCAGACTGGTCTTGAACCATGTTTGGCTTTAAAGCTGTTATGGACCTTTTTCAAGATCTGGCTCATGTACATTTCTCTCAAAACCTTGTTGTCTCTTTGTCAAAGGGGACTGTCAAGTTACGGGAAGAGATTTCTTTATCATTTCTGATTTCTATTTGAATGTTACAAAAAATGAAGACATAAGCAAGTTTACATGCATGGCTGAAATATAGCACAGAATTTCTTATTCTGGGGAATTTCTCACAATTGTCTTAGAACTACATTAATTTCTTTGATGTCATTTTCACATTTTCTTTTCATTTCAGGTCTACTTATAAAATTACATTAATAAAAATGGTGGTTGGATCCAGATATTTTCTCAGAAAAATCAAGGGTGGGCGGAGTTTTCCCTTGACATTTTCAACAGGGGATCATTATGCCCAACAGGTTTTCAAATTTGGGAATCTACTGTATCATTGTTTCTTCATGGTGCTGTTGATAATTCTTAGTTGAAACTGCTGCAAAATGCACAATTTTGTGTGCTAGGGAAAACCCTTGGTGGGGAGGGTCAAGGACGCCCAGGCCCCACCCCTCGATCAGTGCGTTAAAATAAGTGGTAATTTGCCGTCATAGTCAAATTTTTGACACATTGAAGAAAAATAATACTTTTCATTTTCAGTGCAGTTAAATTGTTATTGCAATCAGGAGCAGATCCAAACATTGGAGATGATTTCAGTACAATTAATCAAGTAGCGAGAGACTTACAAGTGCACCCCATACATGGTGAGTATGAATGTGTCTTTACTGATAACCCATTGCAACATTATACACCCATTCATCTTCATTTCGGCAACTTTCAAGACTTTCAATCCTCGGGGTGTCCACGGTCAAGGAAAAAGTCAGGGAAAAAAATATTTTTCAAGGTCAGGGAATTGTAAGGGTATTTTGGAATTGGTCAGCAAATTTTACAGTCTAAGCAAAAGTCATTGGAGTATGAATGATAAAAAGATAAAAAAAATAAAGGCTAAGGCAGTTTCTTCATGATTGACTATAATGATAATACTGATAATAACAATAACATTAATAATAATGTGATAAATAGTATTCATTATTCCAAATTGTTCTTTGAGGAGAAACTGAAGGGACTAGCACCCCTTGCCTCCACAGTTAGAGGTGGAAAGGGTTGGCTGTAGGGGTGGAGGAGGCCAACATTTTCATAAATTAACGTGCAAAATATGGTAAACATAAGTCAGGGAAATTTGATTTTAGTCAGGGAAAAGTCAGGAAATTTTGCTTTGCTCAAACTGTGGACACCCTGAATTCCTCTTATTGTACATTTTCAATGTTGATTGAAAGCTGATGCAGACATAAAAACAGATGCTACTAATGATAAACTTTACTAATTAAATTAATTTTACGGTTTTGGCATTTTCTTCTTTTGCCTTAATGATTTTCAAGCCTTATCTAATAGGGACATTAAAACCAGATCTTCTTTTGGAATAGGTTAATCCTTTCCCAAACAAGACCTGGTTTTTACGTCCCTAATAGAAAAGGCTTGGGAAAACATTAAGGCAAAAGAAGAAACTGCTGAAAACCAGCAGTTTCTTCTTTTGCCTCAATATTTTCCTGACTATATCACACACAATTGCAATCTTTATTGATATACATTTTGTCATCTGCAGCAGCTTTTAAATTGGACCACCACCCTAAATTTTTTCCAATTAAAAAAGGGTTAAATCACATGCTTACCCTACTACTTTTGTACATAATAATCCAATATTTAATTCCTACAAATGCCTTAACATTGATAAAATAAATGAAATAGATTAAAAGATGCAATGAGTTTATTATTATATGCTCTGAGGCATAGATCTACTGGTGCATTTTTATCCACATAGCTACTAACCTATTCCCAATGAGATACACTTTTGACTTTCAAGAAAAAGGTTAGAGAAATCATTTTTGAAAATGAAGAAACTGCTTGTGACAAGCTGCTGAAGCAATTTCTTTATTTCCACTATCGTTTCTACACTGAAAGGCTAAGAATTATAAAATTTTGTGCAATTGAAATTGTCGTCTGCAACATCTTGAATTATGACTAGTCTAAAATTTTGCGGTTTGGTAATGGGTTAACTAGTTGTAAATGTGGCATTTTCATATCCATGTTACAATGCTTTAACATCCATAGCATTTAAATGACTTTTTAGCTCGACTTTTCGAAGAAAATGAGAGCTTATACTGTCACCCGGGCGTCGGCGTTGCAACAAAGGTTAAAGTTTTTTCAAACATCAATAATTTCCATACTATCAAAGGGATTCAACCCAAACTTGGAATACTTATTCACCATCACACCCTCTACCTTACTATTAGGGCCCATGACCATGGCTCCACTATATTTGGAGTTATGCCCCCTTTATACTAAGCAACTTAGAAAGTCGAGCGCGCTGTCTTCGGACAGCTCTTGTTAAAATATAGCAAGGACAGAAAAAATCTGGGAATCAACTGAAAATGTAACAGAGCTACAGATAAAAGGTGGTAATGGCTTTTTAACCCTTTCCCAAACAAGACCTGGTTTTGACATACGGTACCCGATCAAAAAAGCTTGGGAAAACATTGAGACAAAAGGAGAAACTGCTGATAACCAGCAGTTTCTCCTTTTGTCTCAATATTTTCTATGCCATATTTTACACAAATGTTATCTTTGATAACTTCCGTTTTGTCATTTGTGGCAGTTTTTGAAGTGGATCACCCCAAAATTTTGCTGTTTGGGAAAGGGTTAAAATGCAATACTTCTTTTATTGTTAAAAAAATCGTCTAAATCTAGTAAAGGAGAACAATTATTATTTTAGCTTGTAATGAATCTATTGTGTATAAATAGCTCTTGTTATTGTTAATCAAACCATAAATTGCAGGTACTCATTAGAATGGTCATGGAGACGATTCTAATAAGTACATACAACATACGAGTCTGGATTTGAAATAAAACACACTCTTTTATCCGTTGCTGTGGAGTAATGAATTACTTTAATGATTTTCAGTTCACCAGACCAGAGAGGGAGAGTTTTGTGACAGATTGAGAGCCAATGCTAACTGTAAAGGATGTACAGCATTACACTATGCAGCTTTGATAGATAACAGAGAAGTTCTTACTGCCCTTTTGGAAGCAGGTTTGATAGTTTAATACTATTTTCTCCTTTAAGCCATTCCCACACATTAACTCCTTTTGCCTTTCCTAAAGAAAAAGGCTTTGGAAAACATTGTGGAAAATGAAGAAATTGCTTGTGACAAGCAATTTCTTCATTTCCCAAAATGTTTTCTACCCAAAAAGACCACAAATCTATAAATTCCATTCACTTGAAATTGTGGTCTGCAACATCTTTTGACAAGTCTAAAATTTTGTTGTTTTGTAATGGGTTTATGCTCCTGCATGTCAAAGGTAAAGGTCACATTTCAAATTGAAAATCAAGATTTTTTGCGGGGGGCTTGACTGAAGTTGACTCAAAAATTGATAGAACTATCTGAAAGAGGGGGATTGGGGTCTGAGACACTTTTAGTGTAATTTGTCATTCAATATTCTTATTAAACTGCCATATTTGTGTTTTACTGGCCCCTAATTACATGTACATGGCATCGCATGGTAGATGGAGAGCACAAAAAATAGAATGGAGCGTAATTATATAGTTTGTCAGGTGGAAATTGTTTGACTTAAATTTCCTTAAGCATGAGATTTTATAATTGGCTGTACCAGAGATTTATATTTAACCATTTCTTAATTCAGCTTGTACCAATTTGATGCAGATGACAAAATGGATGGTGACGAAAATTATATTTGTGAAAAGTAGAGCACAGAAAATGTTAAGGCTAAATGAGAAAATATTGGTTGTCAGCATTTTCTTCTTTTGCCTAAATGTTTTTCCTAACAATTTCTTATAGAGATATCTGAACCATGCCTTGTTTGGAAAAAGGTAAACTGGTAAGATTTTGACTTATGTTCTGACTTGTATTTTTCTCAATTTAGGAGCTGATCCAGCCATACAAAATGCAAATGGACATAAGGCTGAGGTATATACAAAAAGTCAGGAAAACAAAGACCTGCTGAAAGATTATGAAAAGAAGGTGAACATCTATAAAACTCTTTCTTCGATTAATACCAATCTATTTCGGCACATATTTTAAAAAGTGTATGAAAGAAAAATGTATTACCCTTACCCAAACAAGACCTGGTTTTGATGTCCCTAAAAGAAAAGGCTTGGGAAAACATTGAAACAATATTTTCTGTGCCATATTTTACACAAATCACATCATTAATAACATCCATTTTGTCATTTGTGGCAGTTTTTGAAGTGGATCACCCTAAAATTTTGTCATTTGGGAAAGGGTTAGATGCATTAATTTTCTTTGCTGTGTGCTATCATCATTTGCATGGACACACCATAACATTTGTTGTTATGATAAGATACATAACTATGATGGAAATTCTTACATGTAATATTTCAAAATGACAACACCACTGGAAAATTTCAGAGCATGAATATTTAGCATCTAAGAATGATTTAAACCTATCCAAAATAAGACATGGTTTTGATGTCATTAATAGAGAAAGTTTGAAAAAAACATTGAGGCAAAAAAAAGAAAGTGCTGATAATCACACTATTTCCTTTTGCTTCAATATTTTTGTAGCTATATTGTACACCATTCCTGTCTTTAACACCTATTCCTCTGTCTGTAGCAGCTCTCAGACTATAGCAGCTTTAGAATTCTATAATGGAAAGGATTTACTCAAGAAGTTGATAGTATGTATATGTCAAAATGAAAATGTGCTTTTCTTCTTACAGATTTTAACCAAACTTTTTCATTACAGTTCAAAGAAAGTCAAGAGAAACTGGATGCGGAAGAAAGACGTAAATTTCCGCTAGAACAGCGGTTAAGACAGCATATCATTGGACAAGAGGGTGCAATTAACACAGTGTCAGCAGGTAGATATGTTATTATCCCTACCAGCTAAGGTTGAACCTGACTTTGTTTGTGTTAAACATTGGCAGATTTTAAGTCTGATTTTCTTAGTTTCGCCAGTCTTTCAGATTAGACTTTAAACTGAGGCCTCGTCTCCATATGACCTTAGCTGTTGAGTGAAACGTAAAACTCCATTAATTCATTCTTAGTATGGCAATTCGCCGCCAGGCAGTTGTACTGCTGGCTGTGATGGAGTAGTAATCAGTCAAATGTAGTGTTGCAACTTTTGATATTATTTCCTCTATTATTGTAGTCGGCATTACAGTACATTCTCTTTCAGTTAATGGCACTAATACACACAATCTGAAATTTTTATGCCCCCGATAGGGAGGCATCATAAATTTGACTTGTCCGTCCGTCCGTCTGTCTGTCCGTCCGTCATTCCGTCCAAAAACTTTAACATTGGCCATAACTTCCTTATTACTTAACATATTCGCTTCATACTTTACCACAACATTCCTTGGTACATTACCTTTCTGTAGGCACATACTTTGGTGACCTTGACCCCTGGATGACCTTGACCTTGAACATAGATTGGCCATAATTTAAAATCAAAGCAGTGTCGGGGGCATTGTCATCTTACAGTGACAGCTCTTGTTTTAATTAACCCATTACCAGATGGCAAAAATTTAGACAACAATTTCAAGTGAAAGAAATTCCACATAAAATTTATGGGTCTTTCTTTGTAGAAAACATTGTTAAAAATGAAGAAATTACTTTTCACACACAGTTTTTTCATATTGCTTAATGTTTTCCAAAACCTGTATTTGCAGGGTGTCAAAAGGCATCAATATGTGGAGATGGATTAACTTTAATTGAGCCAGGATCTGGAAAAAGGTCCCTTATAGCATTTTAGACTGCCATGTTTCATGATCAGCCTGTGCCTAAAAGCAGTCTGAACCGGATCCATGCAGCTGTCTTACATTTGCTACAGGTCATGACTAAGCTACATTTATTGGAGACCAACATGGTTCATGATCAGACTGTGTGTATACAGGCTGATCTTGAACTATGTTGACCTAAAAAATCCTGCTGGACCTTGGCTCAATCATATTCTATTCCAGCCATAAGACGTAAACAGAATGGCTGGTACGATGAAGATCACCCACTTGTGTTCTTGTTTCTTGGCTCTTCTGGAATCGGTATGTAATAACAATTGGTACCATCTATTAACCATTGAAAAAAGGAATCCTGGCACATGTTCAAGATTTATGTAATATTCAAGAAACAACTTTTTTTAGCACAACTGTTTGTAGAATAGGGGGGCTATTCCGATTGGTGTCAGCATTGGCATTAGCGAAATGCTTTGGTTAAGGGTTTACATGCAAGTGTCATAACTCTGTTTTTATCGATGCTATTGCTTTGAAACTTTGCACATGCTTATGTGGGCATAATATTCTCTAGGCTAGGATTCTTTACTCTGACTTTTAATTTAGTGGAACTTAAACCCTTTTCATACTTAGAATTTTTTCACTGTCGTGCACTTGATAGTCGCGCTTTGCTCTCCTCTGACAGCTCTTTTTAAAAACCTGATTTGAATGATAGGGAGGTTATTGAGGTAGTGGTGTGTGCAGGATGGGTACAGATTTTCTAAGTGAACAATTCGTTCAAAATGCTCAAGTCATTCAAAAACACTCATTTTGATCATTCCATGTATTGAAAAAAATCATCCCAAATACATTCCTATTCCACTCAATATGTTTATTTTATGATGTTCTTAACTGTAACTGAAAAATGTAACACCTTCAATGTTATTGATAATATTCTAGGTAAAACAGAGACAGCTAAACAAGTGGCCAAGTATCTACATAAAGACTTGAAGAAAGGATTTATAAGACTGGATATGTCTGAATACCAAGAAAAACATGAGGTAAGGTAGTGTAAAATACTGAATATTTCATAGTTAAAACTGAGACAGCTAAACAAGCGGCCAAGTACCTACATAAAGATTTGAAGAAAGGATTTATAAGACTGGATATGTCTGAATACCAAGAAAAACATGAGGTAAGGTAGTGTAAAAATACTGAATATTTCATAGTTAAAACTGAGACGGCTAAACAAGTGGCCAAGTACCTTCATAAAGATTTGAAGAAAGGATTTATAAGACTAGATATGTCTGAATACCAAGAAAAACATGAGGTAAAGAAGTAATTTACATGTTTATCTTAATCATTGTCATGGGGTGCGTTCAGGGTTCTCCCATCGGTAACCCGAGTGTTTTTACCATCGGCTACCGATGGTACCATCGGTAGCCGATGGCACTGTGGGCAACCAACAATTTCTGAATGAATATTGTGCCGATCGGTGAAATAAAACATGGCGGATAATCAACCAAGAAAGGTAGGAGGGTAATGGGCTTGCTAATGACAAAAAATATATGATTGGGATCGCCATAGTTGGGTTGTTATCTGCCATCTTTTGTAATCAAAACGAGGCTACCCACGCTACCCGACTTGTCTACTCGCGGGATAATTGGTGACCAACAAAATATCCATCAGTATACCAATGCTTACCGATGGCTACCATTTGTTACCAACGGTACCGATGGCTACCGATGGGAGAACCCTGAACACACCCATTGATAGGCATCGGCATTCTATATTTGCATTTCATTTTTGACCACGACCTTTGAGTTAGACATCCTTTTCAAAAACTTAAGCGGGACCTATATTTCATGCACTATATTGGAGATGTAGACTCGATATTTTACTCACGGATGCCTTTTACTGAGACCTTTTTTAGGGGGACTGTGACTTTTGAACTTGTGAGTTGTGACCTTGACCTTAGAGTTTGACTTTTTCTTCAGAAAATCTGTTATCTAGGTAAGCTTGACAGATCTAAGTAAAACTATAATGATTTTGTGTGTCCATTGAACTCTTGAAATTTAGTAAAATTAGAATTGAAAAATGCCATACTTTTGTTGAAGCATATTATTTCTCTATTGATTGTAGGTGGCCAAGTTCATTGGTGCCCCACCTGGCTATGTTGGCCATGAGAAAGGTGGTCAGCTAACCAAAATGTTGACAGAAAATCCTAAAGCTGTGGTCCTATTTGATGAGGTGGATAAAGCACATCCTGATGTCCTTACTATCATGTTACAGTTATTTGATGAAGTAAGTATGGGTGAAATTTTACTGTAAATAATTAATAGAGCATGATAACCAATAGTTGGAAAAAAATGGTGACAGTGTCTGTATAATACATCTTTCCATTTCAGAGGGATTTAATGTTCAAATAAAATCCTTTGTGAGAGGAACTACACTTGGAAGCAAAAACCTCCCTTGGTTTTTGCTTTCACATGTAGTCCCTCTCACAAAAGGTTTTATCTGGACAATGAAACAGTTTAAATAGATACTTTTTTACAACAAAATGTTGATTTGATGAGGTGGATAAAGCCCACCTTGATGTTCTTACAATAATGTTACAATTCTTTGATGAAGTAAGTACTGCAATTATTGTAATAACTGCCTTGGCGTTTTATAGAAACATGGACAATGAGAAAGTAAGGGGTAGGCGATTATTAGATGCATTGTGAATTTTAACGATGCGGTGACCATTCATAGACAAATGATTATGCAAAACAAATATAATTTAGTATTGTAATTACAACTTAGAAATTTGATAAGCAGCATTTTCTTCTTCTACGGCAATATTCTCTGCTCTTTGTAACATAACTTTTAGCGTGCTCTTTGTAATATAACTTTTAGCGTGCTCTTTGTAATATAACTTTTAGCGTGCTCTTTGTAATATAACTTTTAGCGTGCTCTTTGTAATATAACTTTTAGCGTGCTCTTTGTAACATAACTTTTAGCGTGCTCTTTGTAACATAACTTTTAGCGTGCTCTTTGTAATATAACTTTTAGCGTGCTCTTTGTAATATAACTTTTAGCGTGCTCTTTGTAATATAACTTTTAGGGTGCTCTTTGTAATATAACTTTTAGGGTGCTCTTTGTAATATAACTTTTAGCGTGCTCTTTGTAATATAACTTTTAGCGTGCTCTTTGTAATATAACTTTTAGCGTGCTCTTTGTAATATAACTTTTAGGGTGCTCTTTGTAATATAACTTTTAGCGTGCTCTTTGTAATATAACTTTTAGCGTGCTCTTTGTAATATAACTTTTAGCGTGCTCTTTGTAATATAACTTTTAGCGTGCTCTTTGTAATATAACTTTTAGCGTGCTCTTTGTAATATAACTTTTAGCGTGCTCTTTGTAACATAACTTTTAGCGTGCTCTTTGTAATATAACTTTTAGCGTGCTCTTTGTAATATAACTTTTAGCGTGCTCTTTGTAACATAACTTTTAGCGTGCTCTTTGTAATATAACTTTTAGCGTGCTCTTTGTAATATAACTTTTAGCGTGCTCTTTGTAATATAACTTTTAGCAAGCTGGGACTTTATGACCGAGGAGCTAATGGCACAGCCCTTTTGTCGGTATTGGCATTGCGTTGTGTCGGCGTCACATCTTCAAAAACTTTAACCTGGTCTTTATCTCAGGCACTAATTGAGATACCGCCTCGATACTTCACACATGGATACCTCCTGCCAATACCTTTCATTTGGGACAATGACCTTTGACCTAGTTACCTTGACCTTTGAGTTTGACCTACTTTTAAAAACTTTAATCTGGCCTATATCTCATGCACTATAACAGACAGAGCCTTGATATTTCACATATGGATACCTCATGTCATGACCTTGACCTGGATACCATGACCTTTGACTTAGTGACCATGACCTTTGACCTTGGACTCCCTTTTTAGCTCACCTGAGCACGAAGTGCTCAAGGTGAGCTATTGTGGTCACTTTTTGTCCGTCGTCCGTCCGTCTGTCCGTCCGTCCGTCCGTCTGTCCGTCTGTCCACAATTTGTTGTTACCACTCTAGCATCCACAAATATTGACCAATCTTGACCAAACTTGGTCAAAACATGTATGACCATAAGTACTCGGATGAGTTCGATTTTGAGTCAGATCGGACCAGGAAGTCTAGAGTTATGTGCCCTTGAACATCAAAAATGGCTAGTTTTGACTTTGTTACCACTCTAGTATCTACAAATATTGATCAATCTTAACCAAACTTGATCAAAACATGTATGACCATAGGTTCTCGGATGAGTTCAATTTTGAGCCAGATTGGACTAGGAAGTCCGGAGTTATGTGCCCTTGAACGTTAAAAATGGCTAGTTTTGACTTTGTTACCACTCTAGTATCTACAAATATTGACCAATCTTAACCAAACTTGGTCAAAACATGTATGACCATAGGTTCTCAGATGAGTTCGATATTGAGTCAAATTGGACATGGAAGTCCGGAGTTATTTGCCCTTGAACGTAAAAAAAGGCTAGTTTTGACTTTGTTACCACTCTAGTATCTACAAATATTGACCAATCTTAACCAAACTTTTTTCAAAATATGTATGGCCATAAGTTCTCGGATGAGTTTGATTTTGAGTCAGATCGGACTAGGAAGTCCGGAGTTATGTGCCCTTGAACATCAAAATTGGCTAGTTTTGACTTTGTTACCACTCTAGCATTTACAAATATTGACCAATCAAGACAAAACTTTGCCACAATGTTGATAACTATAAGATCTTGGATGAGATTGATTTTCAGTGTGATAGGAGGAGGAAGTCTGGAGTTGTGTGCCCTTGAATTTGACAAAATTGCTGTTTTTGACTTTGTTTACACTGTAGCATCTACATTTATTGACTAATCAAGACAAAACTTGGCCACAATGTTGGTGACCATAAGATCCTTGATGACTTAAATTTTCAGCTTGATTTGGCCAGAAAAACAAGAGTTATTGGCCCTTTGATTTCATAAAGTTACCGTTTTCGACTTTATTTTCTCTCTAACAAACAAATATGGACCAATCAAGACACAACTTGATCGCAATGTTGGTGACCATAATATCTTAAATGTTTTAATTTGTCAGATTGATTGGACCTAAAAAACAGAGTTGTGTGCCCTTGATGGTTACAAAATTGCTGTTTTCTACTTTGTTTTCTCTCAAACAGCAATAAGTATTAACCAATTAAAAAAAACTTGGACAAATTGTTGATGAGAATATCTTTATCAGAACAGAGTTATGTGCCCTTTACTATGACAAAATTCTTGTTTTCTTCCACTTTGTTTTTACTGTAACAGTTACAAATATTGATCATTCAAGATTATGAAAGCAGTTTTTAGCTGGATCATAATGTCACATCTTAAATTATGTGCTCTTGAACTTGACAACATTGGGACTTTCATTCTATCTAGGTGCAGGTGAGCGATTAAGGACCATCATGGTCCTCTTGTTTCGACAAGTCCTCATGTAGGCAAGCTATGTTGTCGGCAAAAACTCTTGTTGTCATTTAGGGTGCCTTTGAAATTGGAAGCTCCCAAAATTTTGTTTGGGAAAGGATTTATGAGAACTTACAAACCATAAACCCAGTTTCTCCAATTTATCTTCAGGGCAGATTAACAGATGGAAAAGGAAAGACAATTGAGTGTAAAGATGCAATATTTATCATGACATCAAACCTGGCCAGTGATGAGATAGCTGCACATGGTCTACAGTTACGACATGAAGCTGAGGAAATATCTAAACAGAAAAGAGTGGGGAACATAGGTAATATCATCAATTGTTAAGAAAGACTTCATTATGTTTACCCAAAGATGACCATTTTGAAAACATGTGTGCATTCTTTCATGAAGCACTGGAACAGATTCCATATTAACCCATTGCCACATTATGATATTTTTTAATGTCCCACTATATAATATCATAAAAGGCTTTGGAAAACCTTGTGAAAAATGAAGAATTTGCTTGTTACAAGCAATGTCCTTATTTTTTCACAATGTTTTCTACCCACAAAGACAAAAAATGTAAAATTTTACTCACTTTAAACTGTTGACTGCAACATCTTTGAATTAAGACAAGTCCAAAATTTCACTGTCTGGTTGAAAACTAGACAGCCCTGGCGGTCTGGAAGCGCTCCACAGGCCTGACTGTTTGTCTTGTTGAATGCAATTTCAAAGGTTCAGGCTGCGCAAACAAGCAAATGCATGACCAAGCTGAAAATTACAAGCAATTAGGATTGTATGGTCAGTAAGATTCTGTGAAAGTTCTGTATTGATTAGTAAATACTAATGGTTGTCAAAGAGAAAATAAAGCCGAAAATGGCAGTTTTGTCAATTTCAAGGGCACATAACTCATGTTATAAAATTCAGATCAAGCTCTAAATTACACCAAGGCAAGATCTTATAGTCTCCAATATTCTGTCCTAGTTTTGTCCTGATTGATCAATATTTGTAGTTGCTAGAGTGAAAACAAAGTCAAAACAGAGCCGAAAATTGCAATTTTGTCAATTTCAAGGGCACATAACTCATGATGTAAAACTCTGATCAAGCTGAAAATTATACCAAGGCAAGATCTCATAGTCACCAACATTCTGTCCTAAGTTTGTCCTGATTGGTCAATATTTGTAGTTGCTAGAGTGAAAACAAAGTCAAAATAGAGCCAAAAATGGCAATTTTGTCAATTTCAAGGGCACATAACTCATGATGTAAAATTCAGATCAAGCTGAAAATTATACCACGGCAAGATCTCACAGTCACCAATATTCTGTCCTAAGTTTGTCTTGATTGGTCAATATTTGTAGTTGCTAGAGTGAAAACAAAGTCAAAATAGAGCCGAAAATGGCAATTTTTGTCAATTTCAAGGGCACATAACTCATGATGTAAAATTCAGATCAAGCTGAAAATTTTACCCAGGCAAGATCTTATAGTAACCATCATTCTGTTAAAGTTTTGTCTTGATTGATCAATATTTGTAGATTTTAGAGTACAAATAAAGTCAAAACCAGCTATTTTTGACATTCAAGGGCAGATAACTCAGGTTATTCTGATTCAATCCAAATTCTTTGAAGGAATCTGAGAGAGGGTCACCAAATGATCATTCCTGTGAAGTTTGTTTGAAATCCATTCAGTAGTTTCTGAGAAGAAGATTTTTGAAGAAAAAGTTTACAGATGGACGGACGGACAGACGAACGGACGGACGGACGCACAGACGCACGACAGACACACCGCCATGACAATAGCCCGCTGGCCTGACGGCCAGTGGAGCTAAAAATAGATCTATGTGTTTAATTGTAATAAATGAAATGAAATAAATGAGGTTTTGAATTTTTAAGTTATGAATGTCAATGTTTGACCGATGTCCCTATTTGAGAATATCATTTCTTGAGTCATATTTATTTCTCCATCTCGTACATTTCAGATGATCTAAGTCCAGATGAAGTTGTCACGGTTTCCAGAAAGTTTAAAGATTTTGTTGTCAGGCCAATTCTAAAGGTATGCGGAATTTTTAGAGAGCTGACACTTTATGTCCGGGGAGCTAATGTCACAGCCCTAGTGTCGGTGTTGCATCTTCACTTGAAAAACTTATCTTGGTCTATTTCTCAGGCACTACTAGAGATACAGCCTTGATATTTCACACATGGATACTTCCCCCACGACCTTTTAATTGTGACCATGACCTTTGACATAGTGACCTTGACCTTGGAGGTGTAGAAGTATAGTGTACATGATGTGACCAATTGAATTCACATTATGTTTGTTGAATTTGAGTAAAATCAAAATAGTATTGTAGTCCACTTCGGTACCGCGTCTTTTACCGTACCATGGTATTCAAAACAGTGTTCTTTTGCAGACAAAGTATCACCTACCAACTGTGTGCAAAACTAAAAGCAAAATCATTTACTCTTATCTTCCGTGTTTACTTTTATTATAATTTCGGCTGCATTCAGTTTACTTTAGAAAGAGAAATCATGGAATGTTTTCATGTCCCCATTCATTATTGATTTTTCTGGACACCATTAAGTACCGTGGTACCCAAGAGGACCATCGTACAGCTTGTTAATGTTTCTTTTTAGAACTTCTTCTCTTGATTTTGTCATTTCTTCTCATTTTCCAGAGACATTTCAAAAGAGATGAGTTTCTAGGAAGAATAAATGAGTTTGTGTACTTCTTGCCATTTTCTAGAACAGAATTGAGTAAACTAGTTTTGAAGGAATTGGAATTCTGGGCTGAAAGAGTAAGTTGGTTTATTTTAGTACTCACTATAACAGATTTTGAATTTATATACAGAACAAGCAGAATTTTCAACCAAAAGGACAAGCTATCTATATTCAGCTATCATTCAGATTAATTATGAAATAATTTAAATATGAATAATGAAAGGTTCCAAGCAAATACTATTTATCGAATAAGGGTTTGGATGTCAACTACATGCATTCTTTGATACTAACATCACAGTGCTTTATTTTAAGCTCTGAAAGTCAAATGTTATGTTATTGATTATGGTGGCCTGCGTATTACTGTTGAGATATGTCACAGACAAGGGAGACATGGCACAGTTCTTGCAGACTGACTAGGGTTAATACTTTTCCCACTTCCCAGATTGTCCCTTTGTCTGAGATGGGTCACATATGATTTGCACCAATTACATTTCTAGGCTAAGAAGAAGCATGAGATGGAGTTGATCTGGGACCAACAAGTTGTAGAGGCCCTAGCTGATGGGTATGATGTACATTATGGTGCAAGGTCACTCAAATATGATGTAAGTTGAAGATTCGATTGATTTATTTGGTACACTTAAAAACTGTGTAATACTAACGAAAGCAAATTGAACAGTGCAACTGAAAACTTTGTCCCTCTCTTTACAGGTTTAGCTTCGAGTAATTAACTATACTCCTCACAAAAAGTTAAGCAACAAAGATGCTTTTCTTTCTCAAATGTGTTTTATCACATCTAATGATCTATGTTTTATACAATACAAAGTTGGGGTCTTATTACACAAATTACGTTAAATGATTGAGAAAATCATCAAACAATAACAAAGTTACAGATCCTCGAAAACCGTCCTAACGAAACAATGGTGCAAAACGTCACTCGCCAGCAGTTCAGAATGTGTAAAAAGTTGTTTTCCGGCCACTTCAGGTCCTGATCGAGCATCAAGTACCTGTTATGACTCCTACGATGTTCAACACACGCCCGAACACACCTTGGCATCAAGCAAATTTGTCTGTCTAATGTCCGTTGTGAATTGATCCTCCATTCTGTCTGCAAGACATGTTGCAGTTCATTCAGAGTCTGTGGGCGAACATGCTGACCGTAGACACGCCCTCAAAGAATGTCCCATGTATGTTCTATCAGATTAAGGTCCAAAGACCCACCAGGCCAGTCTATATGTCTGATGTTGTTGGTCCACAGAACTTCAATCACAATTCCAGAACGATGGGGACGGGCATTACCATCCATTAACATAACAGTTGGATCTGTTTACTGTGCCAGAAGGATGATAACAGGCGTGATGATCTCGTAAATGCACCTTACACCAGTCATTGAACCTCGTCTGATGACAACCAGCTCTGTTCTGTGGCAAACACTGATACCTCTCCAGACCATCAAACTCCCACGTTCAAATTGGTCGTGTTCTGCGATGTTACAGTCGGCAAACCGTTCATTACCGTTTCTCCACACACGTGTCATGCCATCATAAGAATCAAGGAAGAATCTTGACGAGTCAGTTAAGAGTTTGTGACGCCAACGAGTGAACCTCAGTTTTGATGTTGATGTTCCAATATTAATCTTTGCCGTCGATGTTTTGGGGGAATTTGGATCCGTTGAAGTGGTATCCTGGACCTTAGGCCTTCTGTGTGGAACATGTTCCTCGCGGTTTGGATGGAAAGTCTGTTTCCTGACACCCTCTGAAGGTCATTTTCCAGCGATCTGGCCGTTGTAAGCCAGTTCCCACGGACTAAGGTTGCAACATAACGGTCTTCACAAGGTGTTGTTACTCTTAGACGACCTTAACATGGTCTGTCTGACATCTGTCCAGTTAGATTGTATCGGGTTATTGCACTTCAGTCAATACTGCGATGAAATTTTAAGTGAAAGTCATCAGTAGTCTTGGTTGCCCCACCCTGTAGCATTCCAACAATTTGAGCCACTTCAATTGGTGTCAATTGACGTATTGGCATGATTCAAATGTTGATGACAATAAAGTTGTCAAATTGACGCGTTTTAAGCACATACGGAGCTAATGCCAAGTTTGAAATCCATATATGCGACACATTTTGCATGCATGTATTGGGGGTGAGTGTGTTCTAATCACGTGATAGCTGTTTTTGGAGACGATAACATTCAGTATTCTTTTAAGTGTGTTTAAGCATAGATATGGCTGTCCGAATAACAAATCTGTGCAAAATTTTCCGCGTGTATAAATAGAATATTGAGAGAATTACTTTTGTTGCTTAACTTTTTGTGAGGAGTATAGTTAGCATTGGCTCATTAGCGATGGTTGATAAGTCAGGATGCGGCGATTAAACTTACAGTTTCTGACAAACCTTAAACTATTCATAGGCTGATCTTGATCCATGGTGTTCTAAAATACAAAATTTTGGTCACTATTTACAGGTTGAACGTCGAGTAGTTACACAGTTAGCCGTGGCTCATGAACGACAATTAATTAGCCAGGGAGCGGTGATTAAATTGACAGTTCCGGATAAAACTCAAACTGTGAATAAAGATGATAATAATGACAAAGAATCTGTGACTCCAATCAAACTACAGTTACTAAAGAAGGGAACATTTAAAGACAGTTATGTGGATATTGACTTGTCTAAGGGGGATAACCCATTCACTTCAGACTAAAATTTCTTCAGTTAGCCCGTTCCACATATTGAAGCTTTTTGTGCCACATAAGAAAACGGTCTTGAAAAAAATGTGGAAAATTGTAACAAGCAATGTCTACATTTCCCACAATATTGCTACACAAACCGACCAACAAAGTAAATTTCACTTGCTTGAAATTGTCATCTGCAACAACTTTGGATTTGAACCAGCCTAAAATTGCACCGTGGTAATAGGTTAAAGGACGTAATCCATCTTAGACTGGATCTGGAAAAAGTGTCGTTATCTACCTTGTTTCAAGATAAGAATTTGCCTTATGAGCTCATTTTTTAGCTCGACTTTTCGAAGAAAATGAGAGCTTATACTGTCACCCGGGCGTCGGCGTCGGCGTTGCAACCAAGGTTTAAGTTTTTTCAAACATCAATAACTTCCATACTATCAAAGGGATTCAACCCAAACTTGGTATACTTATTCACCATCACACCCTCTACCTTACTATTAGGGCCCATGACCCTGGGACCACTCTATTTGGAGTTATGCCCCCTTTATACTAAGCAACTTAGAAAGGCGAGCGCGCTGTCTTCGGACAGCTCTTGTTATCCATTCTTAAGAATTTATTAGCGGACATCATGGATCTTGATAAGATTGTGAGTATGCACATATTTTTTGCATATTTTATGTATCCATATATGGATACATAAAATATGCAAAAAACATGTACATATGTGCCATATACTAAGATGAAAAGGTCTATTTGATGTATATGTATGTCAGACTTTTTGCAGAATATGAAAAGGTCATCCATAAAGCCATGTCAAATAAATCCAGTAATAAAGATTGTGTTGACCTACCAAGTTTGGTCAATAGATGTGTATTTCAATGATTTCAAACTTTCAGCAAAATTTTAATGGATTTGAAATGGAGTATTTTGAACACTACATATAGATACAGTCAGAACTTGTTAATATTCTCCATAAGTCACAACTTTGTCCCTTCTTTGTTTTATGTAAATTTTTATGATTAAGTTGAGTTATAGTCCTTACTCCAATAATTCCTTTCATAGGATAGAAAACATTAATGGGAAAATGCAAGAAAAGCGGCTGAAAATTCCATTTCTTTCAATATTTGTTGCTGCAATATTTGTTTTTGATTGTTTTGTCTTAAATAAAAGTAATATTAGTGTTTTGTTCTTCAAAGACACTTTAATCCATCCCTCCATAATAATAATGCCTTTTGGCGCCACAGAATGTACAGGCTTTAAAGCAGATTGTTGAAAATGAAGAAATTGTTTACAACAAGGCTGAAGCAATTTCTTCATTTCCCACAATATTTTCTACCCAGGAAGACCAGCCTATGTCAAATGATCATTGCAGTTTAAAAAAAAGGTGTTGAATCCATTCAATTAATCAAAGTTTACTATTTTGTGGAGAAGACATGCATTACAAAATGAAGTGGGACCTAGAAAAGATTGTTTACAGTAATTTAGACCAACACATGTCTTGATAATTCTGTGCCTAACTGCTGAATGATCAGGATCTATTCTGTTTTTATTATACGCCCGAAGGGTCGTATTATGTTATGGCCCCGTCCGTCTGTCCGTCCGTCCGTCCGTCTGTCTGTCTGTCCGTCCGTCCGTCCGTTAGCAATTTCTTGTGTGTGCAACTCCTCCTACAGTTTTGATTAGAATTGATCAAACTTGCCACAGTGAATCTCCATGATGTCTAGTTGTGCACCTCGCTTACGGAATTTAGATAACTGTTTTCGTTCTTGAATTATCTGCCCTTGAATTTAAGGAACAATGCCTATTTTCTCAAAAATGCCCATTTTCTCCTGTGTGCTACTTCTACAGTTTCAACCAGAATTTAATCAAAGTAGCCACAATGAATCTCTATGGTGTCTTGTTGTGCAAACACAATTTTGATAACTTTTCATGTTTGAATTATCTGCCCTTGAATTGAAAAAAAATGCCAATTTTACTGACAAGCCCCTCTCGGGCGTATATGCGCCGCTCTGCGAAGCTCTTGTTCTAAAGATGCTACGGGTCATCAAGAAGCTACTTGAGAGCAACATAGATCATGATCAGTCTGTACATGTGCACAGTCTGATAAGGATCCATCATGGTCTCAAACGCCATAAAGGACTGATTCGTAGCTGTGATGCACACCAAATTCTACAAAGTGACCAAGTCCCACTATGTGCTGCTTTAACCCATTGCCACTTATTGAAGACTTTTGATGCCCTATGAGATAAAGTCTTTAAAAAGTATTGTGGAAAATGAAGAAATTGCTTGTGACAAGCAATTTCTTCATTTCCCACAATGTTTTCTATTCCAAAATACCAGAAGATTTTAAAATTAATTCACTTGAAGCTGTAGTCTGCAACATCTTTGAACTTGGACAAGTCTAGAATTTTGCCATCTGGTAATGCATCAAGACTCGAGTTTTTTTTTTGTGACAAAGTGCAAAATTGGAAAATGTAGGAGTCGTGTTCACAAGATGCAGATGTACATATAAAGACACAGACACAGAAGATGGTACATAATTAAACTTGCCCACTTTTGGCGGCGCATAACATTGTTAACCCATTACCGCACAATGACTCTTTGACTCCCCACAAAATAATGGCCATGGAAAACATCGTAGAAAATGAAGAAATTGCTTGAAACAAGCAATTTCTTCATTTCCCACAATGTTTTCCATCCAAAAAGACCTAAAAATTAAAAATTCCACTCACTTGAAATTGTCGTCTGCAGGATCTTTCAATTTGGACCGCCCTAAAATTTTGTCGTTTGGTAAGGGGTTAACCCATTACCGCATAGTGAAGCTTTTTGACGCCCATCAAGAAACATGCATGGAAAAACATTGTTGACAAGAGTTTCGCAGAGCGGTGCATATACACCCGAGAGGGGCTTGTCAGTAAAACTTGCCATTTTCTTAATTCAAGGGCAGATAATTCAAGGACGAAAAGAGTTATCTGAATTCCGTAAGTGGTGTGCACAACTAGACACTGTGGAGATTCATTGTGGCAAGTTTGATCAAATTCCGATCAAAACTGTAGGAGGAGTTGTGCACACAAGTAATTGCTAACTGACGGACAGACGGACGACCGGGGCCATAACATAATACGACCCTTCGGGTGTATAACTAGAAAGACCTGAAGGTCTTGAGTCGCTCCACAGGCCTGAATTTCTTGTGGTTTACTATTAAAAAATTGACAAATTTATCTAAATGCTTAAACTGTTATATATTTTTAAATTCTTGTGATTCTTGGAGCAGAAACAAAGTAAAGAAAAGCAATTATGTGGTCCAAGCGAAAAGAAGATAAATGATTGACTAATATTTTGGAGATTTTTAGAGTGATGATAAAGTTGAAAACTGTCGTTATGCCAAATTTAAGGGCACATAATTCAATATGTGAGTTAATAATTGTGGTAGACTAAGGGAAGTAACTTTTGATATGAGCAATTTAAAGTTCAGTAAGAGTTGTTTTTCTTTATGATAATTAGTTCAAGAAGTTGCAATTGTGCATGTAACATAGAAAGACATTCTGATCTAAAAATATGATTTTGACTTGATAATTTATGTCTTGAACACCACAATAATCAAGCTGAATATTAAACTCGAGCAAGATCTTATGGTCTGTCCAAATTTTGTCAGTATTAATCTATATATGTGGCCACAAAAGTGAAAAAAGTGTTGAAAACTGAAATTTTGTCAATTTCTAGGGCACATAACTCAGTTTGTAGCAATGCAATCATCCTGAAAATTACACAAAAGCAAGATCTTGTTGTCAACAAGATTCTCTCCAAATATCATCTTGATTGGTTAACAATTATGGTTGTTAGAGTGAAAACAAAGTCGAAAATGGAAATTTTGTCAAATTCAAGGGCACATAACTCCTGATGTAAAATTCCGATCAAGCTGAAAATTATTCCCAGGCAGGATATCATGCTTATATATATTCTGTCCAAGTTTTGTCTTTATTGGTTAATATTTGTAGATTTTAGAGTAAAAATAAGGTCAAAACCAGCTTTTTTTTATGTTCAAGGGCAGATAACTCATGTTATTCTGGTTCAATCCAAACTCTTTGTAGGAATCTGAGAGAGGGTCACCCAAGGATCATTCCTGTGAAGTTTGGTTGAAATCCATCCAGTAGTTTCTGAGGAGAAGATTTTTAAAGAAAAAGTTTACGGACGGACGGACGCACGCACGCACGCACGACGGACACACCGCCATGACAATAGCCCGCTGGCCTGAAAGGCCAGTGGAGCTAAAAATGACGAGTTTACTTTTGACAAGCGATATCTTCATTTCTCCCAATGTTTTCTACATAGAAAGACCAAAGATGTAAATATTCATTGACTAGAAATTGTTGTTTGCAAGATCTTTGAATTTGGATCAGTTCAAAATTTCGTTGTCTAGTAATGGGTTAAACCTATTCGCAAACAGTAAAATTTTACTGTTCTGAAGACAACAGAATTGTTATTGATAGAGAAAGGATTTATGTGCAATATAACACAGGAAATATTCAAGTGAAACGAGAAATTGCTGATGATCAACAATTTGTTCATTTGTCTCATTAATTGACCAAACGCAGGCTGCCAATCAAAACCATCGATAAGCCAATGGATGATCAGAAAAATGCCACATCACCATTGTTAGTCTTAAATTCTTCGTTGCACATGGTATGGTATTGATCTATCGACTGACAATCAAAACAATCAACATACCAATGCCCCCATTGTTTGTATTAGATTCTATGTTAGGCGGAGCGATCTATCGATTGGCGTTTGGTCAGTTGTCAAAGCCTCTTCTCCTAGGGATGCCAAAAGCATGTCTTGTATGGGAAAGTGTTAATGAAAAAACAACAAGTATATGCTTGGATAAACTTGTTTATTATAAAGATAACAATAATGATAACAATTAAAGATCTCTGTTTAACAAATAAGAGAGTAAAATGGATGCAAGTTTTATAACAACATGGGATAAAGGATGCATATAAGAGCATAAAACAGAACATTATTTGTGGTCTGCAATAATATAAGTACAGTCGACACTCGTGTCGAAGTCAGAGGGGCCGTCATAATATCTGGACATATCCGGAATTCGACTCATCCGATTTTGATTATTTTCGATAAAAACGATATTTAACCATTCTTTATGGGCATCATATGTGCCCATGATTGAAATATAGTAGGAAAAGGAAAGAAAGTGCTCGAAACAAGCAATTTCTATCCTTTTCCTACTAAATTTCAATGGCTGTATTTGTTTCGAAAATTATTTTGATATCCATATGTTGAGGATGGGACATGACTTTAACTTCGACTTAAGCGGAATTTCGACTCATCCGATGTTGAGATAACGAGTGTCGACTGTACATGTTAATCCTTTCCTACTCAATGACGCTTTTTGAGGCCTTATAATATAAAGTCTTTGGAAAAAATTGTGGAAAATGAAGAAATTTCTTCATTACCACAATATTTATTAAGGCCATTGTCTTGCAGGGAGTCAAAAAGAGCCATTGTGTGGTAATGTGTTAACCCATTACCAAACGACAAATTTTCAGGGCAGTCTAAATTGAGAGATCCTTCAGACTACAATTTCAAGTGAATTGAATTTCTAACTTTTAGGTCTTTTTGGATTGAAAACACTGTGGGAAATGAAGAAATTGCTTGTCACAAGCAATTTCTTCATTTTCTATGATGTTTTCCACAGCCATTAACTTGGGGAGTCAAAAAGGGTCATTGTGTGGTAATGTGTTAACATAAATATTGAAGATTTTCTGCTGTTATTGTTGTTGTGTCACATGATTCTCCACCATGAAATTGATCTTTGATGACATTTTTATATCACAGCATTTCTGGCACAAGTAATGGAGCAAATTCTAGGTAGATGAATTAATGCTTTCCCAAAAAAGACCTGATTTTGATGTCCCGATAAAAAAGTCTAAGACTACAGAAAACATTGAGGCAAATGAAGAAAATGCTGTCCTGATAATCAACATTTTCTTCTTTTGTTTCAATATTTTCTCTGCCCTGCTTTACGAAAATCTTATCTTTATCAACAACCATTTTGTCATCTGCAGTAGCTTTCAAATTGGGACAGTCCAAATTATGTCTGTTTGGAAGGGGTTAAAAGTTATGATCTAATTAAATTGTCACTCATTTTACAATCATTTTAAAAACCAAATTAAGGGTTTAATTAAAATTATGAATTATTAAAAATCGGTCATCAAATCCAGTTTCTATTAACCTCATTTAACCTTTCAGATAGTTTCAATTTTAGCAGGTGAAGATATGTAATCTAGTACAAATTGACAAGTGGGTTTTCAAATTACTCCTAAAATGTTAATTTATGATTAATGAATAAATAATTTCCCCCCAATTTCCACACAAATATACATACATGAACCCTTTTTGAAACAAGCCCTGGTTTTGACAACCTTACATACTTATACTTAAATACTGCTATCATTTCTTTTAACGCAAGTATTTCTTTTATTATAAATGATTTGAAATATACATTTTGACTAACAATGGATGTTGAGGAATGTGCGATTTACATACATTATAGAGCAGAAAATATTGAGACAAATGGAGAAGATGCTTAATTGTTATCTAAATCATTTGGGAAAGGATTAACTTCTCCTCTCTTTGTACCATAAAATTATGAGGTAAAAGGAGAAAATGCTGAGAGACAAGACCTGGTCTTGACATCCCTAACAGAAAAGGCTTCCAGGAAAACATTGAGACAAAAGAAGTTAACGCTGATAAACAGCAGTTTCTCGTTTTACCTCAACATTTTCTGTGCTATATTGTCCTCAAATTCTTTCCTCTTCAATACCAATTTTGTCACCTTTGACAGCTTTCTAGTTGCATCACCCCAAAATCTTGTTGTTTGGAAAAGGGTTAACCCAGTACCAAACATTTTATTTTAGCCTAGTCCAAACTCATAGGTGATGCAGATGACAATTTCCATTGAACAAAATTTAACATTTTGTGGTCTTTCTTGGTAGAAAACATAGTAGAAAATGAAAAAATTGCTTGTGACAAGCAATTTCTTCATTTTCCACAATGTTTTCCAAAGCCTTTATTTTGTGGGGCGTCCAAAAGTATCAATGTGTGGGAAAGGGTTAAAAGAAGGGAAAACACTAAAATGTGTATTGACAGGTAAATTGTCTTGCTATCTTGATTTTCAATCTAACAATTTAAAAGCTATGTTTTAGTAAATACATAAAATATTTGGGATAAGAAATTGAAATCTTGTTTTCTCATAACCATAATAGTTAGGTTAAAAAATTGTGCAATTTTTCATCAACTAACCCTCAAGTCAGGTTAAGAAATTGTGCAATTCTTCATCAACTATTTTCTTTTCTCAATATTTTTAACAGCTTTTTCCTGCTTACATTTTTGGATGAGTAGGGATTTAAGCCTTTCCCAAACGGCAAAACTTTTGTATTGGCTCAAATTCAGACCAAATCACAAAGTAAGTGCAAGGAAAAGCAAGTAATGTTTGTTATAGCATAGAAAATGTTTAGAGAAAACAATATTATGCTGGTTATCAGTATTTTCTCCTTTCCTTTCTGTATTTTTCCAAAGATGTCTTCAATGTATTTCAAAATTGTCTTTAAGAATTTCCAAGAAATTAAGGTCATTCCAATGATATGCATAGTTGTAAGAAGTCAAATCATTTAACCCTTTCGTTTGCAGAATTATTTCCCAGAAATGACTTTTTCCCTATTTCCAAGCGCTTCATGTATACAAATGCAAAATAGATAGATTTTACTTGCAGAAAACCCATAATCTATATATCATTGGAAAGGTTATTCAATTTCCTTTAACAATATGATGAGTAACTAATAGAAAATTTGCATCTCATCAAAATCTGGACCTCTAACCCCATGACCCCTGTCAGACCCCCTGCCCTGAACCCCGACCACCCCTACTATATATGGACTGGATTCGGTTTAGGGTTATGGGAATCACTATCAAGGTCACTATTCGAAGTCTCTGAAACATTTCTAATGTTCAAATCACCTTTTTACCCCCCAAAAATCAGTGTAATCGCTATAATCATCGTCCGGCACTGACATGATGATTCGCCGGACCTCTTCTGCAGAATAATGAACCATCCTGGCCATCGTTACAGCTCATAAAACCCCCAAAACTGCGTTTTTCTTCACATTTTATGAGAACAAAAAAGTATTCCGGTGTCATAATAACTTAGTGTAAAATTGCTTTTAAAAGCCCATGCCCCCCCTAAATAGTATAAGCGTTCCTGACAGCGCTTGAAAGCACGCTTGCAAACGAAAGGGTTAAAGCTAGTTTATTACATAGTCCACTAAATAAAAGCTGTGCAATATTTATTCAGGAAAATGTCAGTTTATTCCTTTCCCAAACAAGACCTTGTTTCGACATCATCAGTATGGGAAGCTTGGGAAGACATTGAGGCAAAAAAGAAAATGCTGATTATCAGTATTTTCTCCTTTTACCTCAATACATTCTGTTCTATATTGTACAAAAATCTTTATCACTTGTCATCCACGGTGGGGATTGTGCATGATGGGATGGATAACAAATACTGAGTATACGGACATATTTGCCTCGCTTCAGGTAAGAAATTGTGCAAAGCATTTTCTTATTTCTGCTCCAATTTTCAAACGGTTTGTTGCATGTACCCTGCATTAGTGAGCTCTTTCCTCGGATATATGACTTGTTTGTAGAATCTTTGTACTTTGTCCAAAAATTGATCCCAACCGACCAGAAAAACGACAAAAAATTCAGGCCCTTTTTCTAGTCGGTTGGGATCGGTTTTTGAGAAAAGTACAGGGAAGTTCCAGATAAATAATACATCTGAGAAAAGGGCTCAGTAAGACGGAGTACATGCAACAAACCACATGAAAATTGACGCAGAAATAAGAAAGTTATTGCACAAATTCTTACTTGAAGCGTGGTTAATTTGGCCGTAGTCGTTACCATTTCGCTTTCTGGTCGGTTGGGACTATATTTCGGGAAAAGTATCATGAGTTATCTAATATGTCATACATCCGATGAAAGAGCTCGATAAGGCGGGGTACATGCAGCAAACCGCTTGAAAATTGATACAGAAATAACAGAGTTATTGCAAAATGTCTTACCTGAAGCGAGGCGAGTTGGCATCAAATTTTGTGCAAAAAATAGACTGAGTTTACTGTTATGTTTTGATAAACCGTCGGTGTTGTTATAACATCTCGTAACTACGGTTTGATTCAAGCGGTAGTTACGAGATTTTATAACAACACCAACGAAATACTATTTATTTGTCCGAAATTACGTCACGGTTTACTTGATAAAATCGTTCCCTATTGTCGGTAGTCGTTATCCATCCCATCATGCACAATCCCCACCGTGGTCATCTGTAACATTAAAAGATTAAATGGGAAAAGTTAAAGGGAAAACTGTCTTGAAAATCACAAGAGTCTATTGCTAATCTTTCTCTAAACAAGAGCTGTCACTGTAAGATGACAATGCCCCCGACACCGCTTTGATTTTAAATTATGGCCAATCTATGTTCAAGGTCAAGGTCATCCAGGGGTCAAGGTCACCAAAGTATGTGCCTACAGAAAGGTAATGTACCAAGGAATGTTGTGGTAAAGTATGAAGCGAATATATTAAGTAATAAGGAAGTTATGGCCAATGTTAAAGTTTTTGGACGGAATGACGGACAGACGGACAGACAGACGGACGGACGGACGGATAAGTCAAATTTATGATGCCTTCCTATCGGGGGCATAAAAATAAGTTTTGCACCAATGAGTCTTTCAGACCAAAACTGGCACCAATTATTTCCCTGTGTATATGCTTATTTACAACCCTTTAAACTTGTATTCTCAAATAAATTCTGTTTAACAGAAAAATAAAAACAATATTTACATATGTCACAATTATTATTTTGTTATTCAATCAGGGACTTTTGTTTTTGAAACATTAAAACTTTTTCGAGAGAAAGATAGATGGAGAGCAGGTGTAAAGACAGCCATGGGTGCAGCGAGCCAGTTATCTGGGAGGGAGCCTACAGACGTGGAACATGCTTCTTCCCCTGCATGTTATGAAACCAGGGAGTGAGTGTGAGTGAGTGAAAATATTGAATTGATATTTTGGCATTTGTGGTTTATTTCAAATCCTGGATTCTTTTTTTCTAAAAGTTGGAACATATTTACTACACAAGTCCAATTTTAGTGATATAATTATTTACATGTATAAAATAATCTACATCTATGATAAAACCTATTTGCATTTACAAAATTTGTACATTTTGTACAAATTAACTCTTTCCCAAACAGTGACAACACTTTCTGGATTTGGGGTAAGAAAATCTTGATGGAAAAGAACAAAATGCTAATAAACATCATTTTCTCCTTTTTCCCTTAAGATTTTCTAGACTATCACAAGTAAATGCTTTACACAAGGTAGCAATAATTCTGGTGTCTGCAACTCATTCCTATTTGGACCAGTCTGAAATTCTGTCGTTTGGGAAAGGGTTAAATTTTATATTGAGCAATGTAACTGTTCTATAGTTATTTTGAAGAAAACCTATATTGGCATAAAGACCAAAATAAAACTGCTTAACCCTTTTTAAAGTGATGAAACTTTACTAAAGTGCTCCAATTAGAAAGCTGCTGTAGATGACTAATTGAAGAGTTATAACAATTTATGTTTGTTCTCCTTTTGGGAAGGGTTAACCCAAAAACCAGACAATACAATTTAGTCTAAGCCACATTTTGTCCATTAAAGGTATACACTTTGGGAATTCATCTTGTGATCAATTAAAACACAAATCTTGGCCCTGAATCTATGCCCCCTACACCCCCGCCCCCGCCACATGGGCCTGATCCTCCCCTATCATCGTCATCCGACCAATTGTACCATGTCGAGTTGAGGGCTCGTTTACGACTGTTATTTTTGGCAGCGGCATTCTCTTGTTCCTGAAGGAGAAAGATATTTCTATTTTATTTTGTTATTGTAAATGTTTTCTTGAAGAGGCAAACATAAAAGATTGCACACACTACACAACTGTGCAGCCTCTATTTCACAAGTTGTTATAATTGTTTTTCTCTAAATTAAAAAGCTGAGCAAGAAAAGTCAGACTACAAATATCAGCATCTCTTTACTCTTTTGACTGAGCTTTGAAGTAACTAACAATAAAAAAAAATAAAATCAGGCTTTCTATGGAAAAAGTATGTACTATGTACTTCAGGCTAATGATCGTCATTGATTAAACTTATTTGGTACAAGAAAACAATGGTCATAAACATTTTGTGTGTCAATGATGTTCCATCTTTATCTGTAAAAGTTGATAGTTTTTCAATACTTGATGTGTAGTTTACTTGAAACATTGTTTATAAAAGAAAACCTTACTTGTAGGAAAGTTTTGTTGTCTTTGTTTACAGCCGCCCTAAGATCCCCTCTCAGGGGCACATCCACCATTGTAGGCTGCACAGACTGATCTGTGTCTACTGTCCTCTGAACCACCAGAACTGATATCTCCAATAAAGGTTAACTTGTGAAAACATCGAGAGAAAAGAAGAAAATGCTGATGATCAGCATTTTCTCCTTTTCCCTCAATATTTTCTATGCTAAAGCTTTACAGGTGTTGCATTTCAAGTATGATTCATTTTGGAGTAGTCTAATTATTCCTTGCTTGAGGAAGAATTAAACTACGAACCTTCTTCAAAATGGTAATACAAAGTATACTCACTTGTAAAAATGTTTTGTTGTCTTTATTGACCGCCGCTCTAAGATCCCCTCTCAGTGGCACATCAACCATGGTTGGTTGTACAGACTGATCCGTGTCTACCGTCCTCTGACCAGTGAGATTCTCTGGATCAATCTTTCTGTAGATCAACACATATGCCGTGTCCTTAGTGAACCTCTTGGTGACGTTACTGAATGAGGAGTAGCTCGCGTACGACACACTGCTGTCGTTAAACAGATACCACTTGTCTTGAAGGAAGTCAATGTCATCCTCCTTTGAGCATTTCTGAATGTTTGCGAACATCGACTGGGAGTTTGTGATCACAGAGTGGCGAGCGTAGCAATAATAATGGCCGCAGTCGGACGACGTACCGGAGTGAATCACGACTGAACACAAGGAATAAATGTCAACACAGTCTGACCTCATTCCTAAATCACAGCACTTATTTAACTGATCAGCGACGGCTGATCGTAATGAGTCCCTTCTCTCTTTGTCTTGTCCGTCCTTTGATTCTGAAGTTGGCACCACTAAAGTCTTTGGATATTTTACCTCCCGAAATATTTTTGACCGAGACTGAAGTCTGATATCGAAGGAAAAGCGTAGAAGTGTCAGTATCAGATATTCGGGTGTTTCAACAATGTCAATTTTGCGTTCTGCGTCTTGAAGTCCGTCACATCTATCACAGAAGTATTTGTTATCACCGACAAGTTTCTCTGGCTTTAGATAATGACCCATCAGGTCATTCAGATGTAAACACTTCATTCTCTCCTCCGACTCCGATGAACTCGCCTGACGAACTGCATCATTGCTTGGATTTCGAACACTACTGGAAGCCATCTTGCTTGCCCCACCCACCAAAGATTTCTGAGATGTTGCGTTGTAATCCGGAAAAGCCAACGGCAAATCCATAAAGTTCTCAGAACTTGTTGATGTTTTCTCACAATTCAGGCATGTAATAGTGGTTGTCATCTTCCCACCAAAATTATCACCAATTAGTGTATTCCTTGCCTTCCTTTTCTCTAATTCCCTCAGTGGACTGGTTGCCTTACTTACAGACCTAAAGCTGGTGGATGTTCGTGGAGGCGGTGAACCATTCTTCTGTATATAGCTGGTTTCCTGTTCATGCAGCTGATCTAGCAGATACTTGAGGAACTCAGAACAGTCTTGCTGGAAACCAGGGGTAAACCAGGGTGGTCGGGATGCAGCCAGGAAACTTACTGGAGCATATGCTGGTCTCTGTAATAAAAATAATTTCATAACTAGAACTGTCGCAAAGCAGACAAATACTTCCCCCCACACACTTAGTGCTTTGTCACTGAAATACTGCTATAGGTCAAAGTCCAATTGACCTTGACCTTTGACCTATGTGATCCCAAATCAATTAGGTACATCAAGGGAATCCACTGTGTAAAGTTCATGATCTGTGGTCAAACGGTTCTCAAGTTAGGGCACCAGAAATGAAAAAGTCTAGGGATGGATGGATGGATGGATGGATGGATGGATGGACAGACAGACAGACAGATGGATGGACAGACACACAGACATAGTGAAACCAATATACCCCGCTCTACTTTGTAGTTGGGGGTATAACGAAACCTTTTAAGAATTATTGATTTTTTTTTCATTTTCGGCTTGCACTAGGATATCGCAAGACTTAATTTTTAAGCAGTATTATCTTTCTATTCTATCAGGATTTTATTCTTTTCTTTCACAATTGTCTTGGTTAAGGACATTAAAACCAGGCATTTTTTGCGAAATAGAAAAAGAAGAAATTATTTATACCTGCGAATGGCTGAGAAAAGCAAACACATGCTGTAGTTTAACCACCAACGCCTGTTCTGGTGATGGATTATGTTGTAGTAAACCATTGCGGAAACTGAAAAATAAAAATTACAGATAAATAAGATGTGTTTTTTTAAACACAAATGCCCCTAAAATGGCTATTTTTCAAATATTAAGTTTTTAGACAGACAGATAGATGGATATGAATATAACTATAGCTTTCGATACAAGGGCATAGAAATAACAAGAGTACCACATTATACATAGCTTTTTGCATTATGTCCATTTTTTCTGTGGCACAGCTAAATATGACAAACCCTGACAATATGCCATAGATTGGGTAACTTGGAAAATTCTATGAACATTTAATCCAAATCTGTCCATAAATGTAGAATGCCTTCAGTCCCATCAAAATAATTTGATATTTAGAATGAAACTCGAAGATACTTATTCTTGGTAAATAATCTTTATAAAGACGGATAGCATACTATTGTTATTTAGTAAAAGTATGAAATGCTAATTTCCCATTGTACAAAATGTTCTGGATGAAACTTTCATCAGTAAGTAAAGGAACATCTTAATTGCATATTTTCAAACTGATAAGCTCTATTTAACAACTATATATTTGTTCAAATGTCAATTTGTGTATTGATCAAAGCAAATCTAGAGATAAATTGGAAAGTATTTTCTTATTACAACATAGGTATTATCCTTAAAATTGTAGGTATTTTCCAATTGAGCGACTTTAATTGCTTTTAAATTTTGTCGGAGATAAATCTTTTTCGGCTCCACAAAACTTTGTAAATGTAATTTGAGACTAAGATGACATTGACCTTCCAATCCAAAAAGGGCATACCAATTATTATATGATACTTGTGAAATTCAATTCCTGTCACATAACTGTTTCTAAAAGAAGCCCTGATTTTCGGAAAACAAAAATGGCTTAATATTATAGATGTCAAAATAAGGAATTCTTTGGGAGAGTGGGCAGTCCACCCCTTAATATGAGATTCAAGCGACATCAGAATTTATTTTTTGGTTGACATCGTAAACATTTAAAGATAGAAAGTGCCGTTTTTTCTGACTCACAACATGTCCGTAAAGATTGAATATACATGTATTATGAGTGTTTACGATTGTTGCGCGAAAAATGATGACGTCACATAAATCTCATAAGGGGAGGTCTACATCAAAGAAATCTTGATCCTAACTGCTTATACAGGGGTAAAAGTTGAAAATTTTGAAAAACCTGAAAATCTGGAAAAGTCTGTATTTATATAGTAAAAATCGAGAAAATGGGGCATTTTGGAATACTCAAAAACCTGAACTTCAGGCATATGCCTGAAAACTTTTACCCCTGCTTATAGACCTGTGATCCGAATTACTCTTTTGACTTTTAACCCTTACCTATCACACATATACAATACCTGCATGATACTATTCATGTAGCATGTATTGCCCATATTAAAAAGCCCGGTCTTGCTCATTGACCTTTAATCCTGACCTTTGACCTTTGACCCCTAAAAAAATTGACCTTTGACCCTTACCTATCACACATGTACAACGCCTGCATGATACTATTCATGTAGCATGTATTGCCCAAGTTAAAGAGCCCTGTCTTTCCCATTTCCGCCTTCTGTTGATACGATCTGGGTACATACACTTTGCCATCACGATGTGCCGTCCACTTGGATTTGAGCAGTTTAAACTTTATTCTGTCTGGAGAAGGCTTTGGAAAGTCCTGCAGAAGAAATTTAGTTATTAACCCATTACTAGACGGCAAAATTTCGGACTGTTTCGAATTCCAAGATTATACGCGGACAACAACATCAAGTGCATGGAATTTTACATTTTTTTGTGTTTTTTGTTTGGAAATCATTGTGGGAAATGAAGAAATTGCTTGTACCAAGCAATTTCTTCATTTTCAACAATGTTTTCCAAGGCCTGTATTTGGTAGGGTGTCAAAAGGTGTCACTGTTTGGGAATGGGTTAAAAGTGTAAAGTCTGCCTGGAACAGAAATTTGTCAGATTTTATATAAAGTTTGCTGAAAACATACAGTAAGAATAAAATAAATGAGGCCCACCACGCTTATTTTTTTTTAAATAGATATAGGTAAGAAAACCTTGAACTTGGCCTTGATATATTTTTGTCAGGTATTCAGGTTTAAAGGTATAAATCTATCTCAAAGTGTTAAATTACAGCTTGCCTGTCCTATTGTGCTGTCTCCGATTGCAAAATTTATGAATAACTAGTTTTTTTTACATAACCCTTTCCCAAATGGTAAAATTTTGGACTAGTCTGAATTCAAAATGTTGCAGGTGACAACTCAAAGTCAATGAAATTGTACATTTTTTGTCATTGTGTTTAGAAAACATTGTGGGGAATGAAGAAATTGCTTGTCACAAGCAATTTCATCATTTTCCACAATGACTTATAGAGCCTTTATTTTGTGGGGCGTCAAAAAGCATCAATGAGTGGTAATGGGTTAACCCTTTCCCACACGGCAAAATTCTAGGTTGGTCCAGTTCAAAAACTGCCGTAGACAACTTAAACAATGTTGATAAAGATAAGATTTGCATGTGATATAGCATAGAAAATATTGAGACAAAAGGAGAAAATGTTGATTATCAGGATTTTCTTCTTTTGTCTCAATCTTTTACCAGGCATAGGTGTTGTGTGAAACGGTTAATAATACCCTGGTTTTGACAAAACTATCCTAGAGAGGGCTTTTGAAACCATTTTGGAAATAAGAAAATGTGGATTACAAGCATTTTCTTCTTTTCATTCAATAGTTTCCATGCTTTACAACATTATACAGTTCAGATTGTATTAACATTTATCGAAGAATTTGGACCACCCTAAAACTTTGTTGTTCAGGAAAGGGTTAACCCATTTCCAAACATTGACGCTTTTTGAGGCCCTTCACAGTGGCGAATCCAGGATTTCTGAAAAGGGGGTTCGAATTTACATTTAGGGGATTCGTTTTCCTATTAATATCTAATTTTGACCAAATTTCTGCATGAAAATGAAATAATTAGGCTTCAGAGGGGGGTTCATTTAAACCCCCCGAACCCCCTCTGGATTCGCCACTGCCTCCAAGATAAAGGCTTTGGAAAACACAGTGGAAAATGAAGAAATTGCTTATGACAAGCAATTTCTTCATTTCCAACAATGTTTTCTACCAAAAAAGACCAAAAATATAAAGTTATATTCACTTTGAAATAGTCATTTGCATCATCATCTTTAGATTTGGAAAAAGCCTAAAATTTTGTTTGGGAAAGGGTGAAAGCTGACGTCCATTGAATGAAAGGATTGGGGTTTGAAGACCTTGTGGTTATAATAAACTATTCAAATTCAGTCATAATTCATAAAATGAAAACTTGAATACATTAATGTACCCTTTCATTGAAAGGACCTAAAATTAAGATATGGATGTTTTCTTTACTTCTTAACATCGAAAAAGGAGATAAAAACTTTAATGATATACACAACGTCCATCAAAATCTTAACTGATATTAATTGTTATTTTGTTAGATATCAATTTCAATTTGTTGGTTGATTAATTGATTGATTTCTTTCAACTGCTATGGTCATATTGTGGCAGCTGGAGCGCCTTACTCTTTTCTCGCATTGACATCAAAAGCAGATCTTGTTTGGGAAAGGATTAAAGTCTAACATGTTATGCTGGACAGTATTTCAGCAATAAAGAGTGAAAATTTTAGGTCTTAACTTTCTAATTTGATTTGTAACTTTTGAATAGATCAAGTAATCGAAATGTAGCAAGCAAAAGTCACTCAAATACATTCATAGAAAAAGTCAGAGAACCAAACATTGTTGAAAAACAGTTAATGGAAATTTATACAGATAAACTGAGAAAAGATTTGGCCTCTTAACCCTTTCCCAAACAAGACCTGGTTTTGAAGTCCATAATAGAAAAGGCTTGGGAAAACATCGAGACAAAAGAAGAAACTGCTGAAAACCAGCAGTTTCTTCTTTTCCCTCAATATTTTCTGAGCAATTTCAAACACAAAACCTATCATTATCAACATTGATTTAGTCGTCTGTAGCAGCTTTCAAATTGGACTACCCTAATATTTTGCTGTTTGGGAAAGGGTTAAATTTTGCCCTACACTAAGCAGAACAAGGTACCTACAAGGTCACACACTAAAATCTGTCTCAAATACCAACTTAGCTAGAGACTCAATTATGTAAGTTTACACCAATCTCGTGAGTTATATAAATATGTGCCCATTTTTACCTTAACCATTTCCCAAATGACCAATTTCAGGCCAATCCATGAACGAATAGGTGGTGTAATAGAAAATTAATCAAACAACAAGCATTTAAGGATTTTATGTGTTCGGGATGAAAGGGATCAGGTTTTATTGTTTTCTCTAACAGTTTTTCAAAGCAATATCTTTTTATTTTTAAGTAATACAAACTAATTTTTGTTCAGGAAAGTATTAAATGACCTAGTTTACAGTCAGCTGCAATTTTATGACAAAAAGGTGAAAAATTTATTTTGCAACCTCATCATTCTGCAGAGATTTATAGGAAGATTTAGTCAACTTTGTGATCTATCTGCCGCTTGTCCGGCGATGAACTTTTAACCCTTTCCCAAACAAGACCTGGTTTTGACGTCCCTAATAGAAAAGGCTTGGGAAAACATTGAGACAAAAGAAGAAACTGCTGATAACCAGCAGTTTCTCCTTTTGTCTCAATATTTTCTGTGTCATATTTTACACAAATCTTATCTTTATAACACCCATTTTGTCTTTTGTAGCAGTTTTTGAAGAGGAAAAGGTGAAAATTTAACTTTGCAAACTCATCATTCTGCAGAGAAGTAGATTTAGTCATCTGTGTAATTATTCAACAAATTACCTGATGTTAAACTTTAAATTGTCACATGATAGAAAGATGTACCAAGCTAAAACTTATTATATGTAAGAATATTACAGTGATAAATTGAACTGTGCTTTATACTGCATTTAACAGTTTCTCAGTTATATTATGGCAAGTTGTCACCAAAACCATTTCTTCACAGACACTTTGGAAACCAATTACAACATCCAAACCAATCCAAGCCACCAACTTCTCATCCCACATAAGTCATATACAATTCATTCATTGCTGAAAGACTGAATTCAATGATTTGTCAAATGCCAAGCATGAATTCAATCACAGGACCCATGCTTTGATAGTCTCTGACTTAAAATAACAAGCTATACCAGCTTGGTAACTTAGAATAAGATCTGTCTGCACATGATATTGCATTATGCAACCACAAAATCGGCCTTCACAGGGGTTTGGGCAATTGACTTAATACTATCATTCCTAATTGTCTTAACATATACAACCCATCATTAGCACCATAGAGCCAGAGGCGAAATTTGAAAAGTGCCAGTAATTCCTTCACTTTGTTATATTTCCATTCCAAATACAAGTTTACATAAGCATTCTGGACGGTTTAGAATTTTGTATTAATGCATAATTATGGAAATATTTGACAAAAATGTTATAAATTACCTCCCTTGCATATGAATATAGTGAAAAAAGACATTTGTAAATTATTTTCTTCTTGAAGCATAATCTTGTAATCCGGCACAGTGAATCAACTTATTTGAAGTGTATTTACAAGAGTGTGTAATTTGATGCATGTCCAATGGCTAGAAAGTGGAGTTTTTAATAGCAAGATGAACATTTCTCAAGCAAAAAAAATAAGAAAGAGAAAGGGAACAAAACAATTTGGGAAACAAGAAAAAATTGGTTTGTCCATACATTGGGTACATAAAGGTTACACTCATTGTGAAGAAATAGAATTTTTTAAGCAAACTTTAGTATAATTCTAAATCTTTTGGAGGTCATAAAAGCACAGGGCAAAAGCATATCTTATAACCATATATCTTATGCAACATTAACTTCAGAATTAAAATGTCAAAGGCAACACCAAATTCAGTATTTTATAGAAACTTTGTCAGGTCATGCATGTAACAACATATCGTCGCTTTTCAACAAAAACCTCGTAACTGCAGCTTGTTTTAAGCTGCAGTTACAAGGTTTTCATCGAAAAGCAGCGATATCAAGATTTATGAGTTTCAAGGTCGTATAATTTTCCTTTGGATGGTACAGTCAAACCTCGATCTCTCGGGCACCGGCCTCTTCCAACACCGCAAAAAATTCAAAATAGAATCTCGGTCCCAACACAATTTGTTCTTTATTCCTTATTGTCAAGCGCGGATAACTCGCACACCTCAGGATCGAACTTTCGAACACATTTTCCAGTCCCGTGCATTGATTTACTATATATTTCACCACATAAAGTCGAACAAAGGGTTTTCCAATAAGTCTACCTGGCTTCTATTGTTTGTTTTCACACATATCGCCGGGTAATCTCTTTTTGACAGCTTCTTGTTTATCAATTAAACCTGTGCGTAACTATCACTTGTCATGAAAAATACACGTCTATATTGGTTTTAATTGTATCGTGATTGGGTCTTAATTGCAACCAAAGGTTAATTGATTGGGTCTTCATTCTGATTTTAACATTTGAAAACATCGTAACTACAGCTAAGCCGAGCTGCACTTACAACATTCACAAACGTAGGCAGCTAGATCGTATAAACGAAGGAGTTTTGTAGAGAATTTGCTTTTATTTCATCATGTACGTATATTATTTTGAAAGATTAATAATATGAAAATTTATTCTTTGTGATTAAAGATGTCCTTAGTTACACGAATAAAGAATATCTTCTCGTGAAAACAGTTTTGTTCGTCATGCGAGTATTCCATATGTGTTTAAGTGTATCAAAAGTCGGATATAACCTATTTTCGGACGGAACACATTTCCCCTTCTATACGACGTCGTCATGTCGAATTTTGGATGAGTCGAACTTCCGATATCTCGAACAAATTAAGGGGTCCCGTGGGTGTTCGAGAAATTGAAGTTTGACTGTATTTAAATTAAAGTTCTTATTAATTGTTAGGCATTTTGGTCTCTTCAAAGAAATATTGCAAACTTGCATCAAACACAATGATTTCTGCTTGATTAATTTCATAAAAAGGCTTATTGTTTTTCAAAATGGACAAGTTCTTACAAAGTTATAGACCAAGACTTGAGCAGTATTATTACATGATTTTTAAGTAGGTCTGTGTAAATAAATTTGCAAAACTTGGCAAAACCAGATATTCTATTTTATATTACTGTGATACATTTTAGGACTGAATTGGCAATTCTAGCAGTTGTCAATGTAACATAAAATCTTCCTTTAATTCCAACAGAATAAGATGTGTTTGAGAAACACAAATGCCCCCAAAATGGCCAATTTTCTAAAATGTTAAGTTTTTGTGTGAAGGGTTGATAAGGGTCAACAGATTACCCTGATGAAGGTCATATTGCTTGGAACAGGTAGATTTCATTGAAAGAAGGTTACATACCAAATTTAAGCTTTGTATGTCAAATACTTTTGGAGAAAATGGCAATATTAAGTTTTCCGACAGACAGAATGACAGATGGACAGACAAATAGACAGATGGACATGAGTAAAACAATATGCCCCTGATCCTCCGATGCGGGCATAAAAAGATGCCACAAAATTATACCTTGATACACTCTAGGACTGGATCATAGAGCTCAGGAAATCCAGCGTGAAGATACATAAGAACATGCAACAACTCAACTAATTGCAGCATCAGATCTTTATATGTAACATGAAATTATCCCCCTTTAATTCTTTTCCCAAAGAATCCTTTGTTTTGATGTCTCTAATAGAAAAAGCCTGGTAGAATGTTGAGTCAAAAGAAGAAAATGCTTCTTTTGCCTCAACATTTTCTACCCTAAATTGCCATTGCCAGTTGTACCATTGAATCTTTACATGTCTCATTAACATGTAATAAGAAAAATTATCTCCCTTTAATATCGACAAACTAAATATAGACACAAAATTACCTTGATACATTCTAAGACAGTGTCATAGAATTCAGGAAAACCTGCATGTAGGTACATCAAAACATGCATTGACTAAGTAGTCAGTCCAGTCTTTTGTTTCTAGTCTAATATTCCAGAATATGGACTGACTGATTTGGGCATTCTGAGTATCCATTTTTGGCTTAATCATTGCGTGTAACTCTGAAATCCTGTCGCCAAAAAGTAGCAAGCAGAAAATTGCAATTAAATCTACATTTGAAACAAAATAAAGTTTGATTTTCATCTCAATTTTATCTAATAAAATAATTAATTCAAATCAGATTATTCATTTTACTTTATGCAAGCATATGAAGCAAATGTGCCGTGTGACAGGAAGTACCACTTGTATGCATTTTACGGGCGCTGACATCTTGAAAGTAGTTATCCCAGAATGCCCACCAGAGATAGATGATAATCGACGCTGGCGACATCTATTGGTAGATATTGTCAAAACATGTAACAACTCAGCTGATTGCAGCATTAGATATTTATATGACGCATTAATAAATTATGCATTATATGATTACCTCCCTTTGATATTAGATTCTTTGTTAGAGCAAGTAAAAAGGCACACAATTACCTTGATACATTCTAGGACAGGGTCATAGAGTTCAGGAAATCCTGCATGTAGGTACATCAGAACGTGTAACAACTCGGCTAATTGCAGCATTAGATCTCTGCATGTCTCGTCTGTCGTCCATAGATTTACTATTTTTGGTACCATCGGTAGAATCTGGAAAATGTTACAAATGAGATGTCATTGTTACAATATATTAAAGCAAATAAACCTTTCAAGGTCTTATCAGTGCTAATTGGGACAAAATCTACATTTTTTAAGGGTTAATTAAGATGGAAAATCAACTTGGCACATGAAAATATGTTTTATTAATTTAATTGTTTAATTCATTTTAATCCTCTGCAATTATTTTAACAGTCATATGGCAAAGGAACCAACAGTTATTAGAATGATTATTTTTGAATTCTATGAAAGCAATAAATGTAAAGACAAGTTTGATATCGGTCAACTTTGATTGAAGCCATTGCTTGATCCACTATTGGGAACCAGCACTCTTCTATCTATTAGATTCACCCCCGTTCTGTGTCAGCCAATCTAAATCTTTGTTTACCTCGATACAAATTGGTGAGCTGTTTTCATCCCTGGAGGCGTAAATGCTTGTTAAATGTCTTCCTGACCAGTTTTTCAAATGGTCAGAAGAGTCTTGCGGAAAATATGTCAAATACTTTGCACCATTAGTGTTGGTTTGGAGCCATAGGTACAATGGTTCAAACTATAGTCTCAATCAAAATTGGCCATTTTATCTCAGATTACCTGTTCACATCAAATTCCTGTTGTGCCTATAGCTTTGGCAGGTAGTATAGACTAAGATCAGACTGCACAGATGTGCAGTCTGATCTCAATCAATACTGCCTGCTTTCTTCTAGATTACCGGTATCATGATGTCTAAGATTGCCTGTATTTTCTACCTTACCTTGTGAAATGGTTCCGGCGAATGTTGGAAGCTCAGTAACATGTGTGACAAAATGTTGAACCCTGGCTGTCGTACTGGAACATATTGTAACTTACCTTGTGAAATGGTTCTGGCGAATGTTGGAAGCTCAGTAACATGTGTGACAAAATGTTGAACCCTGGCTGTCGTACTGGAACATATTGTAACTTCTCAAATATCTGGAGATAAAGGAAATCAATCGTTAACACTGCTGACTTAGAATTTCATTCCAAATAAATCACCAAATTAAGTAATGTTTTAGCCATTAAGTCTCATTTTTGTAACAATAATTGATCAGAAAGCAGGCAGTGTAGGCTTAGATCAGACTGCACATCTGTGCAGGCTGATCTTAGTCTGTACTGCCTGCTAAGGTGTTGGCCACAACAGAAAAATGACACAAACCACATGAAATGAGTTAGACCTTTCTAAAACAATGTCTGGTTCTGGAAAATGGGGAAAATACTGGTAATTAGCATTTTCTTCTCAATGTTTTGAAGAGCATTTTCTCCTAGGGATGTCTTACAGTAAATAGCAGGTATTGTTTTGAAAATGTTTATTCAGATTGTTGCTTTTCAGCAAAAATCTTCTAACTATAGCTTTAAACAAGCTGTATTTACAAGGTTTTGATAAAAAGAAGTGATACCCTACATCACAAATGCAATTTACTAGGATATAACATCATAATATTACTTTTTGATAAGTGTAACTTGTATACAAAAATTGCTGACATAATAATTAATAGACATTGATTAATTAGGACATAATTTGGAATAGGTCATTATACAAGAAAACATGTCGACACTGATTAATAAAAACATTTTGTTCAGCTTAATTTTCTTGTCATATTGGCCAATTAATGATGATAATCATCATCATCATCATCATCATCATCATCATCATCATCATCATCATCATCATCATCATCATCATCATCATCATCATCATCACCATCATCATCATCATCATCATCGTATTGATTTTCCAGACTTTCAATTAGTCCTCTACAGGGATGTATCTGGCTTTCATGCAGTTTGTCTGGCGATTTACCGGTCTTTTTCAAAAAGAGATTGCAGTCTCTATTCGAAAAAGGCCCGTTGATAGCCAGACAAACAGATCAACAATGCAGCGGCAAAACTACATTTATTTTTATTACAGTAAATGGCAGAAAGGACAGTAACCCATGCTTGTAAATATTTTTCAGTAAAAATAACTTTTTGAAAAGAATATACCAGTATATATGGAATGTTGGTATTAAATTTCTGAAAATTAATTCAGGCCATTGACATTAAGACTTTAAATACCTTCTTTAAACTTACATGCCATTGTCATAGGGAAAAAAATGTGACAAAAGGATTGTAAAATTGATATAAGAAGGTCAAGGTTAAAACATTTTAAAAACATATTTTTAATATATGGACAGAGAAGGTAAAATCAGCCTTTGATCAACAAGCATTAACTATGAAAGTATTCAAGTCATCATAATATATTCAAAATTCAGGTTCATTTAACTATAAACTGTCAGATTTTCATCCGATAACGTACTCATAATTACAACCCACATTTTATCTAATACACCTCCATATTTAGTAAAAGTTTAACTGATAAATTATCATTAGAGGATGGGTAACTTTCGAAATATTACAATTTTTCAAAAGCTTTTATAGAGCTTCTCTTATATCAAATTGATTGAAATTGGGATATCAACTATTCAGCCATTAGTGAATATGTAGAGTTATTTAAAGGTGGTGGTGGTGGTGGTGGTGGTGGTGGTGGTTGTGGTTGTTGTTGTTGTTGTTGTTGTTGTTGTTGTTGTTGCTGCTGCTGCTGCTGCTGCTGCTGCTGATGATGATGATGATGATGATGATGATGATGATGATGATGATGATGATGATGATGATGATGATGATGATGATGATGATGATGATGACTTTATAGTGCACTGACAAATGTAATTTTGAGCGAAAAGCATTAAAGAAATGTAAAATATGCTCCCTTTACCAAGATTTCTTCAGTTACATAGAGGCTCAGATCCTTGCCTTAAATCAAGATTAAGAAATTCAAGAAATCCAATTAAATGTAATTGTTGCTATCAGTATATTTCAATACCCAGTCATGCGCCGTTTATTTTTCAAAATAGAAAATTTAATGGGGTATAATATTAACTGAATGTATGTCAAACATAAACACGAGGGTTTAAAACACGTTTTCCCACGGTTATAAAACATTGTCAACGATCTCTTCTTTCCTTTAAATCCCCAAGGCCATTTTCAATCTATTCAGTTTATTTAAATTACAGTAATTTCGTGAAGTACTAATTCCAAAGTAATTCATGAAAATTTTCCATTCCTCAATTGTTAACATTGGACGAGTGGCCTCAGTCATTTATTCACTGGTCAACTTATTGGACATACAATTTTGACTTAAAAAGTTTAAAAGGTTTAAGTTTGGTTTAAAGTCTGTTTGTACGGACAGAATAATATTCTATGGTTTAAAGTCTGTTGTGTAACAGAATCATACTCTACCGATTTTCTACTTTAATGTAAGATAACAGTGTCTTTGGCAGCAACAGCAGTTTGGCTTTCAACTCTCATGTGTAGCCATTTGAAGAGGAGCAATGAGGAGTAACTTCTTTACTCAGGAAAATTCATATAGCACTGGTGGGATTTGAACCTAGTACCCTTTGATCTCTAAGCCTAATTGTCATACCTCTAAACCACAGGGGTTCTGAGATCCATTGTCCGGGTTGCCCAGGTTGTCCCAAAGAGGTTATGGACAAGTAGATTTTGCCAACATTTTGCTCTTTATTGTTCACATGGACAAGTGACATTTGTAAAACAAACACGGACAAGTAGCTGATGTAAAGATTTCAGATGCCCTGAACCATTGCACCCCACAATTGAAAAAAAAAACAGGGTTCAATGTGGTTTAACACGGTTACTAACATTTTTTTCAATAATATGGCAACTGGAGGACCTAACCATGGATTTCTGTAATTCCATAGCCCAGTATTACAACATTCTTTCGGAGCCTAATGTGCTGCTCATCCTACATAGCTTTACTATTATGCACCCATTGATACCAGACAAACATCCAAAAGGATATCTGCTGCAGCTGGAGATTGAACCTGGGCTCCCATAATTGAGAATCCAACACACTATCAGCTGTGCCATGGCTATCAAATTGAAACAATCTAAGATCTTAACATTTGAATAGGGTTAAATCCAAATTTTTGTACTTATTTAAGTTTCATATTTTGACAGGTAGCTGTCTTTGTATTTGTGCTTCTATCTGATTAGGATGAATCAAAATGCAAATTAACACTCTCCTATATAATAACATAAATTACTCCACCCAAAGTTAAAAGCAGCTGCAGACATCAAAATAGATACAGAATACAACTTAATTTGATTTCTGATTCATGTTTTGGATAAAAAATGTTGATGGCAATAGAGAAATTACAATTTATCAGTGCTTTTTTTCTTTTCATAATTTTCTAAATGTTTTAACCTTTTCATAATTTTCTAACTGTTTAAACCTTTCTTTCATGGACAGAATGTCTGCTGTTTGGAAAAGTGTAAATGTTAATATTATGCACATCATGTCTCTGCACAAGATGCATTAATGCATGAAAATCATAAACGTTATTGAATGAGTTGCAATTTTCGTTTATCATCACTCAAAATATAATATTTTAATGCATGAATAACTGGTAAACAATTTTTTATGCCTTCAAAAATCTGTATTTTTTGACCGGTTGATATTTTTTAGAAAATTACAAAGACATAAAATTTAACCCTTTCCCAAACATAAACAAGAACATATTTTGACATCTCCTAGAAAGAAGGCCTTGAAAAGCATTGAGAAAAGAGAAGTCAGGCCAAACATTCTGCTGTTGGGAAAGGGTTAAATATTGAAAACTTCTGAATTGTTATTTTAAATATCAACATAAAGGCCCAAAAGACACACAATCTAATTTTACTGCTAAAGTACAGAGCATGCTTATTTGTTTGCATTTAGGCCTGCATTGTAGGCCTAACCAAGGTCAAATTCTGGCCAAATACACTTTAAAATTCTCCAAAATATTGACCTTGTTCTCTTTGAAGGGCCATGCACATAGCATGTGAATTCAATCTGACAAGATTTACCGATGCACCAGATATTACTATGCAAATTGCTTACATGGCATCCAGCAGAAATTCATGCATACTAATTAGGTGTCAAAAGCGTCAAAATGATGCACTTGTAAGGCTAAAGAATTTTTTTTTCGCAAATAATTAAAACTAGATGCACTTGTAAGCAAAATTATAATGCAATTAATTACAACTAGATAGGTGCAAAAGCCTAGTTACAAAATGGTTCTCTGTAGAATAATTTGAAGCTGCAGCGGAAAAATTTCAGAGATATATTTTATCTACCGTTCAATATTATGGTGACAACTTCCCAAACATGAAGCTGTGGGCAATCTTTGAAGGTACATGAGGCCATTGCCGAAAAGCACTGGTGGTGAACTCGGCCAAAGCATTAAGCGTGGGACTTTTTTGCGATCATAGTATTCCGTCGGTGTTGTTATAAAATATCGTAACTACAGCTTCGATAAAGCCGTAGTTACGAGATTTTATAACAACACAGATGGTTTGTCAATACATATCGGTAAACCCGGTGTATTTTTAGAACAAGTTCATTGTTTTTGGAAAAACTATCCAATCAGATCTTTAAACTCACAATCAAACGCAAAATATCTGTACCTTGTTGTAGCGAAAAACGTCCCTCGCTTTGGCCGAGTTCACCACCAGTGAAAAGGACATAAGGAAATTCTGTACAAATTTCTTTAACTCGGTGAAATCAATTTCATGAATTTAGGAGGTGGTAAATATTTAGAACAGGGATTCATCCCGTTACCAGACAGCAAAATTTTAGACTTGTTGTCCCAATTCAAAGACAGTTGAAGACGAAAATTTCAAATGAAATTTTAACTTTTTTGGTTTTTTGGGGGTAGAAAACATTTTGGGAAATGAAGAAATTGCTTTTCACAGGCAATTTCTTCATTTTCTACAATGTTTTGCAAAGCCTTTATCTTGTTGAGGGTCACAAGCCATTGTTATGAAGGAATGGGTTTAGTTTGGAACTAATTGAAATTTGACTACTGACCTAAATAACATTTCTATCACATAATTACAAATGTTAATTTATGCTGAACTGAATTAATCTGGACAGAGAATGGCCAAATGAATAAATCAAACATTCAGCACAATCCAGACTTAATTGAAAATTTCAAGCTATTGTTATAACATGAAATAGGTTATGAAAGGCAAAAAAGACTCTTTACAAAGCATGCTCTCAATAGGCACATGAAACAGAAAGAACAAGTTATGATTTTGATGACCCTTCAGAGGTCCCATTCACGCACATATGTGCGTAATTCACGTCCAGAAAAGAAAACTCACGCACGCAAATTCTGGGTAAAGGGTGCATGCACGCACTGGTTTCATAGAATGGAAACTGCTGTAAAACATATTTTTCATGAATAGATTCTCTGTTTGACAGGAAAAAATATTTCTAAGTCAATGAAAATACATTTTGTTGGTTAAAACTGGTTGAGTAAGTGTGTTATTGCACCTTGATGCGTATAACTTTATTGCTTACATTCAGAATGTAATTTTCATGATGAGTAATTATTATGAGCACCATATTTTCAAAGACACTCGCTGATAGGCTTCAATTAACCAATCAACAAGCATATCTCAAAAGTATTTGATTATTGTGTCACAAACCATGCTGTCTGCTTACTGTAGAAATAATTGGAACAAAAATTTCAACAGAATGATTGTTTTTCCAAACTGTAAGCATAATCACAGGGAATTTTAGCGATTTTCATGTAGACTCTTTCTATGAAAGACAAGGGGACCAAGTTTTCATGTATAGAAAATAGTACCCATTCTCGCAAAACACCTGTTACAACGCCAATTTTGAAGATAATTATATGGAATCTTCTTTAATAAGCTCCTTACATATTTATTTAGCGAAAAATCCGGTGGTCTGTACAGGTAACGATCAGAGTTTTTCGTGACAGAGGCCGTTTCTCGACAAAAGGTTCGAAATTACCATGTCTTTAATAGAAAGAGTCTACATAAAAATCGCTAAAATTCCCTGTGAGCATAATAGCAACTGGAAAATGGGTGGGAATGACAACTTGTGTTAATGATGTTCGCTGATTGAGTTTAGATGCAAGTTCAAAAAGGTAAAATGGTTTGAGCAATGGTATTTCTGTTCATGTCAACAAAACTCCAAAGTCTAACACCTGTCACTCGCCATTACTTAACTGAATTACATGTATTACCACACAATGGAACATACGTTATAGCCTTTCTAAAAAACTTTTTTTTTTCCTTTTAGTGCACCCCCAGTTTTCATTTTGCACTCCCAACTTTTTACTCCAGGGAGTGCATGCACTCCCAAAAATTTGTTTGAGTGGGAACTCTGCCCTTCTAACAGGCCCGTAGGAACAGGGGTGGGTGGGCCCCCCCCCCCCCAAAGTTGGCAAAAAATGCCGAATTTTCTTAATTTTACACTGAAATTTTTTTGAAAATCCAAATTAGCCCTCCCTCCCCCAATATTCAGGACAAGGGCTTTAGCCCCCTCCCCCCCGCCCAAATATGAAATTGCTTCCTACGGGCCTGTCTAATATGTATAGTAAGTAAATTCGAAACCAATGAAGTAGTACATGATGATAAAACAGCAATTATGAATATTTAATATTGAGTTTCTTTGTAACATATGTATTTCTCAGAGACCTCTTAGGGCTCTATAGTAATAACTGAACATTTTCTTTTTTATCAGTAACATTTTGACCTTCTACGAGGGCATTCAAGCTGGACTGGTCTAAAATTGTGTCATTTGGGAAAGGGTTATCATTTACCTGATCTACTTTATTTTCCGTGACTGTGATGAGCACGCTGTATTTCTGTACAGAAGCCAGACCCTTCAGGAAGGCAATCACCCATTCGTCCACGAGTCGCGACGTCGGCCACTGTAACCAGTCTATGATTCTCTGGATCGCTGTAATCATGCTATTGTTGTCAATGTTCGAGTCACTGATCGCATTCTTCACGACCACATTGATCATTTCCTGCGGCAGGTACGGCACCAATGAACCTAACGCAATCGACGGCTCCACTTCGCAGTTTGACGATATTATGCTAAAAATAACCTTCAAACAGTTCAGCACCATGTGACTATCTGCGCCATTCCACATGTGAGCAAGCAATGATGATACCACATTCACACACTTGATAAAGTTCACGATTTCAGTCTCAATTTCTGGAGCACTTGCCATGCTTAACGCATGAATAACATTAGTACAGAAGGGAAGAGCAGATTCTCCTCGCGGGATACAGTCCTTGAACTCTAACAAAAAGTCAGCCAAGTTTGTCAGACATTCAAGGCTAGGATGCTCTCTGACATAATTCACAATCTTTGTCTCGACAACAGAACAGTAATTTCTGTATGAAGCACTCACTTGTAGCAGTCTGAAGTTTTCTTTGATGAAGACAGGAATTTTCGCATCATTCCTACACTTTCGGGTGAACAAATTTTGTAAGAAATCTTTATTGAAGAAATGCTCATATTGTGCTGGATTGTTTTTAGCCCAAGACAAGTACACATTGAACCCATCCGTCTGCTCCAATTCTGTTTTACCTTCAAGGTACCATTTTGATGTCAGGTCAAACACTGATAGGATGGCGTCATTTTTCTGGTCCTTTCCCCCGCTGTCGGCAATTTTCTGTAGCAGATCTCGTTTGATGGAGTCTGGATGCGAAGATGAGAGGATCCCCTTCAGTATGACGTCCATCTTCTCGACTTTTTTGTGGTCCTTACGGGCCTGAAGCGAAACAAAGAATATTTATTGTTAATTAATATTGGCAAGAAGGAATCTTCCAACAATGAAGTCTTTACCCTTTAACAAATGGCAAAATTTTGGACTGTTCCACCTTGATTGGTTTATCGGGTTTTACACCATTTTCAACTGCTATGGTCATATCACAGCGGCTGGAGCACCTAACAATGGATTTATATTGTTTCTAATACCTGACCAGTACTATCACAACACCTTAACCCTTTCCCAAACGGCAAATTTTCAAGGTGATCCACTTCAAAAACTGCCAGAAATGGCAAAATTGATGTTATTAAAGATAGGATTTGTGTAAAATATGGCACAGAAAATATTGAGACAAAAGGAGAAACTGCTGGTTATCAGCAGTTTCTTCTTTTGTTTCAATGTTTTCCCAAGTCTTTTCTATTAAGGACGTCAAAACCAGGTCTTGTTTGGGAAAGGGTTAACAGAGCCTCCAGCTGCTCTTCCACATAGATTCAATATATCAAACCATTGATGGGTGAAATTTTTGTCAGAAAGGATATTTGCCGCAGCCGGGGATCGAACCCGGGACATCTGAAGTGAGACAGATGCACTACCAATGCGCTATGGCCGCAGCCTGTGTTCCAATTTGAAAGCATTTCCAGACAACAACATATGCATACAAGAATATGAGATTTGTGTGCATTATCATATCCCAGAAATTATTGATGCAAAAGGAGCAAATGCTGCTTAACTCTTTTCAATCAGGAATCATGATTAAAAATTCTGTTGATTGTGAAAGGTTTTCAAGGCAAGTGAAAATTAGCTAACCAAAACTTGACCCACTCCAAATATCGGACATATTTGAACTTTGGCTAATTTTCAAATTCAATTGAAACTGAGGTCAACTATAAGTAAATAGTTGGCAAGATATTTCGTTTACAGTAGGAGCCTTGTCCAAATTCAATTATCATCTAGTTGACAATTACCCTGAACTTGACAAAAAACGAAATCTGAATGCTTGAAAGCTATTTGAAGATATTCTAAAATATTGGTACAAGGACTAAAAGTTTGGGAATTAAAGATTGTTTGTTGTTTATTGGGTTTAGGTTTATTGGGTTTTACACTGTTTTCAACGTTAACTACTAAGGTCATATCACGCGGCTGGAGCACCTAACCATGGATTCCTGGTATTTCTCTCACCAGTACTACCACAACACCCTATCCTAGCCTCCAGCTGCTCCCCCACATGGGTTCACAGTCGATATCAAACCATTGATGGGTGACTTTTTTGTCAGAAAGGGTATTTGCAGTGGCAGGGTATCGAACCCGGGACCTCTCGAATGAGAGGCAGATGCGCTACCAACTGCACCATGGCCGCGGCCTGGGAATTCAAGAACAAACAACTTTTGAAAAAAATATTAGAAGATATTCCAAGTAAAAAAGGCAATGATGGTTTGATTCCCTTTCATTTCTCCAATTAGGTGTCTAACTTGGTTGAAATGGGGGTCATAATTTGTATAATTTAGTCTTTTAGTCTACCTAAATCTTACCCAAAATGTGACTTGTGTAGGAACTTTTTGTTAATGCTCGACATCCATGCCTAAATGAAACTTTAATATGTAAGGAAGATAACTAGGGGGGATGTCACCCTATAGAGGTCATTTTAAGGTCACCACGAGGTCAAAGGTCAACTAGGTGCAAAAATCCTTGGTAAAGCATGAAAATCCGCTATAACTCACTTAGTTCTGGGTGTAGACTAACAATATTGGTATCAAAATGAAGCTGAGACATTTATCTTCATTTTGCAGTATAGATATGCAAATCAGCTAATTTGCATATGCATAATTCTGAAGAATTATTTGGAAATTTTGATGAATTTTTGGGTCATTTTTTCAGAATATAGTTAGAAAATGAGCTGTAGCTCGCATAGTTGGTGCTGTGCATTCACGTATTGGTACCAAAATAAAGCCTAGACATGTATCCTCAAGTTGCGGTATGAAAATTAGCTGAATTGCATATGTACAATTTTAACCCTATTGCACTCATGCATATTTGGATTTTCTATCTAGCTGTCCTCGTGCGAATTTATCCAATATTAGATAATTACCTGTTTCTATTGGGGGTAGGTGGATTTAAATGTAAATATCTTCATTATTTATTATTGGATTTTTGTAATTTTTTCTTTATTTTGCAGATAAATGAATTTCCTTTCTGATGGTCTAAAGAAAATGAAATATTATTCTGATCTTTTTATGTAAAAATGGAAATAAAGGGATGATTTGTTAAAAAATCTCATGTTTCATTGTCTTTTAAACCTATTTCTTTTTGAGTATGTGCATATCAATTAATAATATCTTCACTATAAATGAATAGATTTTAAAATTTTTTTCTTTATTTTGCAGGTAAATGAATTTCCTTTCTGGTGGTGTAAAGAAGATGGAAATATTACCCTGATCTTACATGTTAAATATGGAAATAAACGGATGATTTGTTGAAAGTCTCGTATTTATTGTCTGTTTACTAACATTTCTTTCTCTTTACTATTACATATTTTCAAAAACAATATATTCAAATCTGCAAATTTGAACCATAACATAAAACAATAAGCAAAACTTTCAGTGTTAGAAAAAACAAACAAACTCATTGACAGATCCAGGATTTCTTCAAGGTGATTCGAATTCCTCAAAAGGGGGTTTGGAATAGGTAAATTTCAACAAAAAATTATAATTTATTCACTATTATTACTTGAATAAAAATACATCAAAGTGGGGGCTGCCCCTGCCTGCCCCCCTGGATCCACCACTGCATACTCAATGATTAGTTGAAATGTTCCGGTGGGGAAAGGCCCCTTCCCCCTCTAGATCTACCACTGCATAGTCAATGGTAAGTTGAAATTTTTGGGGATCAATCCCCCCCCCCCCCACGATCCGCCACTGCATACTCAATGGTTAGTTGAACACAATTTGTACTTACCCGATTTTAATTCCATAAAATTTTATCCACGAGACACAATATAAATCCAAAACATTTATATGTTTTATTTGGTAAAGGGTATTTTTTATTTTTTTATTCCCACTCATAATGCATTCAATTAATTCTTATTTCATAATCGTATCTGCTGTTTTTACTGTATTGAACAATTTCAATTTGCATAATCAACACAACAATAACAAAACAAAAAGAAGAGAAATAAACTTGGTGTAGAAATTGCAAACTGCCGAAGACGAGAAATATTGTACATCCAGCAGAAATAAAGGTAAAGATTGTTCTAGACAAGCATAGAAAATGCAATTCTTTCCCTTATTATTTTAAAATACGAGATTACCAAACATATAAAATTCAACATGATTGTTTTGGCACTTTGATAATATTGCTCTTACGCGAAGGGTAAATCACATCTGGTCTCGGGAATTGACAATAAATCTCGAGCAGTGTTAACGTAATCAAAGCATATGTCACGAGACACCGACCCCTACATCAAAGAAGTAAGGCATGCGGTTGACCCGACACAAGGTCACATTCCATAAAGTTTCCCGCTTTTACCCTTTCACAAGTCAATTTATATGTGCACAGAAATAATTACATATGGATCTATAGAGAAAATCGGTCAGTCTTTTTTATATTTCATTTTTTTGTTCGCCAGAAGGCTACCAATAATTACAGTGTAATTATCACGTTTAGACCGTGAACTTGCTTGATTTATGGTAAATCTTTTTGACAGTTTGCAATAATTCTAATATAATCTTGTAATTATTTCATTATCAAGTGCATATCATGAATTCATTCCGAATGTGTGGCTTACAATGCATGACCAGTCCCGGAAATTCGGCGATCTTCACAGGCCTTATCTAGGCCTTTTGTAAACAAAGGAATTTTCCGAGAAATGCAGTATTGCACAAGATACGCATTTCAATCGGAAATATCGCCGATATTTTTTATGGATAATTTAAATTCTAGTGAATCAAAGGATGTTTATTTAATCAATATGTGTTGAAATGTTAGGTTTGTATACCGGAATTTCGGCGATTAATATCGACTGTTCGAATCAAATAGATGCGTGGGGGAAATTACCTCCTCGCTATTTAAACTGCAATATCTACGCTAATAATGAAAATTTTCTTAATATTTTTTCACTAGAAGATACTTTAATTTGTACTTATTCTGTCGGCGTTGAATAATTTGCAATTTAATTGAAAATCAACTTGTAAAACAACATAAATGGAGCACCTATAAAACGGCCGGTTTTGGCCGGTCTGAGGAAATTATAAAAGGTACGGTTTTGGCCGGTCTGAGTGCAATAGGGTTAAATAAATTTTCTAATTAATTAATATAGCCCACCTAAATCTGGCCCAAAATATGACTTGTGTAGGAACCTTTTATTAATGCTCCACTTATATGTTTGATATGCTATTTAGGGTATAAGCAATCAACCTAGGGTGGATGTATCATTTTGAAAGGCCTTTTAAGGTCGTAACAAGGTCAAAGGTCATAACAAGGTCAAAGGCCAAATGAGTGCAATTTCAGGTATATGCCTTTTACAAAGCTACTTTTATTGCATTTCGAATATAATGTTTAAGCTCAAACCACTTGTAGTTGTATTAAATATGTCTGAGTTTGAAATAATGCTGATTTAGACTAATATCTGTACTTTTTGTGGTGTTTGTGTTAATAATAAACACAAAATTCGCCCTGTTTTAGTGCATTTTTTGTAAAACTATATTTTTGAAATGTAAAGAAAAGTCATTGAACCGCTCAAAATGATGTTTTATGTTGAAACAATCAACCAAAATTACTGGCAAATATAAAATGCAGATTTAGCACATCACATATAATTTGGTAATTTTATAGTGTCTTAAGAAATATAAACATGTGTGCTACTTTATGTGTATGCAACGAGTACAATGTAATTTGTAATTCAGAGAACTCGTGAAAAAATGAAGATATCACCAAAACACTGATGTACAAAACGATTCAGCAACAATCCTGTTTGTACTATAATTATATCCAAACATAATCTGGTGTGACATTCAATCCATGAAATGTCACACAATTATATGTTTTGCAACGATTATATAAGGCAGCGGAACATGTGTCTTTGTGTGTCTAAGATCTTAAACTGTGATAAAATCTGGACAAATCAGATGTTTAGATTTTCCATTTCCTACCAGATCTAGTTCAATGTCATTACAACTTTTATTTAAAGTTCAAGCATACAACGGTCATAAAAACCTGCAGCTGATGCAATTATTGGCGCTATTAAGTATACTGGTATTTAACCCATTCGAAAACAAGATATGATTTTGACATTGCGGGTAAAATGATTTTAGAAATTATCGAAACCAAAAAAAGTAAAAGCTTATGTCAGCATTTTCCTCTTTTGCCTCAATATTTTTCTACTATATCATACACGATTTCTATCTTTATTAACACCAACTGTTTTGTCTGTAGCAGCTTTCTGGCCAACCTTTCAATCTCTCCGTTTGGCAAAGGATTAAAACCATAATTATCTTCTTGGTCATTTCCAGTACAATGACCTTTAATCCAGCGGGATTGGTACAGTCTGTGGCTTCACAAGCAGATTCAAACATGCAAACTTGTCCTGAATGGTAGCATTTGCAACGAGATGAGCTGCACTTTGTTTTGCATCCGCTTGATATGAGCTGTGTACAAGCGCGCGTGTGTGTGTGTGTGTGGGGGGGGGGGGCAGCGGCCAATCTCATCCATACAGGCTTCAAACATTCGCCATCGTCTTTCCAGCCTCCACAGTGGCACACCCTTCAGTATCCTCTGCAGTGAAAGTTGGGTTATCTGCTGATATCTATATCATTGCATGTTTGTTACATCTCGCTATGTGTAGTCGGAGCTGGTAGATCAAGTGCTTTCTTGGCTTTCATAGAGAGTTGATACCTGGAGACAGCAATGTCTGAATCATGAGCTTCCTCGGAACACTCACAAAGTCTACAAAGAAACTGTTCTATATTCCCAGGTTTCTCGACCAACAGCTTTTAACAGATCCGGACATTCACCATACTATTTCCAGCAGGATTTCTTAACTTATTCCACCCAAAGACGACGTTGTATCACAACCTGTCAGCGAATGGAACCCACGCAGGTTGTGAATGACGGCATTTCCAAGTTTCCTAACAAAACTGTGTACATACAAGTATTTCCAAGAACTAGACGTTCCTGACACCATCCATGTTTCAACATCCAGTGAACCATCATGGTATATAAAGAGCAATAGTACATCTGTGTCTTTACATATCACAAAAATCCTACCATACCATGTTCGCACTCTACGCGTGTATAACGATACGGGTGTCTGCTTCCTCATGGTCAACACACAAGTCGTTTTTGTCAAAATTGTTAGTTTTTGCAGATCGGCTGTCAAAACATGCATTATTTGGGATTTAGCAGTGCTTCACATTCTTCTCGTCGAATCTGCCGATGACACGAGCACAGGTGACAGTTCATGTTTCAGAACACCGACTATCTGTACAGAGTTTCAAATATCGGTGGAACATAAGCTTAAGCTCAATGGGTTGGTGGTGTACATTTACCAAATGGGTACCAAAGTAGAGCCTAGACATCAATCCATAAGTTTAGTTTTGCTAATAAGCGTAATATTGCATATACACAACTTTATTCATTATTTTTAATAATTGACTGTTAGCACCAATTTTGTGAATATGTGGTACCCATAGTGCCTTGAAGCTTCAAGGAAGAATTTAGTGACGTTGTACATGTAATACATCCTGTCAAAAACAGAATTAAATATTATGTTGTACATGTATTTCTCCAAAAATCAGATTGAATTACAATGTATAACAGTCACCGCAAGGTCAAAGGTCAACTAGGTGCAAAAACATACATTCGCCTGGTATTGCAGTTAGCACATGTAACATACCAAAGTATTGTGCAGTTTGGTTTCTTGCAACCGATTCATGAGATGTTGTTTTCTGTCATTACTTTGGGAGCAAATCTATAGAGGCTTCCTTAAGATCCAAAAAACAGGGAACCGACGTCCTATACGCAAGGCTATTGACAGTCCTGATGGCCCACTATCATAATCCCGGGAACAGTTCATGGCCCTAGATGAGAATAAGGCAAACTTGGCATGAAATTTTATCAAGATTTGCATGTTTTCTTGATGACTAATTTGGTAGCTGTTGGTGGATTTCAGGACCCTGAAATGCAATGCTAACAATTTTGACACAAAACACTTGTGTGTTGACCATGAGGATGTAGACACTCGTATCCTTATGCATGCAAAGCGTGCAAACAAATTCAGGCTATGGTAGGATTTATGTGATATGTAAAGACACGGATGTACTATTGCTTTTTATATACCATGTTTGTTCACTGGATGTTGAGACATGAATGGTGTCAGGAACGTCTTTAGAGGTCAAGGAATTAATTCCCAGTACACAGTTTTGCTAGCAAACTAGGAACTGACATCATCCACAACCTGGTTGGGTTCCTTTCGCTGACAGGTTGTAATACAACGTCGTCTTTGAGTGGAATAAGTTAGGAAGTCCTGTTGTAAAGTGTATGTTGAATGTCCAGAACTCTTAGAAGCTGCAGGCCGTGATGGGAATCCTGAGAATATAAAACTGTATCTTTGAATACTTCATGTTATTGTCTGCAGATATCGACTCTTTATGAAAGCCTAGAAAGCACTTGAACTACTACCTCCGACGACAGATCTATACTTTGCAATTACACATAGCGAGATGTAACCAACAGGCAGCGATAGGGATATCAGCAGATAACCCAAGTTTTACTGCAGAGGATACTGAAAGGTGTGGAGGCTGGAAAGACAATGGCGAAGGTATGAAGCAGCCGTTCCTTCAACTTGTACACAGCTCATGTCATGTGGGTGCAAAACAAAGTATAGCTCATCTCGTTGCAAATGATACCGTTCAGGACAAGTTTTTATGTTTGAATGTGCTTATGAAACCACATACTGTACCCATTCCGTTGGATAAAAGGTCCGTGTAAAGGACTTTGACCTAGACGATATGGTTTTATCCTTTGCCAAACAGAGGAATTGTAAGGTGGGCCAATTTGAAAGCTGCTAAAAACGACACAGTTGGTATTTACAAAGACAGAATTCATGTACAAAATACATATAGAGAAAATATTGAGGCAAAAGAAGAAATTTTTGACATCAGCATTTTCTTCTTTTGTTTCGATTTCTAAAGCATTTTACCAGCGATGTTAAAACTATGACGTTGTTTGCGAATTGGTAAAATACCAGTTCATTTAAAAGGCCATTAGTATTCCCAAGCAAAAATCTTTAATGATCCACAGAAGTTGAATTTTAGCATATGGTCTAACCGTTTACAGACTTGTTATAACAGAAAACAAGATTCATAAAGTAAATGACATAAATCAATAATCATGCAGCGGCATAAAAGTATGTAAAATATGTTCATTGATGTGATAGTATTTACAAAATTATGTGATATGGGGGTTTATATCTGTCGTAATCGAAGCCATTACAGGTCAGACAAAGCTAAAATGTTGAACAAAGAAATATTAAAGGCCATATTTTAATTACATACAGTTATTTCCTACAGGAAATTACCCCGAAAATAAGTGGGCATGTACCTATACGTCAAAAGACACGTAATTAAATCAGTAGCAGGTTCTAACAAAAATTATAAATACGCTTGGACTTTCAATATTGGTTGTAATGACATTAAACTAGATCTGTAAGGAAACGAAAAATCTAAACATCTGATTTGTCCAGATTTTATCACGGTTTAAGATCTTAGACATACAAAGACACATGTTCCGCTGCCTTATATAATCGTCGCAAAACATAACATTGTGTGACATTTCATGGATTGAATGTCACACCAGACTATGTTTGGATATAATTATAGACAACATGAAACACAGGATTGTTGCTGAATCATTTTGTACATCTGTGTTTTGGCGATGTCTTCATTTTTTCGCGAGTACTCTCAATTACAAGTTACTCGTTGTACACAAATAAAGTAGCACAAATGTTAATATAAATTTCTTAAGACACTATAAAATTACCAAATTATATGTGATGTGCTAAATCTGCATTTTATATTTGCCAGTAATTTTGGTTGATTGTTTCAACATAAAACATCATTTTGAGCGGTTCAATGACTTTTCTTTACATTTCAAAAATATAGTTTTACAAAAAATGCACTAAAACAGGGCGAATTTTGTGTTTATTATTAACACAAACACCACAAAAAGTACATAAATTAGTCTAAATCAGCATTATTTCAAACTCAGACATATTTAATACAACTACAAGTGGTTTGAGCTTAAACATTATATTCGAAATGCAATAAAAGTAGCTTTGTAAAAGGCATATACCTGAAATTGCACTCATTTGACCTTTGACCTCGTTATGACCTTTGACCTTGTTACGACCTTAAAAGGCCTTTCAAAATGATACATCCACCCTAGGTTGATTGCTTATACCCTAAATAGCATATCAAACATATAAGTGGAGCATTAATAAAAGGTTCCTACACAAGTCATATTTTGGGCCAGATTTAGGTGGGCTATATTAATTAATTAGAAAATTTATTTAAAATAGTACATATGCAATTCAGCTAATTTTCATACCGCAACTTGAGGATACATGTCTAGGCTTTATTTTGGTACCAATGCGTGAATGTACAGCACCAACTATGCGAGCTACAGCTCATTTTCTAACTATATTCTGAAAAAAATGACCCAAAAATTCATCAAAATTTCCAATTAATTCTTCAGAATTATGCATATGCAAATTAGCTGATTTGCATATCTATACTGCAAAATGAAGATAAATGTCTCAGCTTCATTTTGATACCAATATTGTTAGTCTACACCCAGAACTAAGTGAGTTATAGCGGATTTTCATGCTTTACCAAGGATTTTGCACCTAGTTGACCTTTGACCTCGTGGTGACCTTAAAATGACCTCTATAGGGTGACATCCCCCCTAGTTATCTTCCTTACATATTAAAGTTTCATTTAGGCATGGATGTCGAGCATTAACAAAAAGTTCCTACAAAAGCGTTTTCTAGAGCCTTTTTTCTATAATTTAGGTAGACTATTTTATATTTAAGGTCACAGTTAACTTTAATTGGTTTATCTTCACTTCAAGACCAAAATTTAACGAGGAAGACATAAAAATACCAGATAAGCTATGCAACGGCACTATTTTACCATGAATGGGCGTTTTTATGTATAACCATGACTGTATCATCATGTCTTAATACCAAATATGACAAGATAATATACTGAGAGGCAAAAATAAGTATACACCCTTGTTCTTCCACGTCCTCTGAGAAAATGATTTATAGACTATGTATGATTTTTAAACTCCACCGAAGGTGGTTGTTTATTGGTGTAACCTTCTCTGTCTATCCGTCTGTATGTCCTTCCTTCCGTTGCGAAGGTTTTTTCATATCGCATAGCGCCATCGAAAAAGGGGACTTAATCAATTAATTAATGCAATCATTAACGTTGACACAACCCTGCATTTATGAAGGGATTTGGATAGAATTTTCACAGAAAGTGCCTAGTCACATAGTACCATGCGTAAATTGTTAGTGCTTTTCCATATTACAATGCGTCATGGCAAAAGGGGGCTTGATGCAAAAAAGTTATCCGACATGACCCCTTTTAAATTTACTGACGGATTTTGATTGAATTTGCACCGAATGTTCATAGTCACCTGTCTAAGTGTTTAAAGTGCCACGTTTCTGTAATATCATGCTGCGTCATAGGAAAAGGGGCCATAATGCAATAAAGTGGCACGTTGATCGATTTATACCAGCCACCAAAAATTGTGTTATAATGTTTCAGAAATTTTAAGCTTGTGATTTGTTGTAATAAGGAATAAAGAAATCAAATACGGATTTACAGCAAAATTTGATGCTCCACTAAGTCGCACGTGCAAAGTTTGCAAAAACAGCATGTAGCAAAAATAAGGATAGTCAAGCAATTTCAGTTGAAATTTAACAACACTGTATTATTGGTCTATGCTTAGAAACAAATTATACAAAATTTGGAGTTGATATGATGAAAATTAATAGAGATATTGACAAAAGAAAAGTGTATACTTTCTTTTGCCTCTCAGTATATATTTGAATTAATAATACTGTATACATTATGATATCATAGTCATATCAACTCATAAATGAGGTGTTCACGAGGTGATGTAAATCAATTATTTTTGTTAAAGGTAGTCCACCCCTAAAGAGATTCCCCTGAAGTCAGAATTATTTGGGATACTTCGTAAACATTCGGCAGTTGGAAATTCCACTGCCGAATGTTTACGACATGCATCGCCTGAATAGATTTGGATACAACAAATGTTAACAATGTTGAACAAAAAATTCTAAAGTTGTGTGAATCTCATTAGGATTGGACTTCCTTAATGTACTGTGTCCAGTAGTAGTAATTCATTTTTAATGGTATGGTCATTTTTGTAAGACAAAATAGCAAGTTCTAAAGCATCAATGGGCCGTAAATTTCAAACTTCTATGAGTGGAAAATTCATAAATATTACAATTTTCACCTTATTGTTTTTAATAAAGCCATTGGCCTTAACTTGGGCAGCAGTCAAAGACAAGGTCGGCTATAATCTGTTTAAGGTCACAAATATAGACTAATCTCGTGGAATGACACACTAATTTCTGAAGAATGTAACAACTGTTTTACACAATTATTGCTACATTCTGAACTAAAAACTGGGTCTTTCTTTTTTCCTTCGTTTTTGTTGTCATTTCTCAGGCCCGTAGGAACAGGGGGTCTAAGGGGACTTAGACTGCTTAGCCAAAAACACAGAGTTTTCTTTATTTTACACAGAAAAATTAGGAAAAATCCAATTTAACACCCCCCCCCCCCCACACACACACACCCATACAGACACAGGAGCTTGAGTCCATCCAATATGAAATTGCTTCCTACAGGCCTAGCTGTTTCTTTAAATCTTTTCCTTCTTTTTTGTTGTTAAATTCTTTATACCATAACAATATATAACCTAGCCTTTTTATCCCCAAGCACATTTGCATAATTGAATCAGAAATAAATTGATTGTTTCATTGATAAACTAGTGACCTTTCAGACGCACACATTAACCCAGACACTAGTCATGTAACATAACCCACTGACCGTTCAATTTAAGCCTTAAGGTAGTTTATTCCTAATGAGATTCGCGCGACATTGGAATTATTCGGGCGATGTCGAAAACATTTGGCGGTGGAAAGTTCCACCGCTGAATGTTTACGACCGTGCCCGAATAGCTTCGGTTACGTAACGACGAGGCTCCTAAATAGCCGATGTTTTACTAATCTCAAAATGGCTACATTAAGGGTATTCTACCTTAAACTACAAGATTTTCTTGTGAATTCAGCAACTTTTTTAGTAAAAAGAGAGATTTGGCAAATTTTCATGTAAAAACTTAACCAAAACATTATGCCGATACCAACACCTGGGTGACTTAAAAAATAGCCCCCGTATTCTATGAAAAGTCGCCCTAAAAATGCTAAACTCTTTTATCATACAAAACTAGATGCCGAAGGGCAACATGTCGAGCCCGCTCATTTTGAAGAAAGAAGACCATACCTATGTCTACAGCTGTCATTACAATGGCGTTGTAAAAGTGGGGACAAAATAAGTTGGAATGATGGGGATCATGGTGAGACAGTTTATTGTTCACAAAATATTACATGTCTATGTATTTATAACGAGATACCAGAATGGATTAATTTGAGTATACATATGTGACCCGTCACGCTAAAAGGGACCTTATGCTAAGTCCATAAAACCAAATTCCGAGAAATATACCAGACCAAGCAGAAGTCCATCCGATGTCGTATTTGGAAAACGAAAATATTGTAAGGTAGAGAAAACATTCTAGATTCAGAAAATACTTAAACGTGAAAAGTTTCGACCCTAGTCAGGCTGCGCGGACTGCGCAGACGGACTAGGGTCGATACTTTTCACAAATCCGATAAGGTCCCTTTTAGCGCGACGGGTCACATATAAGGAAAATAAGCCATGCCCCCTGGCACCCATTTTTTGTACGGATCGGAATAATTTGAACATTCTGAGAAGTACGAAAATTAGCTGCACGTAGCTGTACGTGGCCATGTTTTTTACGGCCCGGACAAGCAAAAATCATCTCATTTTTGACATTTGAATCCCTCCATCCATGGTGAAGTTATGGCCCGGACAAGCAAAAATCATCTCATTTTTGACATTTGACCTCCAAGTTTGACCTTGACCTTTGAGCTTGGAATCTGGTTCTTGCACGCGACACTCTGCCTTACTGAGCTTGACATTTGTGCCAAGTTATTTCTGAATCCCTCCATCCATGGTGAAGTTATGGCCCGGACAAGCAAAAATCATCTCATTTTTGACATTTGACCTCCAAGTTTGACCTTGACCTTTGAGCTTGGAATCTGGTTCTTGCACGCGACACTCTGCCTTACTGAGCTTGACATTTGTGCCAAGTTATTTCTGAATCCCTCCATCCATGGTGAAGTTATGGCCCGGACAAGCAAAAATCTTCTCATTTTTGACATTTGACCTCCAAGTTTGACCTTGACCTTTGAGCTTGGAATCTGGTTCTTGCACGCGACACTCCGCCTTACTGAGCTTGACATTTGTGCCAAGTTATTTCTGAATCCCTCCATCCATGGTGAAGTTATGGCCCGGACAAGCTCCATCCGGACGGACGCACGCACTAACGCACGCACGCACTAACGCACGCACGCACTAACGCACGCACGCACTAACGCACTAACGCACATACACCGAACCGCCATTGTGACAACTATGTCGAGCTCACCGCAAGCGGGCTCGACAATAAAAGTAGCTTTATAGACTACATAAATGTCCATAAACTCATTTATTTGGACAAATGAAAAAAAGGTTTCCCCCAACTCATTTGTTCAATGTGTGAATTCATCCTGTGAAATCAGATTGAAATCTTTAGCTTCAGGCACTAGTGTAGGTCAAAAAGTTAATAAATTGTCCAAATCTTTTAGTCAGTGCAATACATAAAAAAGTTGCCTCCCCTCACAAGTAAAAGTGAAAATATATTAACTCTTTCCTAAACAAGCCTTGATTTTAACTTCTGCAGTTTAGAAATCTTATTACAAGATGGAAAGAAAAGGAATCAGTATTCTCTCATTGAATTTCCTGTGTCACAACATACTGCTTTATTTTTTGTTCTCTCTATATTCTTTGCTTCTATAACATCTAAACTGGTGGATCCAGAGGGGGTTCAGGGAGGTTCAAACAAACCCCCTCTTTAGGCTGATTATTTAATTTACTTGCAGAAATTCAGTCAAAATTGTGTGAAACTTGGAATACTAAGCCCTCTCATTTGTATTTTCAACCCCTTTTCTCAGAAAATCTGGATCCGACAAAGATCTATTTTGTTATATCTGCATCATTGTAGAATTAGCCACTTGTCATTAACCCTTTCCCAAATGACAAAATTTTAGGGTAATCCACTTCGAAAATGGGTACCCTCGAAAACTACCACAAACTACAAAATGGGTGTTATCAAAGATAGGATTTGTGTAAAATATGACATAGAAAATATTGAGACAAAAGGAGAAGCTGCTGGTTATCAGCAGTTTCTTCTTTTGTCTCAATATTTTCCCAATCCAAATCTATTAGGGACGTAAAAACCAGGTCTTGTTTGGGAAAGGGTTAAAGGAAAAGGTTAATGTGGTTGGAGGATTATCATTCATATTTTGCATTTTGAAATGGCAACCCTACCAAATTTGCACTTTATCATACCACCGCTATTTTGAAAAACCTCGTAACTACACTTAGTAAGGAGTTTTTGGATGAAAGGCAACAATATAATGTTTTAACCCATTACCACACAGTTACTCTTTTTGACTCTTTTTGACAAGCAATTTCTTCATTTCCCACAATGTTTTCTACACAAAATGACCAAAAAAGTTTAAGAATCATTGATTTAAAATTGATGTCTGCAACATCTTTGAATTTGGAGTAGTCTAAAATTTGGAGCAATACTTTAAAATTTTGTTGTTTGGTAATGGGTTAATAATGGATGTCAAAACCCCCATTTTTGTTTTTTATCCGAACCAGGATCTAAATTCTAAACAATAAACAATTTTTATGTCATTTACATATTTGTATATATGACAAATTAGCCCATTATAACCATCCTAGGCTTTCTTTCTGTAACATTAATTTTAGGCCCTTCCAAAACACAAAAATTTCGGACTGGTCCTGTCATATCTTTTTTTTTAATAATAAACTGCCAAAGACAAGACAAGGAATATGTTATAGGATGGAAATTTTGTTACAAATTATAGTATAGAAACCATTGTGGAAAAAAGAAGAAAATGCTGGTTTATGAACACATTTCTCTTTCTAAGCAGTTTTGAAAATAACATGCTGTCCCCCCCTGTGAAATGTAATTCATAAAATAATGAACATATTATGAATCTTAAGAATGTTTCATACATTACTCATTATCACTTCTTTAACACACTTCATGAAGTTTTCTGCATGAAGTATGATGATAATTGCTTCATGAAGACATTATGAAGATATTAATGATTGACAAAATCCTTAAAACCTTCATGATGAATGCAAAGGATTTATTATGAAGTTTTCATTTAAAAAAGTTCAATAAAGCTAGGTCTTAATTAGTTCATAAGATGTCCATTATTGTGCATAAAGAACTCATAAAGAATCTGGTCCAGTTTGAAAAAAAAAACATGAGCTGACCATGAATTAATAATGGATTGTAACAGTTCTTAAAATGTCACTAACATGATCATAGTTTGAATAAAGAACTGTGTAAGAACTGGTAAAGAATCAGGCCTCGTTCTTTGAATATTCCTAATGTGTCCATTTGGAAAAAAAATGAACTGGTAATTAATTAGTAAGGGATGGTTACATTTCTTAAAAGGTACATACTAAGTCCATATTTTGAATAAAGAAGTGATTAAGGACTGATAAAGATTCAGACCCAGTTCAGTAAATATTCTTAATGTGTCCATTCTGGCAAAAAAATATGAACTAATCATGAACTGATAATGGATTGTGTACAGTTCATAAAATGTTCTTAAAACATTCATGATCTCCCAGTCTAATTTATGTTCCAGTCTATGACATGTGGTTTAGAAAATAATGGAGGGAATTTTGCTTGTCTGACTATTTTTCAAGAAATATGTTTTTGTTAAGAGTTATAATTAATATTTTTAGTTATAATCAAGTGATTAAGGAGCTCACTAAATGATAAAACCAAGGAAGGCAATGTAAGTAAGTGTTCCTTAGACTAAATTTAACAAATTCAAATGTTTATTTCTTTTACCATTCCCCACCCACATAATTATTCTGTAAAATGGATATTATTATTTTGCTTCTATAAATAGGAATCATTGATTTTTAATGGCCTGTTACTTATTACAGTTCTGAAACTACCTGTTCTACAAAAAGTTTCTTAAGTTTTGTTCTGTCAGCAACATATTTGTACAAATTGTTTTTTAGTATTTTTCATGACCTTGACATGTTTTTAAAAAGGAAATAATGGCTTGGTTTAAGGATTTATTATGCATTTCCAACTTCATAAAAAATTCATTACTCTGTGTTTAGAGACACCTGTATGTTTTTATGAAGTTTGTAAAGAAATATTATTCATGAATTCTTCATTGAAAAGAAGTGAACAGAAAATGGCCCATACTCATTTTTAACAAAATAATCATGATTTCTTCTTAAGATCGTTTGCGTATTTTTCTTGCATGAAGTCTTCATGAATTATATGATTATTTATTCATGAAGACTTCATGCCTTTTTCTCAGAATGCAAAACTGCATGGTTTAAGGATTTATTATGCATTTCCAACTTCATGAAAAATTCGTTACTCTGTTTTTATGAAGATTTATGCAAAATGGGCCATTTTCTGTTCACTTCTTCTTCATGAAGATTTCATTTTTTCCGTTCTTGAATAGCTAATGAATATTTATTTTATACTTCATGAAGAATGACAAAGCATTTCACAGGGGCCTGGTTCTTAGAACCAGGCCCCGGTTTCTCGAAAAAACTTAAGTATTTTCTCATGCTCAAATCTGAGCATCGAGCTCAAATCGCACGAGATCCACGTGAACTTCAATTGAATACCAATCAACGTTGATTGGTATTGAATAGAAGTTGAGCATGAACTCATGAGAATATACTTAAGTTTTTTCGAGAAACCGGGGCCAGGACTTGTTTGGGATGGACACTTTGTGCTAGGATTGTTTGACTATTTTTGCTGCTTGAATGAGAAGAAATTTACATGTAACTATTTGATCAATGATACTAAAGTTATATTTCAGGGCTGATACACCTGACCATGTTTTCCTTGTATTTTTTTTTTTTTTTTTTTTTTTTTTTTTTTTTTTTTTTTTTTTTACTACAGATCAACTGGAACCAGAAGAAGACTTTATTCGATTGACTGAGCTTTAACACGGTTTTCAACTGCTATGGTCATAATTATCACGCAGCTGGAGCACCTAACCCCGGATTCCTGGTATTTCTCTCAATAGTACCAACACAGAGCCTCCAGCTGCTCTCTCACATAAATGATTTACACCTATTGGTGAGAGACAAAATGACTTTTGTCAAATGTCAGAATGGACACTTAGGCCTGGCCGGGGTTGGGACTCGCGACCCCTGGATTGACAGACTCTGATGTTACCGACTGAGCTACCAGAGCTAAGCTACAGTACAACTGAAACCAGAGGAAGACAAATGAGGGAATTGACCAAACGCCAATCGACAGATCGCTCCGCCCAATATAGAATTTAAGACAAACAATGAGGATGTGATCATTAATAGGGAACGATTTTATCCAGTTAATCGTGACGTAAATACGGACAAACAAAAAAATATTTCGTAGATGTTGTTATAAAATCTCTTAACTACGGCTTAATTTAAGCTGTAGTTACGAGATTTTATAACAACACCGACGGTTTATCAAATCATAAAGGTAAACCAAGTCTATTGTTAGCACAAAATTATTTGCCATTGGCATGTCTATTGTTTTGATTGTCAGTCAATAAATCGATACAAAAACACGTGCAACGAAGAACAATTGGGGCATGACATTTTTCTGATCGTCCATTGGCTAATCGATGTTTTTGATTGACAGTCGGCGTTTGGTCAATTCAAAGGACCCACAAAAGGCCTCTGCAAACTCTATGAGTGTTCATCCACATTTTTCAGCCATATCTTTATGGCTTGGAGCACCTCAACATCTATTCCTGTCGATTTTTTACCAGTACTACCACAACATCCTTTTCCAGCTTCCACCTTTTTCATTCTTTCTCTCAATGTTTTCCAAAAATTCTATTAATGTAAACGCTCAAACATAGGCGTAGGAAGAGGGGGGCCAGAGGGGGCCTGCCCCCCACCAATTATTTGGAAAATGGGCCTGCCCCCCCCCATGGCCCCCCATAATACACCCATATTTCCATTTATTTGAATGTTTGGCCCCCCCAATATCATAACCTTCCTATGCCACTGACAAAATGCAGGTCTTCTTTGAGAAAGGGTTTATATAGATTTAAGACAGGATTTATTATTATTAAAGCTTACAGAGTGTTACCCCATATTGGATATTGGAATGCGATCAAAATAGAAGTTTTATAAATCTTATTGCACCTACAATGTAAACACCGATATTGAAAAACACCCTTTGAAAAACTTACCGATAAATAAACTTGGGAAAATAAGTGAATTAAAATCTTTCCTGAAGAAGACCTGCTTTTGATGTCCCTTGTAGTAAATTTTAAGGCCTGAGAAAACATTAATAATTTTAGACAATAGACGAAAAAGCTGATAATCAGCATTTTCTTCTTTTGTCTCAATATTTTCCTGTGTTTCATTCTACACAACTACTTTCTCTATCGACATGTCATCCATTTTGATTCCTGCAGAGGCTGATCGACACATTTGTGAATTTGGACCATCCTAAAATTTTGAAAACCGTATTAAAAACCTTACCTTTAAAGTGTACGATTTTGACTTTAACCAGCTCATCTTTGTCAATTTAGGTGATAACTCGCAAGTTAAGAGATAATTCACAGTTAATTCACAACAATTATCAAAGTTAATCCTCTTTAGTGTTCATAATGTTATCTACACCATAATTATCAATTCCTTCATGCCATCCCTGCTACAAAATCACAACGCTACAAATAAGAACGAGCAAAGGCTTTTCAAAATGCGGCTTTTTATGCCAAAAATCATTTATTGTTAATCAAATCCTATGTTTTGGGAACTCATTTAAATTGTCTCGAAGAGACAATTCAAATGAGTACCCACAACATAGGGTTTGGATTGTACATAAAGAATTTAGAATGACTTTACCCTATGGGTATCATATGTTTTCCTCTAAAAGCATCAAAACATTAACAGGTTTGCCAAAATATTATTAGTTTAAATATAGATTTGTCAAATTGTCAACACCGATTGTTCGATGACACATTATCACGGTGGCATTTTAACCCAAAATTCGTAGTCGTTCTTATACCTTACTATTAATTTTAACAATATATTGTAACTCGGTCCAATAAATTTCAAGGGCAAAGTGCAAAACCATTGTAAGCACTTATGTATAGATATATAAGTTTACGATATTTTTGCACTACACCCTGGAGTTGCCCTTCAAAATAATCTAATATACATTCCTTTTGAAAACAAAAGACAATGAAATACAATACAAGAGCCTTAGATCATTACTAATGTATGTGCACTTTATTGTTTGTGGACTTACAATAGTATTGCACAAAATTTCTGATAGAGGTGTAAATATTTAGTTTCAATCAATTTCAAATATTTCAAAACAAGAATGCATTGGCAGACAAAAGTTTAAATAAAAAGTTTAAACCTTTTCCAACCAAACCCTAGTTTTGACAGTACTAGTAGAAACACTGTGGAAAATATCGAAAGAAAAGAAGAAAATGCTGATGACCAGCATCTTCTTCTTTTCTCTCAATATTTTCTGCGCTATTGTGTACACAGCTTCTATTGTGATTGCTAACAACTTTCAATTTTGATGTCTGTGACTGCTTTAAAATTTGATAAATCTAAAGTTTTGTTGCTTTAGAAAGGTTAAAGAACTACAAATAACAAAATTTAAAAAAAATGAGTTTGCACTGGCAATCCAAGTTCCAAAGATGATATTACAACTAATTTAAAATTTCAAATAACTTAAAAACACAAATGCACTGTACAATTTGCACTAGCAGTCAACTTCAAAACTTAAAAGTTACGATGAAATTTAAATTTCACAAACAACAGGTATGCACCGACCATCAAAGTAAATCTGTCGGCGATAACAACTTTGAAATTTTAAAGGTATAATTGTCTACGCCCGGATAAGTATAAAAGTATATCCCTTTCCCTATCAAAAAATTTACAACCATTTTACATCGAAAAGGTACATAAACGTCAACATAAATGTTACAGAAATTAGAGAAATCTTTAAATTATAGCATAGAAAAAATTGAGGAAAAAGGAGAAAATGCTGGTCACCAGCATTTTCTCCTTTTGCCTCAAAGATTTCTAGACTGATAATAAAAAAAGTCGCCAAAATGGGGGTTATTTGGGGAAAGGATTATCAACATTTACTCCTACAGGTTTATCCTTGCGAAATATTCAATTCGTAATATTTTTTACTAACTTTTTCTCCCTTTTTCCTCAATATTTTCCATTCAATCAAAGAGAATTATCATTCTGACTGTCAGATAATTATTTATTTATAATATTGTCATTTTGTAATACCTTCCAAATTTGACAGGACTGGTCCAAATTTGTTGATTGGATAGGTATTAAAGTTGATCAATGTTTACCTAAACAGGTAGATCCTTGCCAAATTTTCAATTTCTCCCCTTTCCTCAATATTTTCCATTCAATCAAAGAGAATTATCATTCTGACTATCAGATGATTATTTATAATATTGCAATCTTCAATACCTTTGAAATTGGACAAGTCCAAATTTTGTTTATCGGATAAGTATGAAAGGTTATCAATGTTTACTCCAACAGGTAGATCTTTGCGAAATATTCAATTCATATTTGTATTAAGCTATTCATGAAAGAGATTTTATCAAGGAGTTTGACCTAATTTGTGCATTCCCTTTTTTTTCTCATTTTTTCAAGGAGTTTACTTACTAAATGTTTTTTGGTATTATTTGATTATTTTCTCAAATTAATATGTTCATGTACTTTGAGAAAAAGTCATTTGTGTCTAAGCACTGGATGATTTGTTTATAAGTCATTGAACTCGGACGAGTAGCTGGTGGCTCAGATTGGATGCTGTGTTTGTACTCAATAGTCCAACAATATACCAGGAACACATGAATAGGTGCATAAAAAGTCGCAAATATGACAGTAAAATTAAAAACACAGAATTAACCCTTTCCCGAAAAAGACCTGGTTTTGACGTCCCCAATAGAAAAGGCTTTGGAAAACATTGAGACAAAAGAAGAAACTGCTGATAACCAGCAGTTTCTCCTTTTGTCTCAATATTTTCTGTGTTGTATTTTTACAAATTCTATATGTAACAACATCTCTTGTTGTCAGCAGCAGCTTTCAAATTAGATTGCCCAAAATTTTGTTGTTTGGGAAAGAGTTAAATCATTTCAATTAAATCTTTCTCAAACGACAGAATTCTAGGGCAGTCCAAATTGAAAGATCCTGCAGACGACAATTTCAATTGAAAGGAATTTCTAATTTTTAGGTCTTTTTGGATGGAAAACATTGTGGAAAATTGCTAAGCAATTTCTTCATTTTGCATGATGTTTTCCATAACTATTATTTTGTAGGGAGTCAAAAAGAATCATTGTGTGGAAATGGGTTAATGAATCTCTACATTCTTTACCAAACATCAGGCTTCTTTCCTTCCGGAAGGACTAAATTTTTTAATTAACCTATTCTAAATAAGATCTGAATTTGACGTCCCTGATATAAAAGGCCTGGGAAAACATTGAGACAAAAGAACAAAATGCTGATAACCAGCATTTTCTCCTTTTGCCTCAATATTTTCTGTACAATATTTTACACAAATCTAGTCTTTATCAAAGTCCATTTTGTCGTCTGCAGCAGCATTTAAACTGGACCCCCCCTAAATTTTTCCTGTTCAGGAAAGGGTTAACCTATTCCCAAATAATGACATTTGACACAGTGACCCACAAGATAGTGGCATTGTGGGAAATGAAAAATTTCTTGTTACTAGCAATTTTTCTAATTTCCCATAACATTTTCTTCCAAGAAAGAACAAATAACGTAAAATTTCATTCACTAGAAATTGTGGTCTGCAACATCTTTAAATTCTAATCTGTACAAAGTATTGAGGGGACAGAATACAGTCATGATTGTAAGAATTCCTCATTTCAAAAATTCCATGTAACGGTTTGAGAATCCTAAGTAAAACCAAACCATTTCTTAGCTATTAGCAAAGACAGGTGAAAACGCTGGATCAGTAAAAAACAAGAGCCCTCACAGACGGGTTATGCTCCCCAAATAAGTGTTTGCCACAAAAAATATGCTATCATACATTAAGCCCCTTTTCCCGTGTCAGCTTTTTGGTACACACAATATTTATTAAATATGGTCTAGAACATCTCATTTATCACACAAGTGTAAAATTTCATTAAAAATAAATTCTGCCAATTACATGAAGAGAAATTAGATAAACAACAGCTGTCCGAAGACAGCGTGCTCGACTTTCTAAGCTGCTTAGTATAAAGGGGGCATAACTCCAAATATAGTGGAGCCAGGGTCATGGGCCCTGGTAGTAAGGTAGAGGGTGTGATGGTGAATAAGTATTCCAAGTTTGGGTTGAATCCCTTTGATAGTATGGAAGTCATTGATGTTTGAAAAAACATTAACCTTTGTTGCAACGCTGACGCCGACGCCAACGCCGTCGCCCGGGTGACAGTATAAGCTCTCATTTTCTTCGAAAAGTCAAGCTAAAAACTAATTTCTACAGTAATGCCCCTTTTTCTGTGACGCAGCCTTAAATTAAGATACGGAGAAAAAGGTCTCTAGGCATTGTCCAAGGGAGTTCATATGTGAAGTTTCATTGATATTGATCCAAGGGTTGCCGTGATCTGGCTGTGGACGGACGGGTTGACAGACAGACGGAAGGACAGCTGAACGGAAGGACAGCATAACGACTTTATACTCTCCCGAAATTTTCTCGCGTAGCATAAAAATGATGGTGTTTTTCTAAGGGCAGGCCATTGCTGTTAACAGGTTTTGGATACTTTTACAAGAGAGGTAACTCAATTGATATAAATCTAAAACATGACTAGACAACTTACCTCCCTTCCTCAAGATTTAGAGGAAGAAAATAACCAACAATCCCTATCATAAATCAAAGTACTGTCAGCACTGTTAACCCTTTCCCAAACGACAAATTTTTAGGGTGATCCACTTCAAAAACTGCCACAAATAACAAAATGGAAGGTATTTAAGATAGAATTTGTGTGAAATATAGCTAAGAAAATATTGAGACAAAAGGAGAAACTGCTGGTTATCAGCAGTTTCTTCTTTTGTTTCAATGTTTTCCCAAGCCTTTTCTAATATGGACTTCTAAACCAGGTCTTGTTTGGGAAAGGGTTAACCAATTACCACACATTGATTCTTTTCCACTCCCCAAACAAAAAGGACTTTTGAAAACATTGTGTAAAATGAAGAAGTTACTTGTAACAAGAAATTTCATCATTTTCCAAAATGTTGTTCAAACCAAAATGGAAACATCTTTAAAATTTCATCAATTTGAAATTGTCGTCTGCAACACCTTTCAAATTCAAACAGTCCAAATACTTGCTGTTTGGGAAAGGGTTTACCACCTTTGACGTTTTTTTTCACAAACAATTTCTTCATTTTCCACCATGAGCCGAGCCCGGATAGCTCAGTCGGTTACGTCGGAGTCTGTCAATCCAGGGGTCTCGAGTTCGAACCCCGGCTCGGCCAGTATCCATTCTGACATTTGACAAAAGTCATTTGTCTCTCACCAATGGGTAAGAATCATTTATGTGAGAGAGCAGCTGGAGGCTCGGTTTGGATATTGTGGTTGTACTGGTGCAAGAAATACCAGGAACCCACGGTTAGGTGCTCCAGCCGCCGCGATATGACCCTGGTAGTTGAAAACGGCGTAAAACCCCAATAAACTCCATAATTTTCCACCATGCTTTGTCATGCCTTTATCTTGTAGGGCATCAAAACTGAGGCGTCATTATGTGTAAATGGGTTAAATAATATTACACCGCGGTCATCTAAAATGAGGGATAATCTACATAAAAAGACAATTGTTGACTGGTTTACCAGCGCAAACAGTTTAACCCTTTCCCAAACAGGACCTTGTGTTCACGTCCCTAATTGAAATGACTTGGTAAAACATTGATACAAACAAGAAACTGCTGATAACCATAATTCTGTCATCTGCAGATCAAAATTTTGCCGTTTGGGAATAGGTTTATATCGAGTACGGATTACTTGCACATACCTTTTTTGTAAACAAACGGTAGTAAGCGTAATATTTGGAAATAATCCATTTTTATTCACCTTTCACGGTGTGACTAAGCAAAGAGTTTATTCGACGAGTTCACTTCTCGATACCTTGGTTGATATAAGAGCAAAACGTGCAGCTCGAGCGGGAACACATTTTGAAATTGAAGAATGTGCGATTGTAAAATGTGTTGTTATAAAACCTTGTAACTACGGCCTGATTCACGCCGTAGTTATAATGATTTCCAATAATACCGACAATTTTAAAACTGCTAAACGAGAAGGCTGTTTCTCCCAAGGCTTAAATTTAATGGGCCGCTTACTAGGCTCCACCCTGTCTCGGAGTGTCTCCCAAATAAAAACAGAATATATCACATGACTGCTTAAAAACATTCACATGATTTTATTCAAACTAAAATTTGCTGTAGGAACAGTACCTTGAAAACAATTCCTTTTAAACCTTTTAACCCGTTTCAAAACAACAAAATTCTAGACTGGTATGAGTTCAATTCAGACCCACAATTTGAACTGAAGTAAATGTTTTTTTTTATTTCTTGGTCTTTTTGGTGGAAAACATTGTAGGAAATGAAGAAACTGCTTGTCACAAGCAATTTCTTCATTTTCTAAAATCTTTTCCCGAACATTTATCATACAGAACGTCAAAAAGCCTCATAGTGTGGGAATGGGTTAAAAAGATGTTTTTACTGAATTTGTGACATGGATGTGTTAATGGGATTTAAATTAAATTTGATATTTGAGATATATATATTTTGATGAGTAAACAAGAGCTGTCCGAAGACAGCGCGCTTGACTTTCTAAGTTGCTTAGTATAAAGGGGCATAACTCCAAATAGAGTGGTCCCAGGGTCATGGGCCCTGATAGTAAGGTAGAGGGTGTGCTGGTGAATAAGTATTCCAAGTTTGGGTTGAATCCCTTTGATAGTATGGAAGTTATTGATGTTTGAAAAAACTTTAACCTTTGTTGCAACGCCGACGCCAACGCCGACGCCTGGGTGACAGTATAAGCTCTCATTTTCTTCGAAAAGTCGAGCTAAAAATGACCTGTGTGCAACCTTTTTTTCCATAAATTTATCGGCGGTCAATCAAATTTTGAGAAACTGTTTACAACAGATATGATGCTAAATCCTCGTCTGCAGTACTTAATAATATCAAGCAAATCTTGCCTCGGGAAATAGCAATGGCAACTCTATAAAGGCTTGTAGCTCTAGTTATGTTTCTTTTTCCAGACATGGGGAAATCCCGTCGGACCGCCGGACATGCCTGGTTAAATTTGCCTATGTCCGACAAAAATAGTAGAGACTACGGACTGCCTGTCCGGTAAAAGTCTGAGGTCAAAACATAAAATGTTTATACTTTCTAAAAAAATTTGTCATTTTTCATTGTAATGCAAGGGAAAGGATTAAATTGAGTTTCACGGAAAACTGTCAACCCTGTTGTTGTTGTTGTTCATTTTAAGGGTTGTTTATTTTCCGGCTTCCAAAGCTAGCTGGGGGTATTTTTTCTCATTTTTTTTTCACTCATTTTAATTGAAGTATTCATTTTGAAATACAATTCAAGTCAAGTAAAACTGGTATCAATACTTGAATATAATCCTTAAGCTAAAAATTTTGTCTGGGTAACCTGGATTTACAATCTTTTTCTCAGTCAGAAAAACGGAATTTCTTTAACCCTTTCCCAAATGACAAAAATTTAGGATGGTCCAACTGGAAAGTTGCTGCAGACGACAAAATGGACATTGAAAAAGAAAGGATTTTTGTACAATATAGCTAAGAAAATATTGAGACAAAAAGAGATACTGCTGGTTATCAGCAGTTTCTTCTTTTGTTTCAATGTTTTCCCAAGCCTTTTCTATTAGGGACGTCAAAACCAGGTCTTGTTTGGGAAAGGGTTAAAAGAAAACATAGTAAGCAGACCAAATGGTAAATATTCATGATAGAATCTGATTCAGTTATCTAAATGACCCCCCCCCCCCCCCCCCCAAATTGATCCTTGGAGAAATACTGCTGACACGTTTGTGTTACAGTGATGATTCAAAATATTTTTCTGTATTTTTTCGGTCCTGTAAAACGTCTTCCAGTCTGGTAAAAAAATTATTTTTACAGGACCCACTGTCCTGTAACTTTTTTTGACTCTTCGCATTGTCTGTTTTTCTATTTACAAAACCTATAGTTACGAACAAACTAAAATCGATTATGGAATTTCTTAGTTGAATAATGATAATCGTCATCGGAAGCCCAAACCAACTGATTTTCGATTATAATCAATCATCAGCCCATCACTAGTATTGCCTGTGTTAAAAAGGAAAACTATGATAAGATATGTGTATCATGTATCACAGAAAATATGAAGACAAAGGGAGAAAATGTCCCTAGTATAATCTTTTTTCTTCTTTTATCTCAATGTTTTCTTGATTAAATTCTAATGGACATAAAAACCAGAATACAAACAGCACAAAAATGAGTTGAACACCATAAAAAGTGATCATAGAGTCAGTCAGCATGACATCATAGCCCAACTTTCATTTTTTCATCGAGGGTGCTTCCTCGGTCTTTATCGTTATGGGATACCATTTTTGAGGCAGAATATTTCAAAAATCCATTGTCAAAATTCAAAACAAAACTCTTTCGTTAAAGAATGTGATTTAAACTTTCTAACTACCAAGGCATTTTTAAAAGTCAGGCTTAGTCGTCGAGATATTAATGCTGAAAGTTGGTAATGCTTTAACGAAAAAGACCGAAGCTTTCACCTCCATCGAATGAGTGCAGGTCCGCACTTTATGACTGACGATGTTTTTGATTGTGCCGACCGAATCAATGGGGATATTGTCCGCCCTTGCATTTTCATTGAGGGGATTTTATCCGCCCTAAAAATTCCACCGAGGGGATTTTGTCTGCCTTCTTCTTCTTCTATTTTCTGGCCTCCTTCAACTTGATAAAGATTGACCCGGTCGGCACAATTCTTTCAGCCAATCAAAAACGTCGTCAGCGGACCTGCACTCATTCGGTGGAGGTGAAAGCTTCGGTCTTTTTCGTTGAAGGATAACCAACTTTCAGCATTAATATCTCGACGACTACGCCTGATTATTAAAAATGTGTTGGTAGTTAGAAAGTTTAAATCACATTCTTTAAAGAAAGAGTTTTGTTTATGAATTTTAACGATGGATTTTTGAAATAATCTGCCTCAAAGTTGGTATCCCGTAACGATAAAGACCGAGGTTGTACCCTCGATGAAAAAATGAAAGTGAGGCTATGACGTCATCCCGACTGATTCTATAAGGCAGTTTTTGCGCTTGCGACAAGCAGATTTTGAAATTCTACCGCGTGGATTTTGTCCGCCTAGATATGTGAATACCAAAAATGACTGAGTGATTCTGTCCTAAGGGGATATTATGAGGCAAACATATTTATCCTGGCAATCATACTTGGAGAAGGATTTTTTTCCAATAGCAATACATTATCCGAGTGTATGTAATGTCCGAATATACAGCTACCAAAGTGATCAATACAAAGAAAATCAATTTTATGAAAAAGGAAACGGTTATTTACCGATTGACTCGTGCAGCCTGTTTTGTCTGGATTATGAAATAATGTTTTCTGTTTTCTTTGTGATCAAATCTTCTTAAAAATGGTTTGAAAAAATATTTTTCTTTCGATGATTCGACGATCCTGGAAAAGCGGAAGTTGTAGTTGTTGTTGTAGTGTAGTAATCTAACAACTAATATCGGTTTTACACTATTGCCAACACAGGAGCAGAGTGGCGCAGTGGAAGCGTGCTGGGCCCATAACCCAGAGGTCCGAGGATCGAAACCTCGCTCTGCTATGTTTTTCATTTTGTGAGCAAATGCTTACTTTCATAAGTTTCAAGCGATCCAAACGAAACTTATTCATTTTTTTATTCAGAGACTATAAATTTTCAATAAAATAAAATTTCTTTTCAGATCGCGGTCTTCTCGTAAATACCGCATCCATATCAATTTAGGCCTAGGCGAACTAGATCTATAAGAATCCCTTATAGACTAGATCTATACTATTTGAAAAGACTCATTTATTTAAAATTGCTTCTGAAGAAATAATGATAATAAGCCTCCCATACAAAAAGGTTCAAAAGAAACAAAGGAAAAACAAAAAACGTCGAGTAAAACGCGGTCCGTTTAATCGAGGGCGAAGGGTGTATTCCGACCGGACGAGAATAACGCGATCTACTAATATGCCTTTTATGCTGGTATATACGATGACCGGTAGTTACAAAAAACACCCGATAGCGGCTCCAGATGTCATAAAGTAACGCCTTTTAGACAAAATAAAATCATTTCTGATACATGAAACCTTGTGTTGCTGGTACTCATTTAAAATTGTCTTGTTTAGACAATTTAAATGAGTACACATAACACAGGGTTTGTATAGAAATAACAAATTCAAAGTAACATAATTACTCAATGTTATCTGCAGCCTAATTCTCGCAAAGCGCGTTACCTTTTACACTGGAAAGTGGATACACGTTCCCTTTACTCATCAAAAATTGGGGATGGGCTCCGGTTTAATACCATACATTGACGGCTTTTGACGCCATACAGCATAAAAACTTTAGACAACATTGGCGAAAATAAAGGGATTGCTTGTGAAAATCAATTTCGTGATTTTCTACAATGTTTTCTACACAAAAAGACCAACAAAATGTCAAATATAGAAGTCCAAACATTTGATTTTGTCGTCTGCACCATCTTTAAATTTGGACTGGTCCAAAATTTGAAGTCTAGTTGTGGGTTTAGTCCTTTCACAAAAGAATGGATGTCAACTACTTTGAAATGTGCTAAATGAAGATAAAATGGAATCTATATTGATTTAGCGACATTTTGCCTCTTATTGGGATACTTTTCAAAAGTTCATAATGCTGGCTTCTTATTTTTTGACAGGTCTAGTTGACAGATTTGATTTGATAATTCAGAACATTGTATCGGAATTGTTTATATTAACCCCATTAATATAAACAATTGAGAGTTATTCTTTTCAGTTTACCTTTTCCTGGACATATCAAATTTTAGGTTGAATTCTACAGACTGACCAAGTCATTTTCTTGCAAACTGTAATCTTGCTTATGGCCTCTGATATTAGTCACATGTACTTGTTATCAAAGACAACCATTTAATATTTTAAATGTGTTTCCTCTATTGTCAAATTTGTTTTAGATGTTTATGTCAACAGTCAATCGGTGAGAAGGGTAAATCAGGACTTCAAAGAATAGTTCCTAAAGGACAATGACAGATGACGAAACTTTTTGTTGTGTGAAAGACGAATGTAGGTAAATAGTAACTACTTAATTATACACAAAAATAATATTAACTTTATTTCAACAAAATCCATTTTTTTGGTTATAAAATTCGAAATTTTCAAATTATTAAATTAGGAAATCAACTGTATCAAATTATTTAAATCAAAATTTTCAAATTATAGCATCATAATCAGTTATCAACAAAATTCTGTGTAAAAAAAAAACAACAAAAAAAAAAACAAAACAAGGGCCGTCAGAGACGGACAATGCTCCCCGAATAAGGCATTGTCACAATAAATGTATGCCATGGAGAGCACTTTATTGTCAAGGGCATCTGATTTGCTACTCAAATATGAAATTTCATCAAATTCTGACCATTAGACTAGGAGAAATTAGAGAAAAACTATATTTCACCATAAGTCCCATTTTCCCATGACAAGGCCTCAAATCCAAAAACGGGGAAAAGTACATCGGCATTTTGTCACAGGGAGTTCACATGGTAAGTTTCATTTGATTTGGCCCAAGGGTTATGGAGATATTGCTTCGGACGGACGGACGGACGGACGGAATGACGGACGGACAGGACGGACGGACGGACGGACAGACGGACAGACGAAGCGGCGACTATATGCTCTCCCTTCGGGGAGCATAAAAACCAGAAGAAAACACACTTTTTAATAGGAGTCTGGCAATTTTACCTAAGGCTAATTTACCTATGGCTAATTTACCATTTTGGGTATGGCTAATGTACCTATGGCTAATTTACCTATGGCTAATTTGCATATGGCAATTTTACCTCTGGCATTTTTACCGCATACCTGTTCTGTGTCACATTTTCTCAACACCTCGGTATACAAGTACAAAATTGCTGCATGATGCAGCATAAGATGAAGCACGGCCGAAATAAATTTGTGCCCCGAACTTTTCCACATTATGGTTACATTCCAAGGGATCAAACAATAGTTTTTCTTTAAATTCTGGGAATTGGTAGGGTTACAATCATATCTCTATTATCTAGGTGTAAAAAAGGGAGGGCTTGTTTTTGGAGATAATGGCTAACAAAGTTAGTAGGGTGAATTTAACAATAAGTGACCATAGTAGGTTCCACTGAACACAAGGGCGGATCCAGGATTTTTTTCCAGGGGGGGGGGGGGCGTCAAAGCTCAAATGGCAGCTTTTAATAAGACGTTATATTGTCAAAATTCAATTTTCGGCAAATTCCAGGAGGGTCATGAAAATTTTGCCAAATTCAAGGGCAGATAACTCAGAATTTGCATTTTCAATCTGGACAAAAATCTCACTCACCCAAGACGTTATACATGCAAACATTTTTATTTGGCTTTACATTTGATTGGGCAATATTTGTATGTATTATGCCAAAATTGTCAAAAATAGCATTTTTTGACATTCAAGGGCACATGCCGCAGCACTTTCTACAGATTTCTACAAAATCAATCTTACACAAGGGGTTATGACCGTACACATTTTGACAAAGTTTGGAGAAAATCGAATGATATTTGTGTAAACCTGATATTGTAGACGAGCAGACAGATGGGCGGAAAACAGACAAACCTGGCCGCAATAGCTTATTTGTAGTACTTTCTGCTGAGGTCAGCTAAATTTTAAGCTAAGTAATCAATTATGCCTTTCTGTGCGAAGGAAATCCAGAAAAAATGTATTTGGTAATTTATTCCACAATTTGTCATGGGGTTTTAGCTCAACTGGGCACAAAGTGCTCAAGGTGAGCTATTGTGATCACTTTTTGTCTGTCGGTCCGTCCGTATATCTGTCTGTCTGTCCGTCCGTCTGTCAACAATTTGGTGTTTACACTCTAGCATCTACAAATATAAGGCAATCTTGACCAAACTTGGTCAAAATATGTATGACCATTCCCTCTCAGATGAGTTCTATTTTGGGTCAGATCGGACCAGAAAGTCTGGAATTATCTGCGCTTGCATGTAAAAAGTAGCTACTTTTGACATTTTTTACACTCTAGCATCTATAAATATTGGCCAATCAATACAAAAGCTGGACACACTATTTGTGACAATACGATCTCGAATAAGTATGATTTTTGGTTTGATCGGACCAAAATGTATTGAGTTATTTGCCCTTGATTTTGACAAAATTGTCGTTTTTGACTGTGTTCGACTTTGTTTACACTATAACATCTACAATCATTGACCAATCAAGACAAAACTTGGACGCAATGTTAGTGACCATTAGATCTTGGATGAAATTTATTTTTGGTTTGATCGGACTAGAAAGTCTGGAGTTATCTGCTCTAGAATTTGACAAAATTGCTGCTTTTGACTTTGTTTACTCTCTAGCATCTACAATCATTGACCAATCAAGACAAAACTTTGCCACAATGTTAAGGACAATAAGATGTCAGCTAAGTTTGATTTTCAGCTTAATCGGTTAAAAAATTATTATTTATATGCCGTTGAATTTGGCAAAATTGCTGTTTCGACTGTTTTTGCCTTTGTTTACACTGTAGCATCTACAATTAGAGACCAATCAAGACAGAATTTGTATAAAATGTTGATGACCGTTAGATCCTGGATGACTTTGAATTTTAGTATGATTGGAAGAGAAAGTCGTGAGTTATATGCCCTTGAATTTGCCAAACGTTTTGTTATCGACTGTTTTTCGACTTTGTTTACTCTCTGGCCTTAACAATTATTGATCAATCAAGACTTACAAATAATGTTGGTGACCATAAGATCTTAGATGACTTTGAATTTCAGTCTGATTGGATGAAAAAGTAGTGAGTTATAATTATACTTGAATTTGACGAAAGTGCTGTTTTTTACTTTGTTTTTACTCTAGCAATCACAAATGGTGACCAATCAAGACAAAACTTGGATCTTGGATTTAAAGTGACATTTCACATTTATTTCAATTTTTAACAGTATGTCTTGATACAAAGATTGTTTATTCTAATGCTTAGAAATGCTATCAGTTTTTTGAAATTGTTATTTATCAGCGAAAAATATGCCTTTAAAGTTCAGACAGAATTGACAAATTCTATATAAATCTGAACTGTTGTCCACAACAATTTGCTTAATCTTAGCACAAAAAATGTATATTTCTCGTAAACGGTTCAATATTTAGGCTTGAAATTTTCAGAATTTTCATAAGAAAATATGCTCTTTCAGATGAAATAAAAGTAAAATTTATGTAAAAAAATATTGTGAAATGTCACTTTAAAAGTTGATTACCATAAGATCATGGATGAGTTTGAACTTCAGCACAATTAGACAAACAGTTGCTGAGTTATCTGCCCTTGAATTTGACAAAATTCTCGTTTTTGACTTTGTTTTCACTCTTCACAACCAGATATGTTGACCTATGCGGATAAATTACAGACATAATGTTGATGACCATAAGTTTGTTTTCAGTCTTAAAGTCACAAATATTAATTGATTCAAACATAACTGTGTCTCATGTCATCTTGGTTCAGGTGAACGATTTCGGATCATCATGGTCCTCTTGTCGTGTATTCAAGGGCCCGTGACTCGTTTTCCCGACTAGCTATCAAAATTCCTAATAACTTTGCGCTGACAAATTATTTTAGTACTGGCCTAAAATATTATTCCAATATGTCGCTTTAATATAGAAACGTGTTGATGTTTTCCCCAAAGTTGGGATATGAAAATGTACCAAAAATTGAAAGATTGCATAAATTGCAAATTATTTTGATATTGATCATAATCAAGCAAATGGACCTTGTGTCGTGTTAACATGGGCTCATATACAAATTATTTTGTCTTAAAAATTTCGCCAATTATTTACATATAGATAGAAAATTAATGAATATGAACCTTGGGTAGCGCCGGAATAGAATTACACAACCCACTTTCAATATACATGTACAATATACACCAAACTAAATGTCCGTTTGATTCAGACCTTTCGGCAAAACATGTCCCCTTTATGTATCTATTCCCCCCCCCCCCCCCTCCTTTAACACTTTCCCAAACGACAAAATTTTAGGGTGATCCTCTCCAAAAACTGTCACAAAAGACATAATGGATGTGAGTAAAAACAGGATATGTGTACAATATGGCACAGAAAATATTGAGACAAAAGGAAAACTGCTGGTTATCAGCAGTTTCTTCTTTTGTTTCAATGTATTCCCAAACATTTTCCATTAGGGACGTCAAAACCAGGTCTTGTTTGGAAAAGGGTTGTTTATTTTTACCATTTCCCACCCACATATTGTGAAGTAAACTGGTTCTAGAACCAGTACTAGAATATTGAGTTCTAAAACTGCATATAACGTTCAAGAACTGGTTCTTGAACTAATTATTGAATCAACTCTAGAACTTTTGAGTTTTAGAAATGCCATTTAACGTTCAAGAACTGGTTCTAGAACTAGTTCAAAACTGAGCTGTAGAACATTAAGTGACAGTTCTAGAACTTCAGTTCAAGAACTTGGGTTCAAGAACTGATTCTAGAACTGGTTCTAGAATCCAAGTTCTAGAAGTGCCATTTGACGTTCTAGAACGTTCCAAAGCTGATGTTTTAGAACATTCTAGAACAGTTCATGGACTTTTTTGCAGGGTTATGTCTTTACCCTTTATTGTTTGTTACTTTCCGTATAGTGTTAATGAAAATTTGTAAAAGGATTTACGAATACTTTAGACTGGTAGGCCTAGTTGACGTGACTATCGAACTAACTAAAGCTTCTTCTCTTTCAATCTTATCTAAAAAATCCTAAGGCTATCATGACCAATACATGGTGTTGACGTTCCTAATGGAACCGGATTAGTTGACAAAACATCGCGGCAAAAGAAGTTGCAAACTATCATTATTTCCCTCTTTGTCTCAATATTTTCTGTGCTACATTATACCCTTTCTTTTTTAAAAGAAACTGAAGTTTCATTGTTTGTCAAAGGATAAACAGGGACATAGACACATTGTTATGTTTGAGAAAGAGTTAAACTAAAACTACATCTGGAGCTCTGGATTAACCGGTCACGCTAGGTCACCTGATTGTCATACATAGCTTATCACTCACACTGTGCAATCCTTTTCCAAAAAGCGAACTTTTGTTTACTCATTACTGATCACAGTGCTGCTCTAATTCCAAAATTGTTGCAGACGACAAAATGATTAAAGCTTTAACCCTTCTCATAATTTACATGACATTCCTGCTGTGACCAAAGCTACGAAAGATGATATAGATGAAGATCAGTCTACTCAGCTATGCAATCTGATCTTAGTCTACGTAAGGCTGCTTTCCGCTTGATGATGTGATGAAAACTTGAGAAAAACAATAAAATCAGTAGGGCAAAGGTTAAACAACAAATAATTGCCTACTATGCTTTACAGCACAAACGGGATACATTCTGAACGCCCCTCAAAGCTGTTAATGCGATAGGTAAAAGATAAAACGGAATTTATGTGACAGGCTAGAAATAGAAGGGAATTTTCATTTTCGAAACACACAAAAAACTGAACAGAAAGATCCTTTAACGAACTTTTGTGATAAACATCCTTTCTTTGCTATCACTTATAGAAATATCTTTGCCTTTCAAATGAATATGGCCATTGATTATGGAGATAACAATTCATCGAGAACCGAAAGGATTATATTAGCTTACATCCGACACCCACTGACATCCCCAAAACAACCTTAATATGCACGGCCTGAGGGGCCGTGCAATGAAATAAGAGCAAATTATGAACATGATGTCGCTAAGTAGGTAAGAGGCTATACTTAGATCTAGCACGGAAAATAATTAGACAAGATTGCCTCAAAGTTTTCCCAAGTCTTTTCTGTAGAGGACGTCAAAACCAGGTCGAGTTTGGGAAAGGGAAAATCTCTTTCACAAACGACACAATTTAAGGTTGTTCCAATTTGAAAGCTTTCACAGATGACAAAATGAATTTTGTTTTAACCCATTCCCAAACGTCAAAACTTTAGGTTGGTCTACTTCAAAATCTGCCACAGATGACAAACTGGATGTTATTAAAGATAGGACTTGAGTAAAATATGGCATAGAAAATAATGAAACAAAAGGAGAAACTGCTGATTTTTAGCAGTTTCTTCTTTTGTTTCAATATTTTACCAATCCCTTTCTATTAGGGACGTCAAAACCAGGTCTTGTTTGGGAAAGGGTTTAACATATGCTCATCAGACAAAACATTGAGGAAAAGCAGAACATGCCTCAATGTTTCCCAATGATTTTCTACCAAGCACTTGAAAGCAAGGTCTTGTTTGTGAAAGGGTAAACTATCCCCAAAATGGTTTAATCCCATTTCGTCTACTCCCGATTCGTCTACTCCCAATTCGTCTACTATTTTGGACATTTTTTCTTCGTCTACTTCGTCTACTTTTTATACTTTGTATATCAATATGATATTATATGATTTTAATCAAAATGTTTGCATTTTTATTTCATTTGTGAATATATTGATTTAATTTCTTTTCTTAAAAAAAAATAATGTTGTTTATTGATGATTTGACATGAAAGTAGACAAGTTGGGACAGTAGACGAATTGGGACTCAATGCACTTAAAATACAGTAGACGAAATTGGAGTAGACGATATGGGACGATATGGGATGTTACCCCCAAAATAAGAGGATGGATTCAGTAGAGTTGTAAGCTGCGTCTTCTCAAACGTCCATTTCCAGACGACAAATTCAGACTTTCCCGAATTCTTGAAAAGGTGTTGCAGACGACAATATCAAGTGCATAGACTTTTGAGTGAAGAAATTGCTGACAATCACACATTCGCTTAAATAGTCGTCCAAAAGAAGGGAGGAGAATCGGCAGATTGGTAAGGCCCCCCCCCCCCCCAAAGTTGGCCCCCAACATTTTGAACAAGGTAGTTAGCCCCCCCCCCCCCCATATGAAATTGCTTCCTACGGGCCTGTAGACTTACGTTTTCTCAAAACAAGCAGTGGTTTTAACGAACCTTTTCAGATTCAGAGGAATATTTCACGGTGGGGATTGTGCATGATGGGATGGATAACGAAAACGGAGTATACGGACAAATTTGCCTCGCTTCAGGTAAGAAATTGTGCAATAATTTTCTTATTTCTGCTCCAATTTTCAAGCGGTTTGTTGCATGTACCCCGCATTAGTGAGCTCTTTCCTCGGATATATGACTTGTTTGTAAAATCTTTGTACTTTGTCCAAAAATTGATCCCAACCGACCAGAAAAACGACAAAAAATTCAGGCCTTTTTTCTAGTCGGTTGGGATAGGTTTTAGAGAAAAGTACAGGGAAGTTTCAGATAAATAATACATCTGAGAAAAGGGCTCAGTAAGACGGAGTACATGCAACAAACCGCATGAAAATTGACACAGAAATAAGAAAGTTATTGCACAAATTCTTACCTGAAGCGTGGTTAATTTGACCGTAGTCGTTACCATTTCGCTTTCTGGTCGGTTGGGACAATATTTCGGAAAAAGTATCATGAGTTATCTAATATGTCATACATTCGATGAAAGAGCACGATAAGGCGGGGTACATGCAGCAAACCGCTTGAAAATTGATACAGAAATAACAGAGTTATTTGCAAAATATCTTACCTGAAGCGAGGCGAGTTGGCATCAAATTTTGTGCAAAAAATAGACTGAGTTAACCGTTATGTTTTGATAAACCGTCGGTGTTGTTATAACATCTCGTAACTACGGTTTGATTCAAGCCGTAGTTACGAGATTTTATAACAACACCAACGAAATACTATTTATTTGTCCGAAATTACGTCACGGTTTACTTGATAAAATCGTCCGCTATTGTCGGTAGTCGTTATCCATCCCATCATGCACAATCTCCACCGTGTATTTGACAACAGGAGAAATGCTGCTGTATAGAATGTCATATCTCGTTAGCCGGATTCTCAGTCACGTTGTATAATTATGTGACTCAAAACTTTCAGATAATCTCCAATAACTTTGTTAATACTTGACCAATTTGAACCCGGTTTAAAGCAGAGAAGGTGGACATACGTCATGCATTAGATGGACTTGATAGAATTTTGAAAAATCAAAGTTCTGTTTAAAAAGTTATTGAAGATCAACCGAACTTTGGGTTGATCTTCAATAACTTTTTTTATCAGTTGATCTTTGAAGGTCCACCACGATTTGCTTATTCCTGGCATTTCTCCATATTCTTTGCTTCCAACCGATTTCAAATTGGTCAAGTATTAACAAAAATATTGATATATTTCTGAAATTCTGAGTCGCGTGATTAACCATCGTGACAGTAGGCCTTCCCTGAACTGAATTTGACGTTCCTAACAGAAAAGGCTTTAGAAAATATTAAGACATAAGATTTTTTATAGTCATCATTTTCTCATTTTGCCTGCATATTTTCTGTGTTGTATTTTACAAAAATCTATTCTTTATCAACGCGCACTAATTAATATGTTGTCTGCAACAACTTTCAATTGGACTAGTGCCTTATTTTGAGTTTTTTGCAACGGGTTAAATGGTCCATTTCGAAAACTGCTGCAGCCGACAACATTCTTACTGATCAAAATACACGATGGCGATTCTGCATAATGGGATGGATAAAAAACTACGAGAACAAAAATAATCTCGATACTGGTCAAATATTATACATTAACATTTTTTTTATTTCTGCGTCTTTTTTCAAAAGTTTTTTTTTGCATGTACCCCGCTATACTGAGCCCTTTTCTCAGATATATGAATTATTTGTGGAATCTTTTTACTTTATCCAAAAGATGATCACAACCGACCAGAAAACGATATGATAACGACTACGGACAAAAACGCAACGATTCAGATAAGAACTTGTACATTTATGAGTCAATTTTCAAACGTTTTGTTGCATGTACCCACCTTACCTCTGAATGTAGCCTATGACTTGTTTGGAAACTCATATTTTTCCCAAAAAATTGATCCGAAAACGATCTGAAATTTTGTCGTTTTTCTGGTCGGTTGGGATCATTTTTGAAAAAAAAGTACAAGGACTTAACACAATGCACAATTATCTACCATGATAGTATATATTCTACGCGATATAAACATTAAATGCACTGCGCGCATTTGAATGTTTATTTCGCGTAGAATCTATTATACAACCTCTTTCTATTATAACGAAAAAGGAAACTGTGCACATTTCCTTTCTATATAAAATCTTAAATGAATAATTTTAAATTTTACAATTTGTTAAACAAACTTTTAACCTTTAACTTTCAATGGTTGTCAGTTTACTACGCCAATCATTATCACCGTAACACGCCCGCAAAGTATGGAAGGGTAATATTCAAGTTCACAAGTCATTTTTGATTGTTAACACTAATGGTTTCGATAATGCTCTGCACCAACGAGACAACTAAAATGTCACAAACGACTTGTTAAAGGTTCTTTTTGAGATATTGGCCAATACAGGAGCCAACAAGTCATACGCTGACGTTGAACAAAGCATGAATCCCAATATGACGTACCCCAACGCGGTTATGGATGCGCGCTCCACCATCAGACAGTACATATTATGTAATCGAGGCGCGCCAATAAGCAATGCCTTGTTCCAGTCGACCTTACATAGCGTAGATGTTGTCTATGTCACTGAAGACGATATTGTTGACGACGTCGTAGCAAGACTAGACGTATCGGAGGACGTCTCAGATAGATGTAACGCTCCATTAACCGATCTCTTACATTCCTTAGATGCTGATTGAACTCAATTCTGGAATCAACCTAGACGTAACTTTTGTCGCTAACAATCGATTTCACTGGTGGTTGTTCCGATTATGGTTGACTTATTGGAATGACGTCATGTGTCGACTTCTCGAATGTGTCAAGTCGTGGATGTTTCATAATTATTGAAGTCGTCCCAAAAGTGCCTATATGATGTTTCTATACACACCAAAACGCTTGGCGACCTCTTTCTTTGGGCACTAGGGGACTACTGTCTAAAGCATGCGTTAACGTGTGTCTTTATATAAGCGTATCACTTTATTTGATGTTCCATTAAAGAAATTTGCATGTTTTTCTTAACAGCGAGAAAGTTTACGACAGTTTCGTCATAAAACCTCATAACGCAGTGCAACAAAACATTCAAACGTAAAGTGCGCTAACGTCGAACGTCCGTGCATGTGCAATTGGTGGCATTCGATATTTCATCAACAAACGTATGTTAAGGACACAGGTGAAAGTTATTTTTTTTTGCAAATATGTTGTCTTTTTGGAAAATAAACAAGAAAAGAAGTATGCGCAGTTAATTTTTTCCCGTTAGTATATATTACAGAAAGTCCGTTACTTTATGAAGTGACGTGATCGATTGAAAATTATCAATGACCATAATGCAATAATGGCCAACGTTGACAGAGCATAAATACAAAATATTGGGTCCAAGATATTCTCGAGATGAAAGAGCGTCGTCCATAAATTCTATGATAATTTTCGTGTGTCTGATACCACAGTCTTAGTTATGAATGATAATATTTTAGTTTGAATAACAAACCGTTTCCCAAACAACAAAGATTTAAACTAGACCAATTTGGATGCTGCTCTTGACTATATCTACAACAATAATGCTTATTGAATTGCATAAAATCTAGCAGAGAAAATATTGAGGCACATGCAGAAAATATTGATAAACAACATTTTCTTCTTTAGTCTCAATGTTTTTCTAGGCCATTTTAATAATGGACGTCAAAACAAGGTCTTGTTTGGGAAAAGTTCAATTCAGAAAAGTGAAATATATCTAAAATGTTAAAGTGTCATGTGAAAATGACCAAATATTTATCCTGTAATTTTGTATAGTTTTGAATAAAATAATACTTTTAATCTTTTTTGTTGATCATCAAATACGTTCTCAACTGCAATATAGTAGAAAAAGGAGAAAAGGAAAGAAATTCGCAAGCATTTAGAAGGATGTTCCAAAAATCAGCCGATAAAAGAGTTATTGGCGACCGAGTAAAAGTTTCCTTGGTCGTAAATAACTTATCATTAGCTGATTTTTATAAGAGATTTTACAACAAACAAATCCACGACGTCTTCCAATTTCTAAGTTTAAACCGTTTTCAAATCGACCACGTATTTAACCCATTACCAAACGACAAAATTTTAGGGTGATCCAAATTCAAAGATGCTGCATACGACAATTTAAAGTTAAGGAAATCTAAAATATTTTTCTCTTTTTTGGTAGAAAACATTGTGGGAAACGAAGAAATTGCTTGTCACAAGCAATTTCTTCATTTTCCACAATGTTTTCCCAAGCCATTGGCTATAAGGGAGTAAAAAAGAGTCACTGTGTGGTAATGGGTTAAAGATATTAAAGATTTTCAAAAAAATATTGGTTCTTGTTATTCCCTACCATAGGGTAAGACAAACAATCAAACGTTGGTGTTACTGCAAAAAGTCGTAACTACAGCTTATTTAAAGCTGAAGTTTCGATGTTTCGCAATAACACCAACGTAATTCTATGTCAATTGCCTGTACCCCTTTTCTAATGACTCAAAAAGTACACCACCCAAAGTGAAGGTCATTTGTGAATATTTAAGAATGTCCCGGCAGTTTCGAGCTCCATCTTATCAGGACGATCCGGACCTTTACTCTCGATACTCAGGTTAGCCAGTTTTGATTGAATTTGACTTTAAAGAGACATCAGTTTCATTTTTAATAAAAAGTATATTTTGATGCCAAGATTGGGTTTTCTAATGCTTTCAAATGCTAGATTCTATCATCTTTTTGTTAAGCCAGTAAAACGATTTTAAAAAGTTGTGACGGAAATGACAAATCTCGTTTACCTGTGATATAATTATTATGACCTTATATATTCCTTGTAAATGGCGCTTTATTTTGACTTTAAATTTTCAGAATTTTCATAAGAAAATAATTTATGCTCTTTCAGACAAAAAATAAATGTAAAATTTTTAGAAATTATCTATGAACTGTCTCTTAAAATGTCGTCGCTTTTCAACACAAAACGTGTTATCCTAGCTTATTTCAAGCTGCTGATACCAGGTTTTTGTTGAAAGCAGAGATGTGCTATTCAGCACTTTTCCAAACAAACAAAATTTCTATTTTGGACTTGTCCGTATTGAGAGATGCTGAGACGACAAATTGTCATAATTGAAGCCATGGTTTTTGTACAAGTAACAAGTATAAAAACATTGAGACAAAAGCAGAATTTCTCCGTCTCTCTCAACATTTTCTCCACATTACTTATTTTCATCAATTTGTTTTATATTTATTTCATTTTCCTCCTTTCTTTTACATGAATTTTCTATTATATAGAGAAATATATTTCTGTCGTTACGTATCCGAAAATATTCGGGCTCGGTCGTAAATATTCGGCGGTGGAACTTTCCAGCGCCGAATGTTTTCGACGCCGCCCGAATAATTCCGATGACGCGCGAATCTCACCAGAGATGGATGACCTTAATCATGTGTAATTCCAGGTACGGTTTATAAATACCCAAGATGCTGAGAGCAATAATTCTGGCCTGTACCTTCTTCGTCGGAGCGCAAGCGAGGATCGCACCTTTCGGTTGTCCAACGGTCACTCCGAAACCCGGCGTGCAGTATAACCGAGTACGTAATCAGGGTTTTCTCCTTTTCCTTCAATATTGCAACTTTGACTGCCATACAAAATTAATCTACCCCACAAAACATACCTTTATCGGGCCGTAGTTACCCCATCGCTGACGCATCCGAGACGTTTATGTAACTCCACCCAGCAAACATTTCAGATCGGCCCGATTTTGGCCCGGAATTCATAAAAATGTCGATCCGATGTCGGCTCTGTAATGCTAAACGCGCGTTTGGTGTTACAGAGCCGACATCGGGCCGACAATTCTGTGAATATCGGGCCGATTTGAAATGTTTGCTTGGTAGTGTTACACAAATGTCTCGGATGCGTCAACGATGGGATAACTACGGATATTTTGTAGAATCGGAGATAATTTTGAGGGGGAATGCTCCAGTTTCCTAAAAAAAATTCCCAAAAATAGAATTTACACAATGTATTTATATTTTGTATGTTGAAATTACATGTTATTACCAATTGAAAAATAAAATAAAAATGGATGGTCAGCGATCTTGTTTGAATTTTATAGACATTCGTATCACATACCCCTACACTGAAAAAATGCACAATTTCTTGCACCTGTCCAAGGTCACTAAAATACTAATAAAATGCTGTATATTCATCGTTTAGTCGCGAAAACGGATTCAAAGTAACGTCTTACATTTAATAAGAACAGAAAACCCAAAATATGTGCTATTATAAACGCGTAAATGTATAAAACAGCATGCTCACGTGTTCAGTTAGATCAACGAAGCTGGAGTGTTTTATGTCAAAATTTGCATATTTATGGAATTATTTAAAGTTCTACATAATAGAATTTGATGAAACTCCCTCATTGTATTAAGCAACATGTCCTGGTAATATTTCAAAATGAAAATGTATAGGTCAGCGCACTTATTAGTGAATTACAGCAATTTTTATCAGCTACACATGAATAGATTGACGCAAAACAGTGGTAACTGCATACACACTTACGACTTTCTTGATCTAAATAATCGATTTTCAACTTGAGGAAATCATTTTACCATAATAAATACATGTACACTTTTACCGTCGAAAATGGTAAATTGTAATGATGTGTTATATTATTGAAAATATGGTAGCGAAACATATTAGTACGAAACATTTAATTTACTACAGTAAAGACCGAGTGTTCCGAAAAACTGGAGCATTCCCCCTTAAAGACTAGTCGAAAATATGCCGTCGATTGATCAAGGCATTGGCCGAAAAAAAAAACCGGATTATTTTTCAGGATCCTTATTTCCAATTAAAATTAACCCATAAATCGTGTTGTTATTGTTGTTGTTTGTAGGAGAGTGGAAGATTAGTCGATGAAATATCGTTTACTAATCGCCGGCGATCGGCCGGGATTCTACCAAACATTTGACGGATCCCGGTTGATTTTTTTCATATCGTCGACGTTCCAGACCCCTTCCATGCAACATAAACGTTCTTTGATCGGCCGATTAGGCCAGCATAAATATGACTTCAATAGCAATATACTTTGTGCTAAAGATAGGCTGGGTTTACCGTTTTGTATTGATAACCCGTCGGTGTTGTTATAAAATCACGTAACAACGGTTGTTACGAGATTTTATTACAAAACCTAAAAGAGCTATTTTTGTTTGTCCAAAATTACGTCACAGTTAAATGGATAAAATCGTTCCCTATTGTAATTCATCCTCATTCTGACATTCGGATTGATTTAGTCGTCTGCAACTCCATTGAATTTTAAAAGTTCTATATTAAAAATAGAAACTGTCTTTTTTTCTAGCTGACAGGAAAGTGGTTTGAATATTTGCGCTACTTCGATTCGGATAGAGTTTTTACAAAATGTGCCTCCTATGACATGACGCTGCAGGCTGTTGATACCGAGCTAGAAATTGAAACTACGGTCGTGAAAAGACTGTAAGTCGATCACAATCCATACACACATTATTTCCGCACGCATACCATCCGCTTAATTCAACACCTCATTTTCGCACACTTCGCTTCCACACACTTCGCTTCCGCGCACACCATTTCTGCACACGTCACTTCCACAACAATCATTTCTGTACACCCACATCCGCACACTTCCACATTCATCACTTCAACACATATCCCTTACGCACACACCATCTCCGCAGACATCACCTCCACATACCACTTCTGCAAACAACACTTCCGCATACACCTCACACACACACCTCTTCCACACACACGTCTTCGGCACACACCACTTCCGCACACAACACGTCCGAGCGCATTACCTACACGAAGGAGTTTTTATACTCTTCAAACTCCTTGCCTCAACTCACACCAGATCCACAGAAACCTCTTCCACACACACCAACCCTACGCACACAACACTTTTGCATCAAACATTTCCACACACACGTCTTCCGCACACATCACCTCCACACACACCACGTCCTCCGCACACACCCTTTTGGCACACATCACTTCCTCACACATTACCTCCGCAAACACCACTTCCTCACACATTACGTCTGCAAACATCACCTCCTCACATATTACCTCCGCAAACATCACTTCCTCACACATTACCTCCGCAAACATCACCTCCTCACACATTACCTCCGCAAACATCACCTCCTCACACATTACCTCCGCAAACATCACTTCCTCACACATTATCTCCGCAAACATCACTTCCTCACACATTACCTCCGCAAACATCACCTCCTCTCACATTATCTCCGCAAACATCACTTGCTCACACATTACCTCCGCAAACATCACCTCCTCACACAGTTACTCCGCAAACATCACTTCTTCACACATTACCTCCGCAAACATCACTTCCTCACACATTACCTCCGCAAACATCACTTCCTCACACTTTACCTCCGCAAACATCACTTCCTCACACATTACCTCCGCAAACATCACTTCCTCACACATTACCTCCACAAACATCACCTCCTCACACATTACCTCCGCAAACATCACTTCCTCACACATTATCTCCGCAAACATCACTTCCTCACACATTACCTCCGCAAACATCACCTCCTCTCACATTACCTCCGCAAACATCACTTCCTCACACATTACCTCCGCAAACATCACTTCCTCACACGGTTACCTCCGCAAACATCACTTCCTCACACATTTGCTCCGCAAACATCACTTCCTCACACATTACCTCCGCAAACATCACTTCCTCACACAGTTACTCCGCAAACATCACCTCCTCACACATTACCTCCGCAAACATCACCTCCTCTCACATTACCTCCGCAAACATCACCTCCTCACACATTACCTCCGCAAACATCACCTCCTCTCACATTACCTCCGCAAACATCACTTCCTCACACATTACCTCCGCAAACATCACTTGCTCACACATTACCTCCGCAAACACCACTTCCTCACACATTACCTCCGCAAACATCACCTCCTCACACATTTACTCCGTAAACATCACCTCCTCTCACATTACCTCCGCAAACATCACTTCCTCACACATTTACTCCGCAAACATCACCTCCTCACATATTACCTCCGCAAACATCACCTCCTCACACATTACCTCCGCAGACATCACCTCCTCACACATTACCTCCGCAAACACCACTTCCTCACACATTACCTCCGCAAACATCACTTCCTCACACATTACCTCCGCAAACATCACTTCCTCACACATTACATCCACAAACATCACTTCCTCACACATTACCTCCGCAAACATCACTTCATCACACATTACCTCCGCAAACATCACCTCCTCACACAGTTACTCCGCAAACATCACTTCCTCACACATTAACTCCGCAAATATCACTTCCTCACACATTACCTCCAAAAACATCACCTCCTCACACAATACCTCCGCAAACATCACCTCCTCACACATTACCTTAGCAAACATCACTTCCTCACACTTCACCTCCGCAAACATCACTTCCTCACACATTTGCTCCGCAAACATCACTTCCTCACACATTACCTCCGCAAACATCACTTCCTCACACATTTACTCCGCAATCACTTTCTCACACATTACCTCCGCAAACATCACTTCCTCACACATTACCTCCGCAAACATCACTTGCTCACACATTACCTCCGCAAACACCACTTCCTCACACATTACCTCCGCAAACATCACCTCCTCACACATTTACTCCGCAAACATCACCTCCTCTCACATTACCTCCGCAAACATCACTTCCTCACACATTTACTCGGCAAACATCACCTCCTCACACATTACCTCCGCAAACATCACCTCCTCACACATTACCTCCGCAGACATCACCTCCTCACACATTACCTCCGCAAACACCACTTCCTCACACATTACCTCCGCAAACATCACTTCCTCACACATTACATCCACAAACATCACTTCCTCACACATTACCTCCGCAAACATCACTTCATCACACATTACCTCCGCAAACATCACCTCCTCACACAGTTACTCCGCAAACATCACTTCCTCACACATTAACTCCGCAAATATCACTTCCTCACACATTACCTCCAAAAACATCACCTCCTCACACAATACCTCCGCAAACATCACCTCCTCACACATTACCTTAGCAAACATCACTTCCTCACACATCACCTCCGCAAACATCACTTCCTCACACATTTGCTCCGCAAACATCACCTCCTCACACATTACCTCCGCAAACATCACCTCCTCTCACATTACTTCCGCAAACATCACTTCCTCTCATATTACCTCCGCACACATCACCTCCTCTCACATTACCTCCGCAAACACCACTTCCTCACACATTTACTCTGCAAACACCACTTCCTCTCATATTACCTCCACACACATCACCTCCTCTCACATTACCTCCGCAAACATCACTTCCTCACACATTTACTCCGCAAACATCACCTCCTCACACATTACCTCCGCAAACATCACTTCCTCACACATCACCTCCGCAAACATCACCTCCTCACACATTACCTCCGCAAACATCACTTCCTCACACATTACCTCCGCAAACATCACTTCCTCACACATTACTTCCGCAAACATCACTTCTTCACACATTATCTCCGCAAACATCCCCTCCTCTCACATTACCTCCGCAAACATCACCTCCTCACACATTACCTCCGCAAACATCACCTCCTCACACATTACCTCCGCAAACTTCACTTCCTCACACATTACCTCTGCAAACATCACCTCCTCACACATTACCTCCGCACACATCACCGCCTCACACATTACCTCCGCAAACATCACTTCCTCACACATTACCTCCGCAAACATCACCTCCTCACACATTACCTCCGCAAACATCACTTCCTCACACATTACCTCTGCAAACATCACTTCCTCACATATTACCTCCGCAAACATCACCTCCTCACACATTACCTCCGCAAACATCACCTCCTCACACATTACCTCCGCAAACATCACCTCCTCACACATTACGTCCGGAAACACCACCTCCTCACACATTACCTCCGCAAACATCATTTCCTCTCACATTACCTCCGCAAACATCACCTCCTCTCACATAACCTACGCAAACATCATTTCCTCTCACATTACCTCCGCACGCATCATTTCAGCACACCTCCTTAGAACTGCACTTTAATCTGAAAACTAATTCTTAAAAAAATTATAAGATCAATCTAATCGCTGACCAATTTCTGCCTTCTCTTCTACAAACCGATTTCAAGTAAGTCAATAAGGCAACAGAATTGTTAAATTGTTTTGTTGATTCCCGTGATTCCCCGCCGTATCCATTAACACACAATGTCAAGTGCAATATACTCAAATATTGGGAGAATATGATAAAATGCTGATTATTAGCATTTTCTTCTTCTCCCTTTATGATTAAATATTCTATCCTAGGAACGTGGAGACAAGATTTGTTTCGGAAAGGGCTGGAAACTTGTTTTATGCTGCCGGTCTCTTATTCTTCTTTGTTTGTTTTTGTTTGTTTGTTAGTTTGTTTGTTTTATGTTTATGTTTATCTCTTGTAGATCAGAAGATACTAGGAGTAGCACAACAAGTTATACTATCGGCACTTCAACTGAAGGCATACTAAGACCAAGCGGTAAATATTTGACCCTTTCCCAAACGGCAAGATTTTAGGGAGATCAAATTCAAAAACTGCCACAAATGACAAAATGGAAGGTATTAAAGATAAAATTTGTGTAAAATATGGCATAGAAAATATCGAGACAAAAGGAGAAACTGCTGGTTATCAGCAGTTTCTTCTTTTGTTTCAATGTTTTCCCAAGCCTTTTCTATACTAAGACCAAGCGGTAAATATTTAATCTTTTCCCAAACGACAAATTTAGGGGGCCTTCCAATTCGAAAGCTGCTGCATACGACATAATGGATAACGTTGAAGATATAATTTGTGGACAACATGGGACAGACAACATTGAGACAATGGAAGAAAATGCTGATTACCAGCATTTTCTTATTTTGCCTCAATGTTTTCTTAAAGCTACTATTTCCCAGATTTGGACCCCAAAAAATGTCAAATACAAACGAAATGTACACTTTTTAAGCTTTATATGACCTGATTAAATGATTACGAGAAACTATTGAAGCAACGACTCATTTTTTCGCAATTTGATACCAAATTCATGAAGCGATGTCGAAAGTAGGTCAAAACAGTAGGACATGCGACTTTCTTAAATGACGTCACAACATACATGATGACGTCATATTGAAATTTAAGTATGAATCTCGTTTGAATCATGGTCCGCGCTGTATGCGCATGCGCAACAATTTGAAAATAATTCTAACCCCATCAGTGATGGGGTTGAATTTAGGCTTGGATTCTCCCTAAATTCAGCTATCTGTCTTGCAATTTCGGCTCATTCTCTGTCTGAATCGCATATTATTACCCATCCCGAGGTGGTCAACACAAAAGTTTTGCATATTTTTTCAAAAAATTTCATTTTTTGCAATTAGACCATCTGTTACCGTCGCCCTTTAAGCCTTTCGGACGTCAAAAGCAGTTCTTGTTTGGCAAATCTTTAATTCAATTCAGCCTCTCTTACAACCCGTCATGCGTCCTTACAAATCGTACGTTTTAAAACTCTGCAAAATCGCACGATTCATAAAGACGCACGACGGGTTGTAAGAGCGCCTCAAAATATTTTGCAATCAAAGCAGGTCAAAAGTATGAATCTCTTTCGAGAAAAGTACGCATTCTTTGTAAATTTTCTGGAATTTCAGTATAAAGTACCCTGCGTCACACGAAGGTCTGTCGTACGTGCTCAGTACTTCTGTTTTGCGTGCTCCTGGCGTTCTAAAAGACACAGAATGGTCGTAGCAAAGAATTGTCCAGTCAATTCTGTGCTGCGTGCAGTCTGCGTCGTGGTTGCCTCCACCAAATTCGTACGTTGCACGTGCGTGCATCGTACGTTTTAGACTCAGACCGTACGCAAACCGCACGCAGGAGCACGTACGACCGGTTGTAAGAGAGGCTTTCCTTAGGCCTATGCTAGGTTCTCCCTGCCGTTCAAATCAACTCGATCAACTCGATCGCTTAAATTCCCAAATAATTCCCGACCAAATACCCGCTTTCCGTTCAATTTTCTATTCGTTCCGACACGTTTACTTTTGTCATTAAAGGTAGAATACCCGTAATGTAGCCATTTTGAGATACATAAAACATCGGATTATTTCGAGCGTCGCCGTTACGTATCCACTAGGACAGGGACAATACGTAGAAAGCCCATACAGACAGAAAATTAACGTTCTGCAGACCTTCCATAGTTCCTAATGTCAATCTAATGTTTATCACCAAACCTTGCGTATGATTCATAGCCTTCCTGACCTTCAACTTTGTCCGCGTCGAAATTTTGATCGAGAGCAAAAATTCGACGCGGAAATGATTGTCCTTATATCTTCGGCATCTTGTCTGCGTTGTCGTAAGGATATCGTCATGATATCTCGAATCTTTCGCGATTAACCCGGACTACTTCAGTCACGCGGATAGCTTGCAGACACTCAGTTGATTGCACGGAATATCCGGGTAAACGGTACAGAAGGGTTTCGGCACGAATGGTAATGATTTTTGTGCTAAAAATAGACAGAGTTTACCGTTATGTTTTGATAAACCGTCGGTGTTGTTATAACATCTCGTAACTACGGCTTGAGTCAAGCCGTAGTTACGAGATTTTATAACAACACCCGCGTAATACTATTTGTTTGTCCGAAATTACGTCACTGCTTACAAAATAAAATCGTTCCCTATTTAGTACGATGAGAACGGTTTCGGCATACTCACTGACCGACCGACCGACACTTGCAAAACAATATACCCCCCATTTTCTTCGAAAGGGGGCATAATTACGCGATGAAACTAACAACCAGGTCCCGGTTTCTCAAAAAATAACTTAAGTACATATTCATGCTCAAATCTGAGCACTGTGCTCAAATCGCACGAAATTCACGTGAACTTCAATCGAATGCCCTTCAACGTTGGAGAGTATCCCTTTGAAGTTGAGCATGTTCTCATGAGAATATACGTAAGTTTTTTCGAGAAACCGGGGCCAGACCGCTCGCACACCGTCTTAATCAGGGTACCCTCTATTTTCACGGTGAAAACTTAAAATTCCGAGAAAATTGTTTTTTTAAACATCTCATGAGTATGAACTGTTATCTAGTGTACTAACTTCACACCAAAATTTCATTAAATTCCGAGCGTGGGCAGACTCCTTTGTTATTTTTCCTATCCGTGAGACACCCCCTTTTAGAGTCTATATAATTTTGTAATATGTACAATTTCTTGTTTTGTCTCTATCTTTTAAAGACGTTACAATTTAGAGACAAGTTTATAGATACAGATAATCATTCTAATTCTTTTTTGATCTTGACCCCCACCCCTGGTATATTTGGTCTATTTAACATTTCAACTATAAGCTGTATAATATGATTCTTTTTTTCTTTTTGCGGCTAAGACAAATTTAAGGAAATACTTTCGAGAATACTTTTATTCTGAAAAGAACCGTTTAATGTATTGTAGAGAATTTGCATCTCTATATAAATGACAAGGGTATGCTTCTACAATTGAACTTTGTTCAAATGGAGTTTCCTCCGCAATGCTGAAGCCGTCAAAATACCGAATGACAAGACAGCTGTAGACGGATTCTTCATACAAGCCAATGCCGATTTGTTTGATTTTCTTGGGGTTTTACGCCGTTTTCAACTTCTAGGGTCATATCGCGCGGCTGGAGCACCTAATGGTGGGTTCCTGGTATTTCTCGCACCAGCACAACCACAATATCCAAACCGAGCCTCCAGCTGCTCTCTCAAATAGATGAATCACACCCATTAGTGAGAGACAAATGACAAATGTCAAATGTCAGAATGGCTTCTGGCCGAGCCGGGGTTCGAACTCGAAACCCCTGGATTGACAGACTCCGACGTAACCGACTGAGCCATCCGGGCTCGGCTCCAATGCCGATTGGTGGGGAAAATTTAACTTTATCTCGATACGTCTACGAATGTAATCGAACTCGACGACCTGTCCCTCTTCGACGTTTTTCTTGACAGTTGTCATGGCAGCTTCGGCATCATCTTCGCAAGCCAAGGATTCTACTTCCACTTTGTTCCTTACGAACCCTTGGCCGCTCGCTTCTATAGAAATCGAAAGTACCGCCGTGCCACCTTTCGGTGATAAAGAGTCGCGGCCCTTTGCAGTTGCTATTTCTGGCCAATTAAACGCCTCGTACTAAAACGTGTCAGGCGATGCATCAAATACGGCTATCGATTTTCACGTCGGCCGCGTTGTTTTCGCTTTGACAAAGAGGGCTTGTAAAGTGTGTTTTGATTGGATAATGGGAAAGTTATCGCGTCCAATGAAATCACACGGCGGTACTTTCGATTTCCATAGAGGCGAGCGGCCAAGGGTTCGTAAGGAACAAAGTGGAGGTAGAACCCTTGGCTTGCGAAGATGCTTCGGCATCATCGAGGGGATTGAATCTGGAATTCTTCAGAGTAGGGCATCAGCCAGTTCTGCAGCAAAGACATGTTCCTGATCCAATGGGGCTTGTTCCAATGCAACTTGTGACATTTCATTTCTTGGAACCATTTTCGTCTTTGCACCATGGGAATGTGATTTTGTTGATCTCTATCAGCTACGTAATGAGAGAGGCCCTCTAAACCATGAATGGCAAATAATTTTTGCTAAAAATAGACTTGGTTTGACCGTTATGTTTTGATAAACCGTCGGTGTTGTTATAAAATTTCGTAACTACGGCTTGAGTCAAGCCGTAGTTACGAGATTTTATAACAACACCTACGAAATACTATTTTTTTGTCCGAATTTACGTCACGATTAACTGGATAAAATCGTTCCCTATTGAAACGACTGCCTCTGACGAGATTGACTGGTAGAATGTTTTCATACCAACATACATGTACACAGCACGATACTCTCGTGCAACCTCAAACATTTAAACCCTTTGCAATATTGTATCGATAAGACAACTCTTTCTCGCTATACTTCGTACCGCTGGGAAATAATAAACTTATTTGGGCGCAGTCGTAAACATTCGGCGGTGGAAAGTTCCGGTGGGACACCAGGCGGAAAAAAGAAACTGCTGTTAACAAGCAATTTCTTCTTTTCCCTCAATATTTTCAGTGCTATGATATAGAAACTAGTTTGCCTTTGATGTGAACTATTCTTCCTCCGCAAAGCCTTTCAAACTGGACTGATCTAAAACGGCTGGGTTTGATATGGCCACGCACTGATTTGACGTCACCCGAATGATTCCGACGTCGCGCGAATCTTATTAGAGGTGGACTCCCCTTAAGCCGCGTTCCCATTGTCGTCCAAATCAACTCGATCAACTCGATCGCCTTAATTCCCCGATCAAACACGATTAAACTCGATCAAATGTATTTACACGACTTCTTCTTTATTTCTTGTCGATTAATTCCCGATCATTTTTGCCGACCACGCTCGATCGTCCCGATTACTCTTGCCGACCGATCTCGATCAGTATTCGATCGTTTGATCGAGCTTGTTCGAGTTGATTTGGTCGGCAATGAGAACGCGCCTTAACGCCTCTTTGCCAATGCGGTGGCACCCCCCCCCCCCCCCCCCCCCCCACATTCCTTTGAGAAAATTGTATAGATTTGCGTATGCTACCGACGACTTGAGAGAAATTTTACGCCTTTCAACACAAACTCATGATATCATTCTTGATTACAGATGGGCCCAATTTGATCCTTCTGGAGACTGACTATACCAACTATGCTGTATTCTACACATGCGAGAACCTTACTTTTAACTTATTCCGACGAGGTAGGCATTTTTTGTATGGGCTTTTATCCTTTCTCGAACGAAATTATTTTAGGTGACCCCTTATGGCAACGAAGTTTGTGCTGAAAATAGACTGGGTTTACTATTATGGTTTGATAAACCGTCGGTATTGTTATAACATCTCGCAAGCCGTAGTTACGAGATTTTATAACATCACATACGAAAGACTATTGCTTGTCCGAAATTACGTCAGTGTTTGCTGGATAAAATCGTTCGCTATTCAAAGATGTTACAGATGACAACTTGGATTTTTACATTTTGGTCTTTCTGGTTGAAAAAAACAACAACATGAAAGTACTTATCACAATGTCATGGTCACAAGGTCAGTGAATAGGTGATTGAAGATGACACTATACCAATGCCTGTCAGATGTTACTGTAATTCAACACCGGATTTTAATCAGATTGGGAAAGGTTTTTATTATGCCATAACTTTCTAAGCTTAAATAGACATTTCACATTTATTTCATTTTTTAAAAGTATGTCTTGATGCAAAGATTGTTTATTCTACTGCATAGAAATGCTATCAGTTTTTTTTTAAATTGTTATGTATAAGCGAGAGTTACGCCTTTCAAGTTGAGACAGAAATGACAAATTCTATATTAATCTTAACTGTTGTCCACAACAATTTGTTTAATTTTAGCACAAAAATTTATTTATCTCGTAAACGGTTCAATATTTTGGCTTGAAATTTTCAGAATTTTCATAAGAAAAGATGCTCTTTCAGATAGAATAAAAATAAAATTTATGTAAAAGTAATTGTGAAATGTCACTTTAATTCTTGGATATGAATGACAGTAAAAACGGTCACTTTTCCGAAATTCAAGGGTTTTACTTGAAATTCGGACATATTGTTCACATATAGTAATATGCCATTGATACTTAGAAGTAAAAATATCCCAAAACATGTATGAATTGTCTAAACTGGACAAGCAAGTTTGTACTTTGAAAATCGCAAAAACCGACATACGAGGCTTTGCATTTACACCGACGATGTTTCAATGACTGTACTATTTCGAAAATAATTGAAGCAGAGAAGGCGAGAAAACGACGAAGGTTTGACGAATGCAGCGATCTTTTAACCTTTTCCCAAACAGCAAAATTTTATAGAGTTGTTTAATTTCAAAACTGACACAAACAATAATAAAAACATAAATTAAAACATGATTTGTTTACATCATAGTACAGAAAATGTTGAAGCAAAAGGAGAAAATGCTGATCATCAGCATTTTCTTCTTTTGCCTCGACATTTTCTCAAGCCTTTTATATACTGACGTCCAAAAGAAATGCCTCAGTCCTTATAAATATCCGATTATTCAGTAAATCTGATTTGAAATTACAAATACTTATTTCCATCTGTAAATTTGATTATCTGTTGTTGAAAAATGATGATAAAGAAATTATCAAATTGTTAAAGCTTAGAAAAAACGGTACATTTAAACAGAGCGGTATCAGAATTTCCATTTGAAAATCAGTAGCGCGTGGTTCAAACTTTACTTGGGACGACAAAAGATACCATAAAACGTCTTATTTGGTGACTGCAGTTAGTGAATACTAAACCCGACGTCGATTTCAACGTCTCAAACCTGAAACGCATATGACGTTAACGTATGACAGCTTCTTGTATAACAGGCGATACATGAGGTCTATCTGACTTTGGCCGATCGGCAAATGTTTCTGTAACTCTTACTCGTAGACCAAGATGCCTAATCGTGCAATGCAAGATGTCAAAACGTCAGACGGCTTGTTCTTGATTTTCTCGTATTCGAAAATGGCTAATCTACGAGCTCTATTTTCCAGGCAGTGTGTCTATTTCAAACGTTACTTGCAACAACAACAGTTGCCAGAAAAACACTTATTTGGCCACCACATTTACCAACTATTCAATAGAACGTCGATCCCAACGTCACAAACCTGAAATGTATATGACGTTAACGTCGAGAATTATCTTGCTTTACAGGCGTTACTTGATGTCTTGTTGAGCGTGGCCGGTCAATAAACGTTGGCAGAATTCTAACGCGTCGATCAAGTCACCGAATCGAGAAACACAATATGTTTAACTGTCTTGCCACTTGTTTGTGCATTGGTTGCATTCAAAAATGGCTAAATTACGAGCTCCTTTTTCAGAATTTTGTCTCGGAATCCTTCAATTCGGATGTTTCATAAGGAAATCTTTGAATTCGTGGTTGAATATCCACTAACACATGTTACTGTGTGAAATGTGACCAATTTCATCATGTAATGAACATACACGTAGCGCGCGTAGAAAACGTGACCAGTCACCGGATATCGAAATGTTAACGGATAGAAACGCATATTTTTTCATTTGCCGTAATTGTCGGTCAAAGCGATAATATACAGTATACATTTCACTAACATTGTAATAGGAATAAGGAAAATAACGACAAATTTCATTGGAGCGTTTCTTTTGGACGTCAGTTTATTAGTAACGTCAAAACCAGATCTTGTTTGGGCAAGGGTTAAGAATCAACTGATGAAAAGGTTATTGACGACCATTTGTGACACGTCACGCTAAAAGGGACCTTACCGGATGTGTGAAAAATATCGACCCTAGTCAGTCTGCGCAGTCCGCGCAGCCAGACTAGGGCCGACACTTTTCACTTTTATGTAATTTTCTAAATTCGGAATGTTTTCCCTGTCTTACTATTTGTTCATTTTACGCGTACGGGATCTGTTTGACCCGTGATGAGTCTGACAAGTCTGTCAAAAATTGGATTTTTGGAGTTCGGATAAGGTCCCTTTTAGCGTGACGGGTCACATTTATTTTTTTCTCATTGCAGATTTCTTATGGGTTCTAGTACGAAGCGATTCCGCCATCGTCTTCCCCCTCTTTTTTCAAGTGGGGAGCGTGCTGGAAGAAAATGGCATCAGTCCACCCTTTTTTACATCAAACGTGGAGCAGTGTGAAGATTTATTGTCATAGAATTATTTCAAACATTTGTCTTAAACAACAACAACAACAACAACAACAACAACAACAACAACAACAACAACAACAACAACAACAACAACAGAATATGAAACGATTTTATCAAGTAAACAGTGATGTAATGTCGGACAAACAAGAGTTATAGGTGTTGTTGTAAAATCTAGTAGGCCTAACTACGACTTGATTCAAGCCGTAGTTACGATATTTTTAAAATAACAACATAGATGGTTTATGAAGAAATAACGGTAAACCAATTCTAGTTTTAGCACAAAATTTATTGCTATTGTCCTAGAAATATGAAAAATGAAATATGGGAAACAACAACAACAACAACAACAACAACAACAACAACAACAACAACAACAACAACAACACCACCAACAACAACAACAACAACACCACCAACAACAACAACAACAACAACAACAACAACAACAACAACAACACTAAATGGCAACGAATTTCGTACTCAAAATTAACTTGGCTCAGTTGCGAATTTTCAACGGAATTAAAAAAAAAGTACGCGTTGAATGGTGGGTATTGCTGTAGGCTACATTGTAAGAATAAAATAACCAAGAAATGTTGGCTCTTGTTCGTCTTAACCCTGTGCCGCGGCCTTAGCGCAGTTGGTAGCGCATCTGACCCTCATTCGAGAGGTCCCGGGTTCGATACCCGGCCTCGGCTAATACCCTTTCTGACAAAATTGTCATCCACCAATGGGTTTGAAATCGTTAACCTAAGTGGGCGAGCAGCTGGAGGCTCGGTAAGGGTGTTGTGGTAGTACTGGTTTGAGAAACAACAGGAATCCATGGGTAGGTGCTCCAGCCGCCGCGATATGACCCTGGTAGTTGAAAACGGCGTAAAACCCCAATAAACTCAAACTCGTCTTAACCCTTTACCAAAAGATAAAATTTTAGGGTGATCCTCTTCAAAAACTGCCACAAATGACAAAATGGATGTTATTAAAGATAGAATTTGTGTAAAATATGGGATAGAAAATATTGAGATAAAAGGAGAAACTGTTGGTTATCAGCAGTTTCTTGTTTTGTTTCAATGTTTCCCCAAGTCCTTTCTTTTAGGAACGTCAAAATCAGGTCTTGTTCGGGAAAGGGTTAATTCACTTCATTTACCCTTTCTATAACGAGACCTGGCTTTGATGTCCCTGGAAGAGATAGTTTAGGAAATATTGAGAGAAAAGACGAAATTCCTGTTTATCAGCAATTTCTTCCGTTCTCTCAATATTTTTTGGACAATGTAATGTATACATGCAAATCGCTTTTCAACGAAAACCTCATATCTGCAGCTTGTTTTCAGCGGCAGTTATGAGGTTTTGGTTAAAAAGCGATGAAATGCTTTAACCCATTACCACACAATGACTCTTTCTTTTTGACTCCCCTCAAAATAATAGCCATGGAAAACATCATGATAAATGAAGAAATTGCTTGTGACAAGCCATTTCTTCATTTCCCACAATGTTTTCTACCCAATAAGACCAAAAAAGTGAAATTCCATACACATTGTCGTTGTCTTCTGTGTGACCATTGAATTTGGAACAGCCAAAAATGTTGCTGTTTGGGAAAGGGTTAAAAAAAACTATTTCCATGTTGTCATCTGGAGCAGCTTTCATATTTTAGCAGGTAAACAAACTTTGACTATCCAAAGACAGGGAGGAAATGAGAAAGCTTGTTACTTGAAACCCAGGATATCGTTGCTTTTCAACAAAAACCTCGTATCTGCAGTTTGAAAAAAAGCTGCAGATACAATGTTTTCGTTGAAGGTTGAAGAAAGCGTGTAACGTGAAGACCTGGGCTGCGTTCAGTAAGACAAAACGTTAGCTAACAGTTAGCCGTTTCATTCGGAATACTCGGTCAATTCTGTCAAATTTGGGTCAAAGAAGTTGCGAATGTTGGTAACGTTAGCTAACAGTTTGTCTACTGAACACCTGGATATTTGACAAGAATGAGGATCGAACCAGGTTATGGTGGGGAATCACGTGAGTCAACAATTCGTCGCTTTTCAACGAAAAACTCGTAACTTCAGCTTGTTTTATGCTGCAGTTACAAGGTTTTCGTTGGAAGCGACGAATAATCGTTTTCCGGATTTTCGCTACTCTGGGGTTTTCCCACCCGAAGTCACGTGATGTAGGTACAAACAATTATGGCGGAAAATAGTGTCGTTCAACTGGAAAAAGAATGGATAATTTCACCAGTAATTCCATGTGTGAGCTTCAAAGCCTCCTGAAAATTAGAGGAGTAACTTTTTCAAACCAAAAGAAAGCAGAACTAGTTTCTTTGTGTGAAGCAGTGGCACTTTCAAACATTGAAATTGATCCAGATGGGATCACAGGGAATCGAATCATATGAGTAATTAAATGAAAATGAATTTTGTTGTAACTCAATAATGGAATCTAATAATACCTTTGCACCTTCCATCATTTGTAAACCATTCAGAGATATAACAAAATAAATCTTCCATGATCCGATGATAGGTTATCATTGAAAATATTTTCCCCCGTGGTGTGCCTCAAATCAGGCGAGTGTCGATTTGTGACGTCATGATTTTGCCTTACTTACTCTAGTCATATGACGTCATAGAAATAAAAAGAGGGGCCACTTTTCGGGAAATAGATACATGTATTCCGCTCCACACGGTTTTCCACTGTCAGAACACGATTAATTAAAGCACAGAAAATATTGAGAAAAGAGGCGATATTTCTGTCTATCACCAAATGGCTTCCTTTTTCTCAATGTTTTTCCAAACAGTCTACTGAGGTTAAATACAAAAGAAAAAGGTTTAAAAATTCGAAAAATTGGTAAGTTTGATTGCTGCATTTTAGGGGATAGAAGGCTTGTTACAGGTCTCTGTCCCAGTTCGATTTCTTACCATCGAGTTTGACTTTGCGATGACTGTGGGAGGCGTGATGATTATCTTTTTGCTAAACCCTCCATATCGTCGTAAAGGTTATTGCCTTGGCTACCACACAGAGGTTCAGTTTTGAAAATATCTTTTGTAATTTTTGAGTAAAATGCGTTCGAATCGGGTCGGTATTTAATTCGGCCCTGGGACAGTCCTTACCCTTGTGTCTGTCTTCAGTCACGGGATCTGATTTTGGTCAGAAATCAGTCAAAATAGGCATAGAAAGGTATGATTCGATTCCCTGTGCTTGAAAGCTGCTGAAACGCCAATATTGAAGTAAATAAGGGGGAAATGTGCGTATATTATAGTCATGCAAATATTGAGGTAAAAGGTGGAAATGCTGATTATCAGCATTTTCTTGTTTTGCCTTGAGCAATGTTTTCCACTTCCTTTTGGGACGTCAAAACCATGTCTTGTTTGGAAAAGGGTTAAATGGCTTTAATATTTTACCTTAGAGCAAATGTAGTGCGTATTTCGTTTTATCAGAGATGGATTTAATTATTCATAAGGTCGTCCACATAATTTCAACCATAACACGGTGGGTAATCGATATATTCTGAGCCACTGGCTCCGCACTTAAGGACAGATCCTCCAGTTGTTACTGCGCAACTTACTGCGCATATCCTAAATAACGAAATAAATCTATTACAGTAATTGGCCTTTTCAGCAAATGTGTTTTTTTTACATTTAGTTAATGTTTGGTTGATAAACGACAAGATCCTTTTCGGTTATTGCAATTTTCTCTGTTTGGTCAATTAAAGTGTAATAGTACTCGGATGGTATATTTTGCTTTCTGATACGCGTTCAACATGTGGCGTTAGCGATAGGAAACGGTGCAACAAAAGCAACGTGGCATCTTTATGAGCTAGTCCGCTTCAGATGGACAAAAAAGACGACACTTTTTATTATCTAAATCTGGTAATAAGTAAGAAAATGGATAAAAGTAATGAAACAATTTCGGACAGAGCTGCAAAAAGTGAACCAAATTTTACTTATAACTCAGAAAAACGCTTGGTTTGATATATTTTTCTTTTTCTGTTTTTGTAGGTAGGACCAAGCACTATGTCTATACCAAAAAAGAAAAAAATCTTACCGCTGGAATATTTTTTATTATCAGAAACGTTGCGAAATAAGAGCAATTTCAGCTACTTTTGAAAGAATGTTTTACTAAAAATTTCAAAATCATCACTTAATTTTCTTAAATTGATACTCATTTAGACAGAATAAAACATATTTAACACAATAAAGACTTATTTATGTAATCCTAGTCATTTCGAACACCTTTTTGTGGGTATTTAAGTGACATCTCATTTTTGCAATTTTAGACAAGAGTAGTTTCCCTTGAAATCAAATAACTTTTTAATTTGCTTGGTGACCTATAGTTTTTAAGCCATTTTTTTACTTCTCATATATCTAAGTATCAGCACAGAAAAAATAAAAAAATTCTTACCGTAGGAAATAAATGGAGTATCTGTCCTTAAAGCATTATACTAGACTTCCGGTCCACGTGCGGCTCCGAAGTTATTTGCGGATTTTGGTAAACAACGAAAGGTAGGTGCTGGTTTATTTGCTTTTCTTTCTTCTTTGACTGACTCTAACCACAAAAATGCAATGCTATTCGATGCCTACGATATTTTCCCCTTTAAAAACACACAGGGTATTGAGCAACACCTCTTATTTTTTTCTGAATCACTTTCATTCCGAGATCAACTGTACAGAAAGCTAAAGGAGTCGGGTGATATCTGTCAGTAAAAGTATATGTTTTGAACCTTTTTGACTAGGTGTTGCTGTTCGAAGTATGGTCATGTGATAATTGAACAAGTTCAATGTACCTCGAAATGTCACCAGACAAAATCATAGAAAAAATACTTAAAAAAGGTCCGGCTCTGATTATGTACGATGGATCTGATTATGTAGATTGGCTCTGAAGTTGTTGACAAACGACTTTTCTGTTGGTCCAATGAATATTAATGAGGTATAATAAATGACATTAAAGATATGTGTGATCATTTACGGATGTCATGACTTTATTTACAGATGGAGAGAAGGAAATACCCATGCAGTATTTGCAACAAAGAATTTGCACGACAATTAAGTGCCAAGTCCCATGAACACAATATACATGAACAAAGTGTTGAACATAATTACTAAGTGTACAGTGTGTGATAAAACTTTTGCAACAAAACAATGTAGAAGACATTGGTGGTGATTGGATTTTCATAAAATTTGCTAGATCTATGTGAATTTTTAAGCAACTTTCTAGGTGATTCTGGCGAAAAGTTACCGTTGTTTTATTGAATCTAAAGCACAAGGCGAGAAAAGCTCAAAAAGCTCTAAATTCACACAGAGCTTGAAATATTGTCAATGTAGTAATTTTGGTCTTATGGATCGTTAGCTGCAACATAGATTAAGAAAAAAATGAAAATGTTTGACAATTGCTCACGGCATATGACTTTAGAAGTGAAAGAGCTTAATATGTATGCAGAAAAACGGTTCTTAAAAACAAAATCTAAAAACAAGTTTTTCTTCGAGAATGCTTTAAATATAGACCGATGATTCCCGACGAGCTAAATTTGTAGAATATATGTTAAAAATCAGTTTGTTGCATCATTTTTCCACACAAGACCATATTTGAGCATATTTGCTAGATAAAATGTTTTGCCGTTTGAATTTAAACACCATTTAACCATGCCTCCTATTCCTTCTGTAGTCAAAGGTCACACAAAATTGACAATGTTTTCCATTTTTTTTCCTTGGTCTGGGTTGCAGCTAAAGATTCGTGGACTTTGAATTATCAAAAGTGCAATATCTCGAGCTCTTATAAGATTTAGAGCTTTTTGAGCTTTCCTTTATTACACATCCAAATTTGCTAAAAATTGGTAAATCTACATGCAAGTCCACGTACATAATGCTTAAAATTCAGATATTAAATTTTATTAAAATGTGGTTACTTCTAAGAAAGTTATCATCATTTTTAAAGTGGCCGGCTAGGACTTTTGGCAAGTATATTAATTAGACCAACATAAAAGTCGTTTGTCAACAACTTCAAAGCCAACGTACATAATCATAGCCAATCTACATAATCAGATCCATCGTACATAATCAGAGCCGGACCCTTTTTAAGTATTTTTTCTATGATTTTGTCTGGTGACATTTCGAGGTACATTGAACTTGTTCAATTATCATATAACCATGCTTCAAACAGCAACACCTAGTCAAAAAGGTGCAAAACATACACTTTTACAGAAAGATATCACCCGACTCCTTTAGCTTTCTGTACAGTTGATCTCGGAATGAAAGTGATTCAGAAAAAAATAAGAGGTGTTGCTCAATACCCTGTGTGTTTTTAAAGGGGAAAATATCGTAGGCATCGAATAGCATTGCATTTTTGTGGTTAGAGTCAGTCAAAGAAGAAAGAAAAGCAAATAAACCAGCACTTACCTTTCGTTGTTTACCTAAATCCGCAAATAACTTCGGAGCCGCACGTGGACCGGAAGTCTAGTATAATGCTTTAAGTGCGGAGCCAGTGGCTCTGAATATATCGATTACCCACCGTGCATAACATAGGGGCCTACACTTTTCCAAATTGGTTTTTGTTTCGGAAAAGAAATAAACGAAACTCCTTGCATATGAGGAGCATCTTTGTAGCGACTGTCACTGTTTCACTGGCCCCAAGCACACCGTTTGGTAGAAATTTTGTAAAAAAAAACTAGTTTAAAATTTGCCGCGTCACTAACTGTCAGCCATTTGTTTGTACCTACATCACGTGACTTCACATGGGAAAAACCCAGAGTGACGAACTTCCGGAATAGATCTAGAAAATCTTCAATAATAATGATAATTATGTGACTGGTTTGAAAATGTCTTGAAGCAGAGACGGCGGAAATGCGTCAGGGTTTAGATGTGTCAGCTGGTAAAAAGTTAATGACGACAAACTTTTGATTGGACATCAATAACTTTTTATATCCACATATTTCTAACAGATCTACCACAGATCTACTGGTTATTCCTGTCGTTTTCCACCTTCTGTACTTTACACCGAATTCAGCGAGAAGCGATTGTGTACTAATGGAGTAGAAGATCGACTTTATCGAGAATCAATCGTGTCTGGAGATCGAGTGTGTGACCTGTATTGAACGTGCACTCGATTACCTCGACTTGTACTCGAGTAATTTCCGACCGTACTCCGATCAACTCGACATTTGCTTCATCTGTCCACCCAATCAAATTGGGTGTAGAGGTCGAGTTTGATTGACTTAAGATCTAGAAGTCATTTGGTCAGATTTGGTCGAGGAAATTTAAGCGATCGTGTAGATCGAGTTGAGCCACTGCAGTAGGAAGCACACGATCACCTCGACTTGTACCAGTAATTCCAGACCAAATCCCGATCAACTCGACTTCTGCTCAATATGTTCATCCTATCAAATCCTGGTAAAAGATATCGACCCGATGACACCCAATTTCTAAACGATTGGTTCTCGATCAGCTCGATCTTCTATACGATCGACTCGAGTAGGATACTCTCCGATGTGTTTCCTACTCGATCGCTTCAAGCGACAATTTTTGACAAATCAAGACAAATTAGCAGAATTTCCGATCGATGCAGACCAAACTCGATCATCTCGACTAATCCCGATCACTCATGCCGACCCATCTCAATCGGTACTGGATCGGTTTGATCGAGTTGATTTGATCGGCATTGGGAATTTAGCATTTATAAAGGGCAAATATGTGATTTGCATGAGCGCGCTGTTTTGGGTTTGGGCGCACACAACTCTCTGGCACGTAGGCTACTCTTTCCCAAACGACACAATTGATAGCCCGATTCGAAAATTGCTGCAGACGACAGCATAAACTGTACATAACATAAATTGTAAATATCGAGGAAAAAGAAGAAAAAAATGATTGTTATTATCTTTTGCTTAATATTTCAACACGCATTTTCTATTTGGAAAATTAGAAAAGGGGCCTTGTTTGGGGGTATGATTAAACTGTGTGTGATATTTGACAAAAAATAAGGATTTTCTTGTGTATGGATGAAATGGGTAAATAGTTTCTACCAGGATACCCATCGACAATAACCATCGGGTACCCGTACACATTGATAATTCATGAATTCAGATGGCCCCAATCCAGTTGAAGTACAGGGAGTGTAGGACAAAACCCCACCAGGACAAAACCCCTTCGGACAAAACCACACCAGGACAAAACCCCATCAGGACAAAACCCCACCAGGAGAAAACCCCACCAATATATAAAATATACGAGGGGCGTTCATTAAATAATGAAAACATATCTGCCAGTCTTTTCATACGCAACATAATAAAGAAATACTTAAACATTTATAAAGAACTGCTTTTAAGCTTTCATTGTGAAAATCCAGACTGAACGTTCCGTGTGTTACTATGGAAACGCACGACGTCACATTCTCAATGGGTATGACGTCTGACGTTTTTTCGCGTTATTTTCGCTAAAACAGACTTGCATCATGGTATTTAATTAGAATTTGCGTACAGAAAATGTTTATTCAGCATTATTGTCTGATGGTGTTATGTTTTTACTTCAAAACTACATATAAGGTTTTTGTATGCGGCAATAATGAAATATTCGGCTTTGTGATCAAGGCAATTAGCTAAATACACTGATATGAACGGAGGTGTTTACACGCTTTTTAACCATATATTCTTCAGTGATATGAACTATGCTAATTTTAATCATTGATTTGAAACATGCAGGGAAGTTGTGATTGGTGTTGCTATGCCCCAACATTACAATTCTTTTATTTAAAGTGTGATGACGTCACATTGTTGACCCCCACACTTTGGATCAGGGGAAAACGTCAAGATTTTCCAGATACAAAGTTTTTGATAATGATTTTTTATATATTTTTTAGAGAGCAAAGTGACTTTTACTGCTATTTTATGTTTGTACATGAGACACAAAATCAATTAGTACAAGGTCAGAATGATTCCGTTTTGTTTTCTTGGTTTTTGAGAGGAAAAATTGACGGAAATCGCTGGAATTTCAGAGTGGAAACCTTTGCAACTTTCTGACAGTGTTGCCATGGCAACGGTTGTCATGCACGGTTCTTGTTACTTTGAAAAAAGTTCACATATAGTCCATGGGCCCATAACCGAAACCCTCCCCCCCTAGTGGGATTTTTGAAGACCTATATTTTCTTGAAGCTTATGATGTATAGTAATGGATTCAGGTTGTTGTTCAATTTAAAAATGCTGGATAAGCAAATGGCGGGCTCGTTACCATGACAACCGTCCATTTTTCTACATCCCAGCGCCTAGAACAATTAATTGCAATAAAATTACTTATTTTTGTCGTAAATCTTTCAAAATAGTTTTAAATTATTACCAAGATATTTCTCCCACAATATAGATATTTTTTAGAAAATTTGCTAATTTGCATATTCATGAATATTAATGAGAAAGTAGAAAAATGTGTTTAATTTGCTAAAAACAAGACTTTATTAGTGAATTTAAACCTACATATCAGGTAGGATTTTTGAATATCTGTATTTTCTTGAAGCTTATGATGTATTTTAATACATTCACGTTGTTATTTGATTTAAAAATGCTGGCTAAGCAAGTAGATGGCTTGTTACCATGGTAACCACCCATTTTCATTCGTTCCATCGCTTGGATCAATTAATTGCAATAAAATTACTTATTTTGGTCAGAAAACATTGAGGCTAGTTTTAAAATGCTGTCAATACATTTCTCTCACAACCAAGATATTTTTTAAAAAAAACTTGCTAATTTGCATATTCATGAATATTAATGAGAAAATATGTGTTTAATTTGCAAAAAGACGACTTTACTAGTTTACTAGTGAATAGAAACCCTCCCAAACACGCGGGATTTTTTAAGACGTATATTTTCTTGAAGCGCAGGAAACATGTTAATGAATTCATGTTCTTGTTTGATTTAAAAGTGCTAGATAAGCAAATGACAGGCCTGTTACCATGGCAACTGCTCATTTTCCTACGTTTCAGTACTTGGATCAATTAATTGCAATTAAATATTTTAAAATACTTTTTAAGATATATACTTATTTTGGTAATAAAACATAAGACTAGTTTTAAAATTTCAAATAGACATTTTTCTTGAAATCATTTTTATTTAACTAATTTGCATATTCATGAATATTAATGAGAAAGTGGAAATATGTGTTTAATTAGCTAAAACAAGGCTTTTCTAGGGAATAAATATGCTGAGGCATTTCGTTTTTATAATGCTCAATGTTTCAAATGAATAAGAACACTAATAGATCATTAATAAATTCATAAAACATTCATTAGCTACACAGAACAAGCGAATACGGGCTTATTCGCATTCACAATTATTTGCATACTTTTCTCTAAATGGCAAATAAAATCTCATATATTCTCTTATTATGTTAATGACTTTCATTTTTGCATCTTTTTCTCTACAGTGTGTACTTGTTGTGTTTGAAAACTAAAAATTCATGATTTACCAATTTAAAGGGTGAACCTTAACAATATATGCTCTGAAAAATTACCGTATAGATGGCAATAAAATTCCATTTAGCGCAAATGACATGCTGAAAACTTTAACCTACTTTCTTTGATTTTTTTCTATGTGAAATACAGTTTTCTTTTATACAAGAAACTTTATTTTGTTAAAGTACTTAAAAATGTAAAGCGTTTTTAATAATGAATTCCCATTGGAGTACATGTATGGTCACCTTTGATTAAGGCTCCGGAACTGTAATGGCAATATTTGGCACACATACTTCTAGCGTATAGATCTCTTTCAAAGTTGGATATGTTGCAGACATCGAAAAATAAAAATATTTCACCATGTTACTTTTTAAAATTTGTAAAACCAAGGGGAGATAACTGACTTTAAAGTTTGCATTGGAGCCAATGAGAAAATATCTTTTTTGTCAATATTTTCAAAATTAGGCAAATTTTCAAACTTTTTAAATGGTAGAAAGTTGCCAATTATTATTTCGCTCCATAAAATACAATAAAATAGTTCGTTTGCCACACAAAATTTGTGAAAACTGATTTTTTCAAGGATCAAGGGCAGATAATCCACTTAAATTTATATCATCAGGGGAGATAATGCATTATTTTCAAGTCAGAAATATCAACTGATTATTTGACATTCACATCATATCACATCAATTTGAGTTTTGCCATTCATATAATTGATACATGATATTAAACACTTCCAGGTATATTTGTAGTGCAGCTCAATCATTATAAAGTTACAGCCATTACAGTTCCGGAACCTTAATACCATTTTTGGCTTGTGATGCATGTTTTTTTTTACATTTCGTCGGTGTAAATGCAAAGCCTCGTATCTCGTTTTTTGGAAAGTTTTAGAGGGGAATAAAATAGTTTAACAACTTTTCCGAAACTGAAGGGTTTTACTTGAAATTCGGACATATTGTTCACAAATAATGTGTATTTAATACTGATCGGTAGAATTATTCCAAAACCCGTGTGAACTGTCTAAAGTGGGCATACAAGTGTGTACTTTGAAAATCGCCAGAATCGACATACGAGGTTTTGCATTTACACCGACGATTTGCTTCAAGTTTAAACTTAACAATACTATTGGAGGCATGCTGTGCAGAAGAGAAATCTTCTCAACCACTTCTATTACATGTAATTGGAATGCTATGTTACAAGAACACAGTTTACCAAATATATTCTAATAAGCGATAGTTGAAACTGGACAATGTTATATTTGCACTGTCATGTGCATTAATTGATGATTTAAAATTACCTATAATAGCAACTGAATTATTCATTTCTTTATCAATTTGCATTCAAGTGACATCGTTTTACACCTTTATAATTCAGAATACTTTTATGTAATAATCTAAACTGTTATAAATTGTACATGTATACCTTATTGGATACCAGTACTTTGAAGACACTTGATTTGTGAGGAATCCTCGTATTCGTGTAACAAAATGTTGTTTTGAAAGATTTCGTTTAAATAGCAAACACACTTTGCAATTTCTGTTGATAAGATGAGAGGGAAACACATCATATTCCAACTTGTGGTGTTGTAATATGTCGCTGGCCGAAAATTTGAAATCCTTTGTTTTTTAATTCATTTCAAACATCTTCACCACAAATTAGTTTTTGGAATCCTTACTTTTGAGGAAGACAACAAGCTAACCTCAGGATGAGGTAAAATTCATAAAACACATGGGCTAGCTATGAAAACCACATATAAGCAATTTCCAATCAACCAAGGAATCCGCGATTTATATATATTATATGTGCACAAAATTGGCTAAATATACGGTTATTAGAAAGCCTTTCCACAAAGAAGGGAGAGCCTGCTATGGTTCGAGACTTTAATTGAAAAGGGAATGAAGGTAAAACATGTATGATGATTTAACTGGTCTTCTGTACCATCTTATTCTCAAGTAAAATATCGAGGGGGGGGGGGGGTTATAACGCGAAAGAGAAACTTAAGAAGATGATGCTCGGCCTGAAGGCAAAGTTGCAACCACTGTCGACGGTATGTGTCATAAATTCACAGATCTGGAATACTTGATGAGCGAATTAAAGTAAGAAATTAACCATGCATTATCTTTTTAAAGATAAGGCTTGATCGTAAAAGGATGCACAAACGTACAGACTGTTGGGTCTAAAATTCCTCAACGATAAGCAAATGACAAAGAGATTACCAGTACTTGTTGCATTCTTATGAACGAGAAAATATCCATAGTCCTAGGTACGTTGGCATGGAATCCCAAAGGCCAAGAAAATTATTCAATATTTTACAGACAAAGTTCAGTATTCAATGTTTTGGGACAATTGAGGGTTGCAATAAAATATTTTGTTGGGATATTACCCAAGAAAGGTACAATTAACGAAGCATACTATGCCAAGTTGCTAGACAATCTGAAGCAGACCTTGTATGGGAAACGTTGCGGCAAACGCTCAAAATGTGACCGCTGCTTGCAACAGGAAATTACATTAGTACACAATTGCCAAAGTACAATAGATGTTGTCGAGAAAAATGGGTATCAATTTAAATCACACCCTTCCTATCCACATGACATTGCTGTTATCGACTTCTTTCCTAAACGGGATATGAATGATTGCAATTTTAAGTCTCATGAAAAAACTTCTGGACTGATGTCACTTGACCACTTAACTCCTTTTTCAACTGCTATGGTCATATCGTTTGGTCAACGCGCATAGGCATGGATGGAAAGTATTTCAAGAGAAAAGATGTCGATCTAAACATAAAAAAGGTTAGGTCAGTTATTCATTGACCCATGCTCGTATTTGAGCATTTAGGCAGATTACATAAAATACATATTATTGTATTGAGTTATATGCCATGTAAATAAAAAAGTGAAAAAGCCATTTTTAGCATGGCAAACTTGTTGATATTGGTGTTTTGTATTCAACATATCCACCCCACAAAAAGAGCTTTTGAAAACGCTTTATGACCAAAATAGCTTATTTTAATGTCTTTATACCCTCTATAATACCTATTATCCAAAGCGTCACTTGTCCATGTAAGACTTTTAACCTTCATGCAAAAAGATGCCAATGACGTACTCCAATGTGGACTCATTATCAAAGAATCGGGTACATGGTTTCTGTCAAAGAGGGAAAATGCTTAGCTCTCCTAGAAAATAATCAATTTGGATTTTCTTCAGTTCTTAATTTATGGGAATGGGGATTTATTACCATTTATACGGTAATTAGGACCGTTCTGGAAATATATATTTTCAATGCTATGTCATTTATTTACTTGTTGAATCATGTAGTTTTAATAAGAAATTGAAATACATTTGAAAATACAATATTAAGTGCAGAAGATTAGCAGAAATGAAAATTATTTACATCATTTTTGCATATTTGAGATTTTGGCGGCCATTTTAAAAATTAAAAAAAAAAATAATGACAAAAGGGCATATTATAAGCATGGCAACACTCTTTAAGATTCAATATACTCAATTTTCCTAAGAAATGATCTCATTTACATACAGAACATGATAACAAATTATAGGGCAGTGATATTTCGATATTTAGTCAAGTGGTCATTTTGCGGCGGCCATCTTGAAAATCATTTGAAATGTCGAGTATATCCTAGAATGTCGATAGTCAACACTTTGATTTCATTACAAGGTATCTAATAAACACTTTAATACAACTTCTAGCAATTATTCGCTGTGGAAATGATTTCCAAAGGCAAAGTAAATATAAACAAGGGCAATATCTATACTATTTTTATCTTGTTTTACATATTCAAGGGGCAAAATTCGTGCAAATGTTGGTGTGAAATTATCTTTTACTATCTAACGATGTGAGTGGATAAAATCTATAAGCATTTTGGTCATTTGCGCTTAAATTTGGGGTATTTTGGATCCCAAGAATGTGTATATGGTGAGTTATAAACAAGTACTTTTTGTAATTCAAGGGGAGATAATCAATCGCTCCGCATATGCTTATCCAGCACTTATATATCAAACAACAAGTTGCATTTGAAAGGGAATTCATCAAGCTTTACAATGATATAGGTGTCATAAAATCCCGGTAGGGGGGGGACCTAGGGTGTAGCCAGCCCACGGACTAATACTTGTAACTTGCATATTAAACATTAACTATATAATTACACATTCTTAACATTGAGCTGATAGTGTATTTTCATTATTTAATGAACACCCTCGTAGTATAACAAATTTAAGTACAGGAGCAATCCACCAATGAGAACACACAGGCGAGTCAATATCTACCAATAGATGTCGCCACCTGTCGATTACCATCTATCTCTGGTGGGCATTCTGGGTTAACTACTTTCAAGATGTCAGCGCCCCTAAAATGCATACACGTGGTACTTCCTCATGACTTCCTGTCACGCGGCATATTTGCTTCATATGCTTGCATAGAGTAAAATGAATAATCTAATTTGAATTAATTATTTTATTAGATGAAATTGAGACGAAAATCAAACTTTATTTTGTTGCAAATGTATTTGTAGTTGCAATTTTCTGCTTGCTACTTTTTGGCGACAGGATTTTGGAGTTATGCGCACCGCGTAGTGATTTTTATCCAAAAAATGGATAAAGTGATGCGTCAAATGAGTTAGTCTGGTTCCCTGTCGTAATAATAGGCCGTTTTATTACGTCAGGCAATTACGAAAAATGGCGTCGTCCGCTCCTCCGTCTGCGGTAAGTAAACAAAGAAGGAAAATCTACCATTTTTGTGATTAGGTGGAAGATTTTCTACCGAACGCTTCTTCTAAGTGTAATAAATCACACAGAAGCGTGATTTTCGTGTAATCCCACTGAAGATGTGAAAATTCGATGTATTTGTGAAAGTAGCACAGTGTTCGGACGGGAAGAGTCCCGTCCGAAATATTTGGTTTGCACGAGGTTTTATGACTTCCACACAACAACCACGTATTTTAGTGGCCACATGATTGAAGGGATTATCCCCACAAATATTTTAACAATGTTAAAAACTTGAATTAGATCTGCTATCTCGATCTATCTTCTGATTTTGCACACATTGGCCATTCCCAAACGGCATAAAACCAAACTGTTCCACATTGAAAGCTGATATATGCCATAAAATCGATCTTGATAAAGACAATATTAATCTAGATCTTTAAAATATAAGTCAGAAAATATTGAGACAAAAGAAGAAAAAGTTGATTTGCTGATTAATATCCATGGCCGGATCTAGAGGGGGGAGGGGGGCGGCATTGGCCGAAAATTGAATTTTGACCATATAAATCTAGTGCAAAAATTTTGGGCTTGGACCCCCCCCCCCCCCCCCCCCCCCCCCCCCCCCCCCTGGAAAAAAAAAATCCTGGATCCGCCCTTGAATATCAACTATTTTCATAATCTGGGTCTTCTCTGATGTAAATACGCTCTTTGATTTTTCACACAAAGTTTTTTTTATTTGACCTAGTGACCTAGTTTATGACCCCATATGACTCAATTTCGAACTTGTGCGAGATTTTATCAAGAAAATCATTCTGATCAAATTTCAGGCTGATTGGACAAAAACTGTGGCCTCTAGAGTGCACACAAGGCAAAGTTTGACAGACAACGACGGACAACAGAGCCATACACAGCTCAAGGGCAGATCCAGGATTTTTTCCAGGTGGGTCCAAGCCAAATGATTCAGACAGGAAGAGTTCCGCCGGGAATATTTGGTTTTCACAAGGTTTTATGACTTTCATACAACGACCACGTATTATAGTCATTAGTGCAGTGATTGGGAAAGACATTTCTTCAATGGGACAATGTCACTTCCACTTACAAAATCAATGTGACATTTTGAAAATTGATGTGACAATGATAGGGTAAAATTGCTCCATTCTCATATACAGCAAAATTCAATGGGACAAGGGCCCACTCATTAGCTAAAACAATGTGACATTTGGAATTTCAATGTGACTATGGCGCATGGCGCAGGCCTTTCCCAGTCACTGTTAGTGTCCAAATACTGGAAAAGATAATCCACAAAAATGTTTTAACAATGTTGAAAACTTGAATTAGATATGCCACCTTGGTTTTTCTTCTGATTTAGAACCCATTGGACATTCCCAAACGGCATAAATTCAGACTGTTCCAAGCTGATACTTGCCATAAAATCGATTTTTATAAAGACAATATTAATCTAGATGTGTAAAACATAAATCAGAAAATATCGAGACAAAAGAAGAAAACAAAAGAAGAAAA